>OU862925.1:11363708-11383708 GCA_917880885.1 Limnephilus marmoratus | reverse complement strand
TTGTACGTTAATCCGTAACTATTTATTCCGTATCCTATAATTGATTCTGCTAATGCGTTATATATACAGTATAATATATTTTTATTAACAAAGTTTTTTAGGTGATAAAATTTCCCTAATATGGATCTTAATCTATTACATACATTTTCAATATGAATTGACCAGTTAAAATTGACATCTATTGTAAGACCAAGGTATGTATATTGGTACACTTTTTCTATGTTTGGGCAATTACACTGCAGGGATTGGTTTTTTGTGTGTAAGCAATCATATGAATGATTTTTAATATGCAATTCCTTATCCTGACAGTTTGCATGTGGTGAATGTATAAGCATGTATTTGGTTTTTTTGCGTTGATAATAATGCCATTGTCGTGGGACCATTTAATTATATTATTTAGGTGTGTTTGTAAAATTTCCTGAATTTTTTGTGGATTTTTGTCAGCACATATGATGCAAGTATCGTCTGCAAACATGTAGCATTTACAACGTTTATTACGTTTGGTAAATTGTTTACTTGCATAATATAACACGTAGGTCCCGATATCGATCCCGTAGCTACCCCAGTGTTTGCCAACATTTCATCACTTAAAATTCCGTCAATTTTAACTTTAATTTTGCTATTAAACAAATAATTTTTAAAAAGTTTATTTAAAGGACCTCTAATACCACATTCCTCCATTGCCCTTAGTAATATTTCATGGTCCAATGTGTCAAAGGCCTTTTTAAAATCTATAAAAATTATGCCTACATAATATTTTTCATTCAAATGACAATTTAAATGGTCAGTGAATTTAGAAAGTAATTGTGTAGTACTTTTTGTTTTTGAAATCCGTACTGTATGGGATTTATGATTCTATTTTTTTCTATAAAATTTTGTATTTGATTAAAGATAGCCCTTTCAATAATTTTATCAATACACGAGAGAATCGCTATTGGTCGATAGTTTGTAAAATCTTTGTGGTTTCCTGATTTATATATAGGTCTGATGATGGATGTTTTAAGTTCGTCAGGCATGATACTTTTACTTACACAAAGGTTAATTAGTTTAGTCAGTACTGCGATTATATTATCAGCAATTAACTTCAGGTCTTTAATTCTTATTTGGTCATTGCCTTCTGATTTTTTAACATCCATATCATTAATAATTTTTTTAACATCTTTTTGTGATACAGGTCTAAATCTCATCGACATAATAGCAGGAGTTGTATACGTGTTACGATCTAGGAATTTTTTTGTACAATTATGTCTTATGTCTTTTATTTCATTTACAAATGTTGTGGCAAATTTATCGCATAAAAACTTTGTATCTCCTTGACTTCCCATATGTTGAAGGATTATTTTATCTAAATTTTGTTTAGGTTTACCTATTAGATTATTTATTTCGTCCCAGAGTTTCCTCGAGTTGCCGTTTAAGCTATTTATTACGTTTTTATGGAACGTGTTTTTAGTAATATTAATATGTTTGATTGTTTTGTTTCTATATCGCGTATATTCTAAACGAAATACCGGGTTATTTGGGCTATTCCTGCATTTTCGGTAAAGATAATCTCTTTTTTTAATCATGTTCTTAATTTCTTCAGTAACCCGTGGGTTGTTGTGCCTAAGATTATTTTCAAATAATTTTTCTTTTTTCGAGGACGCATATATATTATCAAAAATATTTTTAAAATTATAGTACAGTTCTGAAGGACATTCAGTTTGTAATAATTTCCCCCAATTTACTAGTTTTAATTTAGAATATACCAATTTATTATCAATAATTTCAATTTTTTTATTTAAATCCTTTGTAGGTACCTCTTTACCTATTGCAACTCCTGTTATATAATGGTCGGATATTTTGTTAGTCACAATACATGAAAATACAGTGTTATTACGGTTGCGAATTGCAATATGATCAATACATGAATACACATTTTTTCCGTTTAAAATTTCATCCCGGGTCACATCTAAAATTACATTTTCTAAACCATTTTCACTGAGTAGATTTTGATACTCTGTAATTATACTATTTTTGGTATCCAATAAATTCAAGTTGATGTCACCACAATACAAGTAGTTTGAATCAGATGAAGTTAATTGTAATATTTGTTTTAGTTCCTTCAAGTATATTTTCTTGTTGCTGCTCGGCGGACGATAAACTGCAAGTATATTTATGACATCTTGATAAACGGTGGTGATTTCTCCAGATATTGTCTCGCAGCTTTTAAAAGAAATGTTTGTTTTCTTAAAAGTATGATGGTTTTTTAAGTACATGATTAATCCCCCTCCTCTTCTATTCTCTCGAGTATTTGCAATCGATGTGAAGTTTGGTATATTGAACATAGGTATTATTTCGTTTTTAATATTTATTTCCGTTAGAAAAATTACATCTATAAACTGCAGAACGTCGTTTACTTGTGCAATAAATGAATTAAAATTCTTTTTCAATGATCTTATATTTAGATGAATAGCCACAAACTTCATTTTGATGTTTTTATCGTTTATCCAGTTATTCAAATTAAAGCACTTGATAAATTTGTGAGTTTGAAATGGTGTCGAATCTTCCATGACGTGGATTTAGTAACTGATAAAACAACTGTTCCGAGTCAAAAGGAATTTTGTTTTTTTTTTTTTTTTTCTTAAATGTATTTGTTTATATCATTCTCATTTTTTATATGGATAATTTTCCCATCACCTTCACTTCTTATCAATATTTTGGCATTTTGTACCCAAATGTATTTAAATTTTGTTTTCATTTTTTGTTTTGTAATGTATAGTAGATCTTTTGTTTCTTTAGTGAGATTTTCATTGATATAAATTCGGTCGTTGTTTCCATTCTTGTAAATGTCATTGTTTGTTAATATGTTTTTTTTTTTGTAACCACTCGTCTCGATAAGTTTGACGTATGAACTTCACGATTACGATAGCCGGTTTGGAGTCCTTTGTATTAGGAAGTCTCCAAACCATCTCAATATTTTCGCAATTTGTGTTTAGTTTTTCTGCAATTGTCTTTATGGTTGTTTCAATATTTTCATCTTTTTTCATTTCCAGACCAAACAGTTCAATATTACAGTTTTTTTCTATTTGTTCAATTTCTTGAATCCTGTGTTCCAGTGCTTTATTACATTTTTCAAGGTATGTGTTTTTGTTTATAACTTCATTGAGTTTGTTTTCGTTTTCTTTTAGTTTTTTTCCCAATTCTAGGTGTAGCGATATCAGTTCGTCATATTTGTTGGATAGAAACTCAGTTGACTGTGTGAGAGTCTCCATATCTTTTTTCGTGACATACATGATGCTTATTTTATTATTTATTTCGTTAAGAATTTGCTTCATTTCTGGGATATTTTCTGAGTTTGGGCCTTGTGACCCGCTGCCTCCGGCCATTGTGTTGTCCGTGTTCGCATTTATTGTTCGCTGTATTCCGCAGTTTGTACAAATAAATTCATTACCCACGTTAATGGCGGGATTTGAAATAGCACATAGTTTGTGGAAAGATCCATTACAGTCGATGCATTTATTTAATTCACTGTCTTTAGCGACATATTTTTTACATTTTTTACACTGCACCTCCATCCATCCATCCATCCATCCATCCATCCATCCATCCATCCATCCATCCATCCATCCATCCATCCATCCATTCACCCATCCACCCATCCATTCATTCATTCATTCATTCTTTCATTCATTCATTCATTTATATATTCATTCTTTCATTCATGCATTCTGGTTAAAATTGATATTTATTAAGTAGGTACTTGTTCTATGGGATTACTTCTAGGCAAGTACCTACCTAATTTTATTATTTTATTTCTGTTTCATTATTCGAATTAGTTCTATAGAAGAAAACAAAAGTAGGTAGCTTAAATGTCTTACGAAAAAATGTGTTCCAATAAGCAGATCACAACGCAAATCCTATAAAAAATCAGGATTATATAAATAAAAGAATAATAAATTACGACCAGATAAACAACACAAAAACAAGCGTTTGATTTACAAAAGTGAGTACCACAGAAAACCTCCACCTAAAATCAAACAAGAGCGTAAAAAACGCCATATGGTCCTTCGATAGCCCGATGAAAACCAGCTCATCCCAAGAAGTCCGGTCGTATCATAAGGTATTAAGGCATAAAAAATAATAAGTTTTGTAAAATCACGCGTAGAATTCGCCACCAAGAGCCACTCTTTTTGCGTGATATTATAATCCAATTATAATTATATTATATTATATATATAAGGTGGTACAAACAAAAGGTTATTTTAAATAATTTAATGTGTATGTTTGTGTAAAAAATTCTTCATTATGCCACAAACATTAAAATCACTGGTGAAGAAGCGCGGTGAATTGAAAGCACAATTAACACGGTTTAAGAATTGCCTACGAAGTGATTCAGTTGATGTAATAGAAACGGAAACAAGATTAGAGGAGGTAAACTCATTGTTAAATCGCTTTAAGAATATACAATCTCAGATCGAAGAGTTTGATAGTAACTCAGATGAAGCAGATAGCCAACTTGAGTGTTTTGAATTAGAATATTATCAAGTAGTGACGTTAGCAAAAAAATCCATAAAAAGCATTGAAAAAATTGATGATACTAACAATATTAAAATCAAATTACCAACGTTTTCGCTTCCAGAATTTAGTGGTGATTACTCGAAATGGTTATCTTTTAAGGATGCTTTCATCACATTAGTGGGTAATAACAAATCTTTAGATAATTTCCAGAAAAATTACTATTTGCGTGACTGTTTAAAAGGAAAGGCCTCAGAAATATTAGACGCACTTGAAATTACCCAAGACAATTTCGAAATAGCTTGGCAGGTTTTATCAAATAGATTTAAAAATAAGCGTGTAATAGCTAATCAACATTTATATTCATTGTTTAAGCTCAAGGAATTAAAACAGGAAAGTCACGTCGCCTTGAGAAATTTATTAGATCAAACACAATTACATTTGAATTCATTGAAAAACATAGGTCTACCCACGGAGTATTGGGATGTAATAATAATTTATATTTTAGCCAACAAATTAGATTCCAATACCCGGATCTATTGGGAACAATATCCAACTAAAGAAAAAATACCGACATTGCAAGAATTTTTAAAATGTTTGACAGATCGGGCGATAGTATTGGAAGCAACGGAAGCAACATGTTCCACAGCCAAACCTGTATTTGCGCATCATAAACCATCAAGTTACAAAAAGGAAGCTTCAGTTTCATTATTGTCGCAAAGGTTGAAATGCATTGTTTGTAAGGAAAATCATAAGATTTATTTCTGTAAACAGTTTTTGAAACTAAACCAACATGAACGGTTTGAGAAAATCAAGCAATTACAAGCTTGCATCAAGTGTTTAAATGTAGGTCATTCAACTAAAGAATGCAGGAGTAAGAATAATTGTAGAACTTGCAATAAGGCAGGACACAACACGTTACTCCATATTTTCCCTAAAGAGGATCAAGACACTGAGAATAGTATGGATCAAGTACCAGTCTCAAACCATTCCACCTTTGGAGAAACAGAAAAAACAATTTTGTTATCAACGGCAATGGTGAACGTAAAGGACAGTAATGGAATTATTCATTCAGCGAGAGTATTGTTGGATAATGGTTCTCAGGTGAATTTCATAACTGAACGATTTGCTAAAAAATTAAACATAAAGTACAAGTCATTAAATATGCCGGTCTCTGGGTTACATAATAATATAACAAATATAAAGAAGAGCATCTCGTTTGAATTTTCATCAATAAACTCTAATTACAAAAAACTTGTTACTTGCTTGGTATTACAAGAAATCACCAGCAAGTTACCGCAGACCTCTTTTCCAAAAAGAGAGGCAAACATACCACCAGGATTGAAATTGGCCGATCCTGAATTTTCCACTTCCGGTCATGTGGATATATTACTCAGCTCCGAACTATTTTGGGAAATGCTGACCACTGACCAATTGAGATTAGGAACAATTGGACCTACACTGCAACGCACTGAACTTGGATGGATATTATCCGGGCCAATTAGAACGTGCACTACAAAAAAGGAGCAAGAATCATCCTCATGTCACTTATCGTTAAATATGATTCACAATCAAATTGAAAGATTTTGGAAACAGGAGGAATTGGTGTCCATCAAGCACCAAAATTATGAAGAAAAGGCATGTGAAGAGAGCTTCACGTCCACCCAAAAAAGGGATGAAAATGGGCGTTTTGAAGTAAGCTTACCATTCCGACCTTGTATAGATCAAATAGGTACTTCCTTGCCTATGGCAAAAAAAAAAAAGATTTTTAAACTTGGAAAAGAAATTATCTTCTAATATGGATTTGAAACTTCAATACATTAAATTCATGGAAGAATATGAAAACTTAGGTCATATGACAAAATTTGAACCAGTTTCAAATGAAGAAAAATCATACTATTTACCTCATCATGCAATCAAAAAGGAAACCAGCAGCACTACCAAACTAAGAGTGGTGTTCGACGGCTCCGCAAAAACCTCCAGCGGGATATCAATAAACGACGCGTTAATGGTTGGTCCAATAATACAAAATGATTTATACACCCATTTGTTGAATTTTAGAAAATATCAAGTGTTATTGACGGCTGACATAGAGAAAATGTACAGGCAGGTCAACATTAGAGAGGAGGACCGCGTCTTCCAAAAAATACTTTGGCGAGCATCTCCAGAAGAGGAAATGGGCCACTTCAAGTTAAATACGATAACTTATGGTATGGGACCGTCATCTTTCTTAGCCACGCGTTGCTTGAAGCAGCTGAGTATGGAAAACGCACACTTGTATCCTGAAGCTAGTCTCATTTTAGAGAAAGATTTTTACATGGATGATCTAATTACAGGTGGAGACGATGTGGAATCCTGTAATTTGTTAAAAGAACAGTTAATCTCCATAATGAATTCGGCCGGTATGAACTTAAGAAAATGGCGGTCTAATTCTTCTGATTTATCATCGGAGGCCGGTCAGGCCACTGATATGGTAATTTTGGACAAACCAGAAGGAGAAAAAATTCTAGGCTTAGCTTGGAATTGCCAAAAATATAGTTTTTTATATCACGTGGTACTACCGTCACATCCTATTTATAATAAACGGAATATTTTGTCGCTGATTGCTAGTATTTTCGATCCATTAGGTTTGCTAGGACCAGTAACCGTGAATGCTAAACTTATTATGCAGAGATTATGGCAAGAAAAGATATCTTGGGATGAAGAAATACCTTTAGAAATTCTGAAGCTTTGGAAAAAATATTTAGAAGATTTAAAAGGTGTAAATTCTTTTCAAATACCTAGAAAAATTATATGTAATCAAACTGTAAATATACAATTGCACGGATTTTGTGACGCATCCCAAAAAGCATATGCTGCTTGCGTATATATGCTAGACCAATCAGGAAAACGGCATTCTCAATTAATCACAGCTAAATCAAGAGTAGCTCCATTAAAAACCATTTCCTTGCCTAAATTGGAATTATGTGGTGCTGTTCTGTTAACAAAAGTAGTTGAAAAAGTAAAGGAATCCCTACTTATACCTTTGGATAAAACATTTTATTGGTGTGATTCCACTGTAACTCTATGCTGGATAGGAAATCAACCAGCGCGATGGAATACATTCGTTGCAAACAGAGTTGCAGAAATACAGGAAAGAAGCGAAACCAGTCAATGGAAGCATGTCAACTCCGAAGATAACGCTGCGGATATTTTATCAAGAGGAACCAGTGCTAAAAGTCTATTTTCTTCAGAAATCTGGTGGAGAGGTCCTAATTGGTGAACTCAAGATGAAGTAACTTGGCCGAACTATAAGGAAATTTGCATCAATCCACCGGAATTAAAAACCAAAATAAATTTAACCGTCAGTATGAATATAGATTGGGAATTGTTTTATCGTTTTTCCTCTCTCACGCGTTTACAAAGAGTAACTGCTTATATCCTACGTTTCATTAATAATACAAGAAAAACACATACATTTAGCGGACAACTTTCTATAATAGAATTAAACAAGTCATTACAATCATTAATAATAGTCGCTCAATCTTATTCATTTTCAAAGGAAATTAAAACATTAAAGGCGGGAAAAAACTTAGATAAAACCAGTCATCTCAAATCATTAAGCCCATTTATACATATGGATTTATTGCATGTAGGTGGGAGATTATCCAGAGGAAAACTGATACATGAAGCACAAAAACATCCGATATTACTACCTCACGATCACCCTCTAACAAAGTTAATCATTAAACATTTTCATTATACAAATTTGCAAGTAGGTACTCAAACGTTACTAGCACTTATTAGGCTAAAATATTGGCCTATAATGGCAAAAAATGCTATTAAAAAAATACTCAAAAATTGTATTGTATGCTTCAAATGCAGTCCAAAAACAAGTCATCAAATAATGTCTGATCTTCCAGAGGATAGAGTGTCACCATGTAGATCGTTCTCTGTTACAGGACTGGATTACGCAGGGCCAATCTTAATAAAGTCTGGAATCAGTAGGAGATCCAATTCAGTCAAGTCTTATATCTGTTTATTTATATGCTTCTCTACTAAAGCAGTTCATTTAGAACTGGTCACCTCTCTGACTGCAGATGCATTTCTTAATTGTTTGAAGCGTTTCATTTCTAGACGTGGAAAACCTAGTAAATTGTATTCTGATAATGCTACTACATTTGTTGGAGCGAATAATGAATTGAAAAATATGTATAATTTATATGTCTCTCAAAAGGAAATAGCTAATTACTTAACTAACATGTCTATTCAGTGGGTTTTTATCCCACCTAAAGGTCCTCATCATGGAGGTCTTTGGGAATCTAACATAAAAAGTGTGAAATATCACGTAAAAAGAGTGGCAAATGTCTCTTCATTAACATATGAAGAGATGTGTACGTTATTATACCAAATAGAGTCCTGCATAAATTCTAGGCCTTTAATTCCACTATCCAATGATCCCCTCGACCTCTTCGCACTTACTCCAGGTCACTTTCTTATTGGTGATAACCTGTCAGCTGTAGCTGAACCTGACCTACAACAGATTCCCATAAACAGACTTAATAATTTCCAAAAACTAAGCCAGCTAAGACAGAGCTTCTGGTCAAGATGGAGAATTGAATATCTGGGAGAGCTGCAGCAAAGGACTAAATGGACGGATGGGAACAGGCGACAACTAAAGACTGGGGACTTAGTTATCATCAAAGACGACAATGCACCACCAAATTTATGGAGGATGGGACGTGTCATCGCCACTCACCCTGGACAAGATGGGATAACCCGTGTAGTCACCTTGAAGACGCAGCAAGGGTCTATGAAAAGACCCATTACCAAATTGTGTCTTCTACCGATGGACGATGCTATCACATCTTAGAAGACCTGGATCAAAATAAACCACTAACATCTGTTACGTTACAAAAGATAAAGAATAGACCCCCTTATTCCTGTTGCGAGGAGCTAGTGAATTGACCCCAGTGCACTAACTCGCCGCACCGCCCCTCTCCGCCCCCCTCCCCGCACGCGCAGTCCGTGGCCCGAGGCCGAACGGCACCCGGCAGCGTATTTACAAAACCTATACCGATTCAGTCGCGGTAACGACAATTTACATTTTAAATATACCTCTATATTGGTTATTTTTTATCACATTGCAAAAACAAAAAGTGTTCTAAAATCTAGATAAAATAATCTTTCTGATGTGTATATTAGAAATTAATAATTTTATTTCTAAATATTAAAATTTTAATATTATTCCCATATATTGTAAATACACCTCTATATTGATAATTTTTATCACCTTGCAAAAACAAAAAAATGTTCTAAAATCGAGATAAAATAATCTTTCCAATGTGTATATTAGAAATGAATAATTTTATTTCTAAATATTTAAATTTTGATATTGAAAATTTAAAGCGACTCAAACGCGTTAGGGATTGTAAATACGCCACCCGGCAGCCATTCCCCGCTGCTTTCGGGCTCGGCAACAGTGTCCCAGAGTGTCCACAGTAATTGCGCCGCGGCGCTGTGTCGAGAACCTAAGAACTCGCGATATTTACTTTAATTGTGTATTGTGCTCGAAGAGGCTTACGCCTACCCAGTACCTGTCTGACGACTACCTATTTACTGCTTGTGAGTACAAATGAACCTTCCTTCCCCTCTGTGTGCTAAGAACTGACATTTAAATTCACTAAATACGTGTAGAGAATTGAGAGAAGTCCCCCCCGTTATGATAGGATTATAGAGAAAGCCAAATACCCATGTGTATAGTGCCGAGGCTGGCTTTTGTATAACCCTGTTCACCTTTAAATGAATAAACCCTTTACGTGCAAAACTGTGTTCTGATTGAGGAAGGAGACCTGGAGATTGTGAGGAAAGGAAGAGGAGGAGGAATTTACAAGCGAACCACAAACACTCGCCCTGGTTTTAAGAGGAACCTTGCTCGCGCCGGCTTTGCTGAGCTAGCTGTTGGCCTGTTTATTGCGTGCCCTTTCCAGGTTTTGGGTTTAGCGAATGGCCGCAAGTAGCGCCGATGCTAACACTGTCGCCCAACGTGAGGCAAATTTTTTCCTCACCTCCTCGCTCCAACACTGGCGTCACAACTTAGGGGCAATTTTTTTTCCTCCCTCTTCACGGTCCCACAGTCTCGTTCTTCAATCAGCAATTGTTTAAACTTTATAATGTATAATGTTTTGTCTTGTTATTCCCAATTTGTCTAGCATTTCCATCAAGAACCCCGGCGCGATTGTAACTTCGAATTGCAATTTAAATTATTACGGGCACGATTCCTTCATTTTCGAGTCGTCACTTGACAAAAACATTATCACCGGTATTCCTACGTAAAGTGCTCAACCAAGAAAGTTGCCGTCGTGAATAATATAGTGTTTACAAGTGTCGACCGACTAAATTTGCTAGTTTCAAATATAAGTTAATAGTGGAAATGTACACAAATATTTAAAACAAAGTTATTCAACAATTAAAATCCTGTATATGATAAACCAATTACCCGCTTCGTTTCCCGAAAGTTAATTAACCAGTTATTTTATAATAAACCTATTCCGCAAAGTGCTGGTCTGTATTTGATATCGACATATTTTGCGGGTAGGGGACTATTTCGCAAAGTACTGGCCTGCATATAAAACGGCATATTTTGCAGCTTAAGGGAAACAAGTGGATTAAATTCTTTCTGCCATTTGACAATTGGGCATTTTTTTTACTTCTGCCGTACGTTTCTTCTTCTTTTTTCTTTTGCTGTTATTATAAAGAAACATACGACATAATTCGAAAGATGCCTAGTTCGCGTTGACGTCGATTCCTCGAGTCAGACATTACATCCTTATGTATACTATCTACATATAATCCTTGTTATGACAAAAGGAAGTCGGCGGGTAAATACCAATAATTGGTGATGCTCAAATCAGGCTACAGCCTAGCCACGTAAATAAAAAAACTATTCCCCAAGACATTGTTGAATTTTAAAACAAATACTTCCACGAAAACTCGTATAAAAGAAAAATATTTCTTTCTTTTTCTGAAGAATCCCCCTTTGGAAAGCTAATGGAAATATTCAGAAACATGTTCGTTTAAGGCGAACCTCGTTCCGTTCATTTTTTATTTCCGGACTTTTGCAAATTTGCAAACCTTTTTCAAAAACATCGGAATAAATTCTAAAAACGTGTTCCATTAAGGTGAATCCCGGCCCGTGAAATTTTCATATCCGGACTTTGAAAATTTTCAACAAATTTCCAAAACATCTGGATTTTTTCACAAAATCACGTTTTTTGAGGCAAACCCCTGCCCAAATTTTCAAATAAACCAAACACTTATAAAAAACGTGTTTTTTTTTCAAAAACTTTTTGTAAAAAATACGTCCCCAGTGGTCAATCTCTGCCCAATTTCTTTCCAATTGCGAGTCTAGTTCTCACTTTTTCCAACATAAGGTCACTCTGACACGATCCTATACACCATGGAAGTTCCTCAAGTCACGCTGGGTATAATCCGGCACGTCTTTACTTCAAGAAAGGAAGAACTACTACAGGCCCTGAGAAATAGAAAGATTTCTCCTAGGAATAAATCCAAAAAATGCCTTACTCTATATGCTTCTTTCTACAACAAAAAATACATCAGGAGGTTGCAATTTCAACCGGAAGTCACCTCTCACGGAATCAGTAAATTCCATCACATCAAGTACTCAGGCGTTATCAAATTGGCAAAACATGCATCTTGTTAACCCTGATCATCATTACGCCCCTGACCTCTCTTGGCCAGTCGTCAATCAGTGCGATGCGGTCTCTTTAGAAGTCTTATAATTCTTGTCATAAATGACGTGAGTTACTTGTAAATATTAAATGTAAATAATCACCCATATGGGCATTCGTAAGGTAATCCTTACACCCGACATTAATGTCAACGGTAGCCTAACTCCTGTACATTCCTTTTTCTTTTTGCATAATTTTATATGTTCTTGTACATCCTGCGTGCCTTGCCTGCTGTACCACAAGAGCACCTCTTGGGGCACCGTTTTCATACTTGTATGCATCCTCTTCCTGAAATTGATCACTTCGGGAAAGGGCCTCCTTTTCCTCCTACCATCAACGGTTCCGGAAAACTCTTGCTCCAAGACGTCGCTTTCCTTTTCACAATTCTTGCAGCATCCGCGCGTTTTTTTTCTCACCTCATCGCCCCATCTTGTCATATCACCCTTTCTAATTTTTGTTTGGTGTCGGGTTTTTGTCGTACCAGTACGTCCCTACCCTAATGTTGTAAATATAAAATCATAAGTGCAAGTCTGTATAATAACCATTGGTTTCAAACCATTGCCGCAGCTCGCTACTATGGTCACAGCACCATATTGTAAGAATGTCGCGACGATTTCTGTTATAATAGGAAATCCTCCCGTTTTTTCTTTTTTCTTTTTCCTCTTCACCCCATCCTACACATTCATAGTAATGTTGTATATTTATTTATTTATTTATTTATTTATTTATTTATTTATTTATTTATTTATTTGTAAGAAACAAACAGCTTTTACATAATATACAGTGATAAATATACAAATGAACTGAAGTCAAGCCACAGAAGTTTCTTATGCTAGAGTACATGGGAAATGAAGTTTTAATATTTTAAAATTAATTTTGGGTTATTGGAAGGGGAGAGGAAGGGGAATATAGGAAAAGGCTAGGAGATGCTCCCGATACATTGTATACATTGTATATTAATAATCGGTCGTACGTGTAACTTCATATCGATATTTCTTTAGGTTATTACTAAAAATGTCAATACTTTGAAATTTTGTGTTATATTGTGCACATACGCGAGGAATTGGGGAGTTTTTTCTAATATTTGTTCTACATGACGGTAAATAAAATAAGTCGGATTGTCGGGTGGATCTTGACGGAATATGAAAATTTATTAAATTGGTAAGTTCTGGTGAGTCCAGGCCATTATTTAGAATTTTAAACAATAGGATTTGATCAAAAATTAGACGTCGTGTTTGGAGGGATTTGAAATTGTGAAATTTAATGGATTCCGTATAATTTGAGAAGCGTAAGTTTAGTTTATAATTTAGGTGTTTAAAAAATTTTTTTTGAATCCTTTCTATTCTTTCAATGTGGGCTTGGTATAAAGGAGTCCAGATCGGTGTACAGTGTTCCAAGTGCGGGCGAATATATGAGGTGTAAAGGGAATATAGAGTGTTAATGTTGTGGAAGGGTTTTGCTATACGAATTATAAATCCTAGCATTTTATTGGCTTTGTTAATGACTTCATCAGTGTGTTTTATAAAGTTTAATTTAACATCAAGTGTAACCCCAAGGTCCCTGATATATTCTACTTCATTGATATGTATGCCGTTCAATGTGTATACAAAGGAAATTTTATTTTTATTACGTGTAAATGTTAATTTATTGCATTTTGAGATGTTAATAATAAGTTTGTTTAATTCGCAATAGACAAAAAGACGATTGAGGTCTTCTTGGAGTTTAATGCAGTCATTGATTGATTTAATAACAAGGTATATTTTTTTATCATCTGCATATGCTAGGTAATTAGCATGTAAAAAACATTTGTGAATATCATATATATATACATTAAATAATAATGGGCCTAAATGAGAACCTTGGGGTACACCGGAGGGCACATAAAAGAAGTTGGACTTTGTTCCCTCAATTGAGACACTTTGAAGTCTACTCAAAAGGTATGAAGTGAGCCACCGGAGTAAGTTACAATGGATGCCTAATTGTTTTAATTTTTGAATTAGGATGAAATGATTAACCTTATCGAAGGCCTTGGAGTAATCAGTGTAGATAACATCTACTTGGTTTCTATTGTCCATATTGCTCGTTAAATATTCCGTAAAATTTACCAAGTTTGTTAGTACTGATCTTTTTTGAAGAAATCCGTGTTGTTGGTTTTGTATATTGCGAGCAATTGTTGTGTAGATTTGATCATAGACGATACGTTCAAAAAGTTTACTAAATACCGTGAGTATTGAGATTGGGCGGTAATTTTCAATGTTCATTTTTGAGCCTTTTTTATGAATAGGGATTATAATTGCTTCTTTAAACTTTGTGGGAAATTTACCTTCTTTTAGCGACATTATAAATATGTTAGTTAAAGGGTAAGAAAGATTTTTGGCACATTTTTTGATGAAATACGGCGAGATACCGTCACTACCAGCACCCTTACTAACATCTAAATTATTCAGGTATTTATTGATCATTAGATTGTCAATATTTACGTTACCAATCGAGGAATGATTATTTACATAAGTAGAACTATCGAATGTGCTGGTATTGTTCATCTCCATATCGCTTACGTAGGTGGACTGAAAGTGTTTAGAGAATAATTCACATACTTGATGAGCACCGGTACCTGACTCCTCTTTAAGGTGCATGATTTGTGGGATGCCAGTTGTTTTACTTTTGTTTTTAGCGTAATTCCAGAGTTGTTTATTATTATTCTGAATATTAGATTCAACCGAACTTATATATTGATTATAGCAATGCTTCTGTAGGTGTTTTTGTTGTGTACGTTTGATAGTGAACTCTATGTAATCTATTGGATTATTATAGGATTTCCATTTTTTATGAATTTTTTGTTTTTCTTTAATGATTTTGATTAGAGGAGCTGAATACCAGTTTGGAAATTTTTTCTTTTTGACGTGGCGTTTGGGGACAAATTGGTTGATGGTATTATTTAAGATATTATAAAACGAATCAACTACTTCGTCAATGTTCGCATTTTCCTGAGTAAATGACCAGTCTATCGTTGACAGATGTCGGTTAATTAATTCATAGTCGGCTTTTTCAAACAGGCATAGTACTTTAGGAGGAGCGTTGATAATTGGGAGTGTATCGGTTTGTAATATAATTTGAAGCGATGGGTGGTGTGAGTCTTCACTGACAAGAGGATTGCATGCACGAGATACATGGCATTCCTCACTACAGATGATTAAATCTAGGATTCGGTTATTAGAATTTTTTATGTGATTATATTGTTTTAATTCAGAGTAATAAATTGTGTCAGTGAGTGAGGAACTAATTGTATTTAAGTTTCCAGGTGATAAGTGTGAGTCATGTACTTCCCATATTATGGTGGGCATATTAAAGTCTCCCATTACAAGTAAAATATCATCGGGATATTGATCTTTTACATTAGCAAGTAAGCCAAGGAATGAACTGAGAGCAGTTTCATATCCATGACCTTGTGGGAGATATACACAAGCTACATGGATAGTACGTTTAGAGGTATAGTTAGAGGGAGGAATAGTGACCCAAATGCATTCGGCATTGCACACCAAGTCTTCGCGAGGGTATGCGTTAAGATTGGTATGTGTAATGATCATAACTCCACCGCCTCGACGAGAATCTTCTTGGTTATTAAGGCTATTTGTTGAAATGTTATTTGATCTATCCCGTCTGAAAATGCTGTAAAATTCTGTTGGTGCTAATTCCGAATCAAAAATAGAATTAATAAGCCATGTTTCAGAAATACCGAATATGTAACAATCGTCATTCAATAAAATATTATTGTGAAATATTTCTGTTTTAGTGCGTAGTCCTCTACAGTTCTGATACAAAATAGTTATCATTGTGAATTATATAAGTTTTTATATGGGTATATTAAAATTTTGGTTGATATATAAGGTAAAAAGATGTAGAGTTTTATGAATGACATGTACGAAATTATATACATAAGTTACTTTAGTAAAAAAATGAGCAGCGAGTACGAGCAGCATACTGGGATAAAGGGGTGTAAGGAGAGTGTAGGGAAGGAAGGGTGGAATGTTGCGGATAATTAATACATTGATTATTCGACGAATTATACAATCCATTTCGAGATAAAATTCGACAATTATAAACAATAACATAGGTTGCGAGGGAAATGGAAGAAATAACAAAATTCAACTGAAGGTTAAATAAAAGCAATAAAAGTAAAAAAATTATAATAAAAAAAACGAAAGAAAAATAAAGAAATGCAATCAGTGCGCGATGATCGACTATAGTTTCAAATTAAAAAGCGATTAGTTAGAATCAGCACATTATTTATGAGGTATATAATTAAGTATTTAAGTACATATTTAAGTGACAATGTTGGTATAATGACATAATGAAGGAAGTATAGTAATATTTTTTTTTGATTATGTGCAATGTTCAATACGTTATACCTACAGAAAATGTTCAAAGCAATTATAGATTAAAAACAAAGGTGTAATCGTGTTTAAAATATATATACACATAAACATACAAATATACGTACAACCACGCACGTATTATAATTGAAATGACGGTACCTAGACGCCACATAAATTAAAATTATTACAGGTTATGTGTTTCTATTATGCAAAGTAAATAATACACAGGTAAGTAAACAAAATATGTCTATATGCGGGTAATAATACATAAAGGATACTATAAGTTTGAATAGAAGGGAGATATAAGAGGGAGGTACCCGTTTTATGAAAAAGAGAAAGAAAAAAAATAAGCAGATGGACTACAACAGAATAATAGCACGAGTTTAGGTTAATTTTATTAAAATAGGTAGGCCCAATTCTTAAAATACCCACATAAATACTACACAAATGAGTAGTTATTCATTGCACTGGTAATTAATAATAATATAATAACATTAATACCTCAATGATTTGTTGTGATTTTGTCAAATGGTAATTTTACCATAGGTTAAAATAGGTTATTTTGCAAGATATATATATAATATAATGCTCAATTCAATATATAAATACATAGCAAGGTGCATATTGAAGATTGGTGACATTAGAAAATACAATAAGATTGACGTGATAAAAATCTGTCAAGATAATAACTATGGACTTGGGTTGAAATAGAGTAAAAATATGTAAAACTTACAATGCAATACATGCCTACATGAGTATTTTATTATAATGCGTTTCGAAATGTGAAAAACTATTCATTTGTCAAATAACAATTATTTTTTCGTGCTTGTTTTGGATCGCAGACCGATCGATCTGAAGCCATCGTTTTGAATGTTGAGACAGGGTGAGCTGGAGCTGGTGCTGGTGCTGGTGCTGGTGTTGGTGCTGGCACTGGAGCAGGTGTTGGTGCTGGTGCTGGTGCTGGTGCTGGTGCTGGTGCTGGCTGACGGTTTGGTCACAAGGGCGGGGATCGTTTCGAATACACCAAATGTACACACCTACCAGGTCACATTCGCTGGATTCGAAACAATTCAAGAGCAACCTTTTTACTACTTGTGGTTTTTTCTTCTTTTTCCAAAAATTAGAATGGCGCTCAACCCAATTGCTCTATTTTTTTCCAGAATCGTATTTTGTCGGATTCTGAGAATTTTTTTTTTTTTTTGTTATAAAAGTGGCAATTCGTTTCGTCCCTTCATTAACATTGTTCTTTGTACATATACAACTTCATTATGAGGTACAATATTTTATCATGACATCAGTTTCTTTTGTCCTTTATTGTACCATTATTCTTGTTTGGAGTTTAAAATCTTGGCCAGATCTTCAATAAAATTTGTGTTTATCGCCTTTTGGCAAGTCTTGTAACGTATGCTAATATGAATTTATTAAGCTACAGCAGTGCCGTATTAATTACATCATTGCAACCCGCCGTCTGTATTGAATGGGGACCCACATTTTCGAACGTAAACTTTTGTAACATTATAGGCGCGAGCCTTACAATATCTACTATTACTATTATAGGTGTGAACCTTACAATATCCACTGCTATAGATGCGAATCTCATAATATCTTTGTGTTTTTACACGTCACGGGGAGTCCGTCATAACTACTCATTGTTTGCTCGTCAACAGGGTTGTTGATCGAGAGGGTGATTTATCTCATTAAATTGTTTTAAATACCTATTGGGTTACTGTCTTTCAATACTGGGCAAAATTTGTTGTAAATCGTTCATTCCTGTCACGTGAGACGTGAAAACGTGACAATATCTACCATCATAGGAGAGATCCTCAAAACATCCGCCATGATACGAGAAGTTCGTTATAATTACTTTATACTCTTAACTAAATGTTATTGAGTTGGTCGTGTGTCTTTTGGCATGAGAACCGCCCCTTGTTGGTCGTGTGTCATTTATTTGGCATGAGAACCGCCCCTTTTTGGTCGTGTGTCTTTTGGCATGAGAACCGCTTTGTTATAACTGTGTACTTATATAATCTGTGCACCAAACGTGAAAACGTGACAATATTCACCATGAGTCGTGCGAACGAAATAATATCTACCCCCATGTTTGTGTGACCTACCAAGTGTAGATCACACGCCTTTTATTTTCTGTTATCAGAAAATTATTGCTTTTGCAGCAGAGTACTCATTAACATGCCCGTGGACTTCCTGTTACAAGAACCCAGGAACTATCCACTATCTCAAAAGGACTAATCATACGCTTCACTCATGATTATGGGGCATCGTGTCGTAGGAGTTAAGTTGATGGACACAAAAAACACCTAACTCGTTGTCTGGGAGGCGAACAAGAAAACCCCCAGGTTTGTGAGATTTGAGCAAGGGTCTGTCATTTCTCGCAAACAAGTAGGAGAATAAAACGACCCTCTAATCTTCTACCCAATACACGTGGAGGATTAGACTCTTTTTATGTCAGTGTATTCCTTTTGTCCCACACTACCAAATGGTATTGTAATGTGCCAGGATAACTGCTGTAGACCTTGTTTCACCTTCCACTCAGAGGTCGAATTTCGGAAATAGCCGAGTCCTCGGCAGTTTTCTTCGTTCAAATGTTCCCAATTGTCACCCTTTCCCTTCCTCGAAATTATCCGTGAATGGGGATATATGCGTCACGCACTTGGCGTTTCGTTTGTCAAATGGGACAACCTTCATACACGGATCCTTTCAACTTCCTACTCCTTTCCCACTTTTCATAACTTATTTGTACTCAATGTTTTTGTTCTTCGAAAGTAGAAAAAATGCTACCGTATAGACGTGAGCATAGGTCATGGAAGACCAACTTCTTTCGAACGGGGCATTTTGTCATACGTACAAACCCTTACCCACGTGTTCTTGGAAATGTATTTAGTTTAAAAAAAAACTAAATGGGTTAAACAGAACCTTCCTTGAATACGTACCTGTAATATGTATAAGTCTGTAGTTGCATTTAGTTAACTCTCTCTCCGTCTCTCTCTCTCTCTCTCTACACGTCAAACAAATCCAATCTTTCTCAACATGCACACCTTGTTTCTCTCCAAACCTTTTCATCATTGGTCTACCAGGCAGGTAAACTTCAAGAATTTTGTTCTAATAATAATTTTTTCGCCGGATTAATAAGAAGACCAGCAGCTCTTCACCCTATCTACACCTGCGCCTCTCTTCATGCTGCCTTCACTACCGTCACGGAGGTCCCATGCCTTCAAACCCTACGTACCAAAAGCACCCGACCACACCTAACATAACCTAGTGTGAGTCGTGCGTGTAGTTGCGAATTGTATCATCACAAAACCATCACTCAAACAAACCCGAGCACGTCAGCTCTAGGTTGGTTCATGTTCCTGTTGCCATTGTGCAAATGTTCCAGTTGCCA
>OU862925.1:11343708-11356208 GCA_917880885.1 Limnephilus marmoratus | reverse complement strand
ATGATCTCTCTGCCAAAGTTGAGAAAGAACGGAGTGTAACCTGTGACTTCATGGACTGCAGTGTTAATGGCTAACTCAATTTCTGGAAGATGATTCGCCCAGGTTCTGTGGTCAGATCCAACATACGAACCAAGCGCTGCTACCAAAACCTTGTTAACCCGTTCCACAGGATTGTTCTGAGGATGATATCTGCAGTTATAAAACAGGTGCCGAATATGAAACTTATTGGCTAAAGCTTTCATATCACGTGAAATGTATTGAGGACCATTGTCCAACACAATGGTGTCCGGAACTCCAAACTTCAGGAAAATTTCATTCTCTAAAATGGAAGCAATATTCAACCCAGTAGCCTTCCTCAGCGGGAACAGCCTCGTGTACTTAGAAAAGAAATCAGAAACTACCAAGAGATAAGTATAACCTTTCTTGTATGAACTCGGATAAGGCCCAAGTAAATCAGTTGCAATCATTTGCCAAGGGCGCTGAACCAACTTGGGGTTTCCCATTAGACCTGGCGGTAACAAATTAGTACTCTTGTAACCTAAGCATATCTGACATTTACCGATGAAGGCTCTTACATCAGCAGACATTTTAGGCCAATAGTATTTGTGTCTAATTCTGTTCAGGGTTTTTAAAATCCCAAAGTGGGCGCAAGTAGGAGGAACATGGTGCTGTACAATTAAACTATTCCTGAGTTCCTTCGGAACTACCTCTTTCCAGTCGTAAGACCTATGTAAAGCTTCCATACTCTGGATATGTTTATAGAGCCTATCGTTAGTGATTCTCCACGCCGGATACTTCTCAGGATTGGCCAAAATTTTCTCCTTTAATTTGACGTACCATTGGTCCGATGTAGAAAAATTTTGACTGATCGTATTAACCTGTAAAGGATCCCGTGATAACGCATCAGGAATTACATTGTCCTTACCGTTCCTATGAATAATTTCAAAATTGAACTGTTGTAACCTGACTGCCCAGCGCGCGAGCCGTCCTGAAGGCGATTTTAAACTGGTCAACCACTTCAGGCTGTAGTGGTCTGTTATAACCTTAACCGGAATAGGCGAACCCTCAATATAACCCCGGAATTTTTCCAACGCGAAAATCATAGCATTTAACTCTCTTTCTGTGGTAGAGTGGTTCCTCTCTTGAGCAGAAAGTGTTCTTGAAATGAAAGAAATAGGGTGTTCTAACCCCTTATCATCCATTTGTGAAAGACATGCACCGAGCCCTACATTTGAAGCGTCTACGCTAATCGTGAACGGTTTCTTGAAATCAGGACATGCGAGAACAGGAGCAGATACAAGAATGTTTTTAAGTTTTGAGAATGCTAATTGCGCTTGATCATTCCACACAAATTTCTTACCCGCGAATTCTTTCTTTGTTAAATTATACAAAGGTGACGCAATGCTAGAAAAATTGAAAATGAATCTCTTATACCACGAGAGTACCCCAATAAATCTACGTAAACTCTTTTGTGACGTAGGGGTCGGAAAATCAACAATTGCCTTGACTTTATCCGGATCTGTGCGGAGACCTTTGTCATCAATGACAAAACCTAGGTATTTGAGTGAGTCCCTGCAGAAAACGGATTTCTGCACATTAATCGTAAGACCAGCGGCCTGTAGTCTCTGTTTAACCTTCCTCAAAAGATAAATATGTTCTTCGAAAGATGAACTAATAATGATGATGTCATCTAAGTAACAAAAGACTTTGCCATCAAATTCAGGCCCTAACACTTTATCCATCAACCGCATCATCCGGGAGCTGGCACCATGTAAACCGAACGGCATTGTGACGAAATGAAACAACCCTCGCTTGGGTATCGTGAACGCGGTTTTCTCCTTAGACTTTTCGTCTAGCGGAATTTGGAAAAAGGCATCATTTAAGTCCAAAGTTGATAGAAAACGAGCACCACCTAAGCTATTGAGAATGTCTGAGATTAACGGTAAATTGTAGGCGTCGCGTTTCGAGACGGCGTTTAAACGTCTGCTGTCGAGGCATAGCCTGAATGTGCCATTTTTCTTAGGTACCAGAACAATGGGATTATTCCACGAGCTGTTGCTCGGTTCTACCACACCTAACTCTAGGAGTCTGTCAAGCTCCCTATGTACTTCCGGAAGTAAGTGCGGAGAAATGGGATAAACCCTTTGTTTGATAGGAGGCACATCACCCGTGTCTATGACATGATGTTCTAACCCTGTCCTGCCTAACCGATCTCCTGAGTAATCCATGTACTCCTGAACTACAACGTTCAAGACGGAGCGTTGGGATTGAGATAAATTTTTCTCACTATCCAGCCCAATACTATTCGATGCTCGAACACTACTAACAGAATCATTACAGGACATTAATTTTGAAATCTTAGGACAGATGTTGAAAACTTTCCAAAAGTCACAACCCAGAATAATGTCAGATTTAATGTCTGGCATAATAACAAAATTGAACGTTCTAACAACATTTTCAAAACGCACCGGGAGAGCTATTTTGTAAGAACAGGTAACCGAATGACCAGTCGCCGATACTAGAGCGAAATCAGAGTCCAATTTTGACAAATAGAAACCTAAATCTAAAAATTTACGATGAAAGTTATTTCCTAAAATCGAAACGTGCGACCCAGAGTCTAGAAGACCAGAGTAGCCTGTGCTCAAAACTTGGAAAGAGATGTAAGGACGGCCGTCCCTGTTGGCCGCTCGCACCTCCTTCGAAGTCCTTAAATTCTTATAAAAATCTCTTACGGTATCCAGCCACAAAACCCATTCCCGTGAAGTAATCTCGGCAAACGCAGACGTCATAGCGCCCACCGACAGGACCTCACGGGCCATCAGTTTTTTTGAGGACGGCAGCCGCAGAGAGGAGCCTTGACCCCCGGACGCCCGCAGCGAAAGCAGTGCACCTCCCTAGAATTCACATTTGACGGGTTATGCAAAACATTCGAAAAATTACGACGGTTATTCCTGAAATTGAAATTAGGATCGGCAGAATTTACATAACCATCTCTATTGTTAGAATAATTGTTTCTAGAAAAATTCAAATTGTTGCAATCTCTGTTATTATTACTATTGCCAGCATGGTTGTTCCTAGACAAATGTAAATCATTCGAATACCTCTCATTGCCTCTATTACCAGAAAAGTTATTTCTAGAAAAATTAGATTTACTGTGATTCCTCTCATTGCCTCTGTTACTAGAATAATTAATAGGATGAGAATTACTAGTGTTTGATCTGTCGTTTGAACGGCTGTCGGCCAACTCAATCATCCTACCTAATTTTTTTAAGGTTAACAAATCAGGGATCTCTGAAAGAGAAAGTTTCTGAATATATCTTGGCAACATATTACTCCGCAAAATGTCTAGGATCTCATCATCCGGCAACCTAGTGGACAAACGATTATTCAGCAATTGAACACGAGTGATAAAAGAACTAAAATTCTCTTTCTGACCTTGAAACGTCAATCTTATTTGTGCCAATAACCTCTTTTCATGGTCTAAAAGTTCAAATTCGTTTTTTAACGCAACCACAATGTCCGCCCAAGATGAGAAAGCAGAGCGGTTTACTCTGAACCATTGTAGCGCCTGGCCTGAAAACAATTCGACTGCAGAAGAAAAAAGAGAAGCATAACTTACGTTTCTAGCGACAGCAAGTTCTTCTACCCGTTCTAAGAAATTTCTGACATCCGCAGAGCCATCAAAGGTGAGGTTCCACTTGTGTACCGGAAACGACGGAAGTGACGGAATTGACAAAGCTGAACCGGACCCCGCCGGTGTATCATCCTGTTTCGCCATGATGAATTTTGCCGCTGTTCTATTTCTTGTACCTACTCCTTCATCCATAACCTATTTCTCGATTGTAGGGTAGAAAGAAAATTATTAGAATACATGCAACAACACGACATGAAAAATGACAATGCACATGCAATCACCAATTCTAGGAAAATAAAAAATAATGTCTGCTGCCAGCGAACTGAACAGCAAAAATGAGTTAAAAGCGTAATAACGCCGGCGAGTTGACGGAAACCAAGCAACAAACTGTGTAAAACTATAAATTAATATAAACAGATCGGTAGGTTGGTTTATGGGACGAGCAGTTATAAACCCAAGGAAAAGTGAGAATTAAATTAATAACAGATTGAGATGTAAAAACCATTTGATAATCGTGAACAACACTACCGCGAACACGTGCGAGAAAGAACAAACATAGACAGGTTCAGCCGAAGCGCGCCAATGTGACGTTGAATACTTACTTGTAATTCATTACCCTCCAAACCTGGTCATCCATCCATGAATAGAATAAATAATCACATACAAAGCCAGCAAGCAAGTCATGAGGTTAGGTAGCAATAATAAGTAGGTATGGGAACAATGTATAATTTATTATAAAAAATCAAACCCTGCCCTTGGAACTTATTATAATGATTAGCTATGATACTCTAAGTTAAACAACGGAAATAATCATCAGGGGTGACTGGTTACGATGTATCGTACCCAGCTGTAAATGTTTAAAGTGTCTCGACACGTGTCAATAAGAAAGAAATTATATTGTAACGACATAAGAAAATTACTGATGGGCGCCTGTGACGTAAAACGTAACATATTTATGAATCAGTAATCCCTAAAAATAATCTAAAAAGCACAATCTCGATCTGTTAAAAATATAAGTTATTTAAATCTCACTTCTCGTGATCCAAAATGTCCTGAGTCCAGCCATATAACTGCTCGTGCCACATAACCCTTCACGATCCTGGTAATTCCGTCAACTGACGCGTCGATTCCTCTAGAAGCTTGTTCCCACCTCTCTCGTGCATTCAGAGTGCAAGGCTGCCAACCACAACGGTTAAATCCATAGAGCATTAAAATGCCATAGCGGTACCTACCGCTACACAGTTATACAACATACGTTCACTTTCGACTCTCCCTAAGTTCAGAATCCAATCATTGACTAATTTACGCAGGACGCTTGCACTTTTCAATTTCCAAGAACCGGGTATAAGGTTGTACATTTTTGGACCTAGGTAAGAATATTGTCTTTGAGCAAGGGATGTCATAGTAGTAAGTGGAACTATTGGATTCCTTCCTGCATGTCGGGTGTTGTGGTAATGTTCTACTGAGTGGAAGAGGTGACGATATTTTTTTGTGTACAATATAACTTTTCTTATGAATAGTTGCCTAACATCCAAAACTCCTATCTCTTTGAATAAATCATTACTGGGGTATCTGTATGGTTTTTTAAGGATGACCCTTAGTAATGATTTCTGTGCTTTGGCTAAGGGGTCCAGAATTGATTTGGTACATCCTCCCCATCCTAAAGATGCATATTCAAGTAATGAGTTGCACATGGCATAGTACATTAGTTTCAGATCTTTTGCTCTGAGAATATTTCTAATAGCCATGAAAAGATGCGTGAGTTTTCTGACCTTTGTGGAAATTGCGTCGATATGTTCATTCCATCTCAGGTTCTTGTCTACGATAATTCCTAGATATTTTATGCTATTCACATATTCTAAGGTATTGCAATTGCAAGTGTTTGGGTCATTACAATGGTGTATAATAATTCTGTGAGTTTCTCTTGGTTGTCCCGCTTGAGTTGCACTGAAGCGGATGAATTTAGTTTTGTCAGTGTTGAGAGTGAGGAGATTATTATCCAGCCATGCTTTTACTTTGTTAATACCAATTTCTGAATTATTATGAACTTCATTCCAATTTTTTCCTTCAAATAATAATACTGTGTCATCGGCAAAGGTGATAATGTGATCGGCGAATGAACTGTTACATAATTCATTTATATAGATATTGAATAAAAGTGGTCCTAGAGTGCTTCCTTGAGGTACACCAAAGTTAATATCAGCTGGATCGCTTAAAGTATCGTTAATATTCACTCTTTGGCTCCTATTTTCCAGATAACTACCCAGCCACTTTAGTAGCTGACCCTGAATACCGATACTCTGAAGTTTTTTTAAGAGAATTTTGTGTGAGATAGTATCGAACGCTTTGGCTAGATCCAAGAAGAGTGCAACGCATTTTCTTCCTCTATCGATATTGTTGGAGATGAATTTCGTCAGGTTTGTAATGGCATTTTCAGTGCTCAATCCTGGTCTGAAGCCGTACTGTCTATTGGAAAGGATGTTATTTTTTTCAAGGTAATGACTGAGACGATTCTTCACAATTTTCTCAATAATTTTCGAGACAGAATTGAGCAAAGAAATTGGCCGGTAATTGTGTATCTGCGATTTATCTCCATTTTTGTGAAGCAGTATAACGATAGAGTGTTTTAAATGATTTGGAAATTTTCCCGAATCGAAGCTTAGATTGGAAATATAGGCTATTGGAGTTGCTATGAAGGATTTAATACTTTTTAGCATAATTGATGAGACGTTATCAGGACCACAAGCATTCGATGACTTGAGTTCGTCAATTATTTTCATGACTTCATTTGAAGTTGTTTGGATATTGTCCAATTTATGACCAAAATTAGAGATTGTTAACTTAGCGAGATCGGATTCTGTTGTATTAAGATTGTTGAGAATTTTTTTTGCAAGTGTGACTCCCACTGACGTGAAATAATTATTGGCAAAATTCGCAATGATTTTTGGGTCTGAGGTGTTCACGTTATTAATGTTCAATGATTTAATATCGGAAGATTTATTTATTTTTGTTTTAGTTATGTTGCGAAATGCTTCCCATAAACGTTTTGGAGTACAGTTATTATCGTAAATGAATTTTTTAAAATAATTTTCTTTCGCCGACTTTATTAGTTTTTTGCAAAGGTTCCTATATTTTTTGTAGTGAGCTTGTACTATAATATTCTCAGGGCACCTGTTCGCCTTTTCATGAAGTTGGTTCCTAATGTTAATCGATTTGATAAGGCCAGGGGTGATCCATGGCGTAAGTTTTATTTGTTTATGCGGTATAAGTTTATTGCTTGTATGTTTAGAAATATATGAATGTAATTTAGTGATAAATTCATTCATCGATGAGTCGGTATCAGTTTGGTCTAGAACATTTTGCCAGTTTTTTGAGCTCAAGTCCTCAATTAAGTTATTGTAATTTATTCTAGCAACGTGTTTGATTTTAGCAGGATTAGGAGGTTTGTTTTTGAGGCAGAGTGCTGTTGTGTAGTGATCTGAGATTGTAGAGTGAATGACAAATGAGTCAACATGGTTAATTTTTTTGACATTGATGTGGTCGAGACAAGATTTACTCCTGCCCTGCTCACGAGTAGGGCTCATAATTGTTTGTATGAATCCATTTTCTGTTAAAAAACATAAGTAATCGTTGGATTGGCGGTGATATTCGTTAATCGTATTGATGTTGAGGTCGCCTATAATTATTTGTTGTTTTATTTTTTTTGAGCTGTTAATAATTGATTGGAGTGAACTCAGAAAAGTGTCAATATTTTGAAAAGAGGGTGATCTGTAGATTGCAAAAATGCATAAGTTATTATTCAGTACAATTTTTAGGCAGTTGGATTGAGATAAGAATATTTCATCAACTTGACATTGAAGTCCGTCTTTGATGTAGACAACAATCCCGCTAGACTTATTGAGATATATGTTTGTGTGGTGTTCAGAGTAATTGCGAATGTGCGAATGACTTTTGAGGTGTAATCTTTATTAAGCCAACATTCCGATAAAATTATAACATCAAATTGGTAATTGAATTGATCCAGAAAAATTAAAAAATCGTCAATATTAGAAATGCTTCTAATATTTTGGTGTATAATTTTAACGTTGTAAGCGCACCATTTGTAGTTATTTAGATTGTTCAGATCATCAATGACATTCATGTTAAGATCTATACCGGAATCATTTCCAGTATCACAATGTAATTGAATCATAAGTATGTGTTGGTTGTATGTTGTATAGAAGTTGGTTCCCGAGTAAAATGTGATTAAATGCGAATTCAATTAAAGTTATAGTGGTAAGTGTGCTTAATTTTTTTTTTTTTTTTTTATTTATTTATTTTATACATTTTACAAATATAAGACAAAAAGTCCCGATAAACTACTTTTTAGCAGTTTGTCTAACGGGTTCTTTACAATAAAGATCTTATTATAGAGATTTAAATAGTTACATTTTTACAGTTAAAGATATAAAATAAAATTAATTTTTTTTACAGAAATATACTTAAGTAGATACATTTTTACAATTATAGATATAAGATAAAATTAAATTTTTTACAGAAATATACTTAGATAAAAAAAAAAAAAAATATATGAAAACATGAATAACAATTTTAAAGTCTTTAGAAGTAATATGTTATTGTAAGCTAATACAAATGAATTCTTTCCATAAGCCAAGTCTTCAGTAAGTTCATTAATTGTTTGTTTTGGGTACAGTTTTTAATTTCAGCTGGAAGCATATTTAAACAACTGGGAATCATGTAATTTAACGTTCTTTGTCCATATTTATTTGTATGTTTAGGTACAATTAGTCCTTCATTAAAGTTAAAACGAGTATTATGGTTGTGTTCCAGCCTGTTTATATATAAAGGGTTATTTATGTGCTGAAATATAATTTTGTACCACATAATTGCTCTCACTGAAAGAATTTTGAGACTTTGATAAAAGTATGGAATATTATGCCTTTCTTTGTATAAATTTTTTTCAGCTAATAATTTAACCAATGAATTTTGCACTGATTGAACATGGTCTATATTTGTTTTACAAGAAAATCCCCAAGCTGTTATTCCATACCTTATAACAGATTCAGCTAGAGATAAATAAATTATTCGAAGTGTGCAGAGAGGAACAAAAAATTTTAGTTTATACAATCTGTTTACAATTGATCGTAATCGTGCACAGACTTTGTTTATTTGTATATCCCACTTGAAAAAGCAATCAATAATAACACCTAAATAAACATACTCTTTAACTAGTTCCATATTTTCACATGTACACGATGCTGGAATACCATTGTGTAAGCAATCTGATGTATGTGTCTTTATTTCAGGTGTAATACATACCTTAACATTAGGGGATCTTATGTGTAACAATTTAGTTTTTTTGGCATTTATAATTAAGCCAGAGTCGTGAGACCATTTTAAGAGTTCAATGTAGTCTTTTTGTAAAAGATCTATACAAGTTTGCAAATCACTGCTAGAAATAACTAAAGCAGTATCATCCGCGTATACAAAGTACTTTACATGTCTAAAAATGAATTTAATAAAAGATACATATATAATATACAGGATTGGACCTAATATGGAACCTTGAGGAACGCCGGCAAAAAACTTCTTTTTTTTACTTAAAGATTTTAAGAGTTTTAATTTCATGCATCGGTTGTTTAAGTAATTTTCAAAAAGTTTTAGTAGTTTTCCTCTTATTCCTATAATTTCTAGTATTTTAAGTAATTTACCGTGATCAATGGTATCAAAAGCTTTCGAATAATCTATAAATAAGACTAATGTATGTTTTTTACAGTTTAATTCATTATTTATCATGTTGGAAAATTTTTGAAGCAGCAATTCGGTACTCTTTTTTTTTTGGAAACCGTATTGATTAGTGTCTATTATAGAAAAATCTTCTAAATATTTTATTAATTTTATTTGAATATATTTTTCAAGAATTTTTTCTAGAGATGGCAAGATACTAATTGGTCTGTAGTTACCCAATACAGTGTGGTCACCTCCCTTATATATAGGTCTTATAATACTACATTTTAAATCATCGGGGATTTTAGCTTGAAATAAGATTCTGTTTATAAAATGGGTTATAATTGGACCAAGGATTAAAATATGTTTTTTAATATCTTTCATCCTGATATTATCAATTCCTGGGGAAGAAATCTTCATTTGTCTAACAATACTTTCTATATCCGCCGCTTTTGCCCTCGGTAGGTACATGCTTTGAGGCATCGCCTCTGGTTCAAATTCAGTTGTCTTATGATTGCACTTGTGTAACATATTGTAAACACTTTCAGAGAAATAATCAACAAAATCATTAATTAAAACTTCTTTTGTTCGATCTTTCAACAGATATTTAGAAGCATTTTCATCACAGTCATTTTTACATTTAGTTCCTAAAATTTTATTACACTCCTCCCATGTTTTTTTTGAATCTTGAAAATAGTTTTTGAATTTATCATTATAGTAAGAAGTTTTTAGTTTAACTAATAATTTATTTAACACATTTCTAAAACATTTATATTCTTTCTCGTAATATTTGTTTGTCGGAGCATTTTTCCAACGTTTATATAAGTTATCTCTTTTTTTAATTTTACATAAAACATCGGAAGATATCCAATCGTTTTTCGCATAAGGCCGGGTTTTGGATTTTTTACTTATCACAATTGTGCTATTTTTATACAAATCATCAAAATATTTTTGAAATTTTGAGTAAATAATGGTACAGTCATTTTCTTCTAGAAGTGATTTCCAATCATAATTTTGGACATTATTATCGATATGTCTCTGCGAAAGAATCGTTATATTTTCAGTTTTGTTTAAGTTTATTTGTTCTATAGAATCTAACCGAACATTTATAGCCGTGGTGTGGTGATCTGCAATGTTATAATCACATACGCATGAGGAGATTGAACTCACACCTGTAAAAGCTCCAGCGGATTGTCTTCCGCTAATCCTTACAAAAAAATGATCGATACACGAGCTGTTTATTTGCTGTTGAACTATCACTTCTCTTGTTACGTCATTTATACATTTTATTAAATAATTATTTGCAAGGATATTTTCATAAGTTATTATGACTGAATCATTTCTATTTAATAAATTTAAATTGATGTCACCAAAATATATGACACTTTCATTTGGGTCAATATTATTTTTAAACACAGAAGATATTTCAGACAAAAATGCTTGTTTATTGAGATTCGGAGGTCGGTATATAGCTAAAAGATTTAAATTTTTATTATTTTTAAGTGTCAATTTTCCAAAAACGTTTTCAAAATATATTGTGTCTATAAATATTTGCGAGAAGGTAAGATTATTTTTTACATATAACAAAATACCTCCACCGGATTTGTTACTTCTGCAATAGTGATATGAATTAAATCCGGGAATTTCATAGAAACCAACTTGTTCTGAACGTATTGCTGTTTCACAAAGCATAAGTATGTCAATGTGATTTATACAGTTTTTAAAATAAGCATGAAAGAGGTCCCAATACTTGCACATCGACCTAATGTTTAGTTCTACACAAGTTAGATTATTTGTTTCACATTTTCTTGTAGTCTGCATTTGAATCCATTCATGCAAATTATTAACTTTACAATAATTTACATCTCTTTCATCATCAATATAACTAAAAGACATTTTTTATTTGAAAATATTCACCTGAAATCCTACCATCAGTATGCTTAGAATGTAATAGGAGCAAAAATATAAATAAACAATTATTTTAATGAGAAGGTAACATGTCACAATGTTTTCAATATAAAGTGAATTTGTTTTAGTCATACAGTTTGACATATACATTAAAAGCCTTACATTCATTTGCTGCCAACAACAGTATAGTGAGAGTTTACATATCACATATACATGTAAATTAAATTGATGATCTTCATTAATGTTAATTATCAAAGTACTAAAATATAACAAAAATATATTTAAAATATATTGTTGCATTTTTTTTGATATGATAAAATTAATATTCAATATTTTGTTCAGCAATTGCGAGCATTTTTTTATATACCTTACAGTTGTTTTTGTCATTTGCTCTATGATTAACTGGAAATGTCAATTTATATTTTTCATTTTGAATACAACAGTTTTTGCAATTTGGTTGTTTGTCCTTGTTCCCGCAATCGCTGTGTGTGTGATCGAGACCGCAGTAACTGCAAACAGGCTTTTCGTCCTTCTCTCTCTGCAGACATCTTGCAGTACCATGTCCGAAGCGTAAACAGTGGTAACATTGCATAACTGGATTTGCGTCTTCAAAAAAGATTCTTTGGTATCCGATTTTAATTTTATCTTTGTTTAAGAGTATTCTCCGGGTTTCACTATCTACTTCGACCACATAGTTAGATGTATCATTAAATTTATTTTTAATTATTTTCTTGATGTTGAAGACAGGTTTATGTTCATTATTTTCTGACATAATTTTAATTTCTTCATTTTGTTCGATGATGTCACAAGTGAAATCTTCTTTATCATAATCATTAAATATTCCCTTGAAAATTAAAGTAGGTTTCTTTTTTGATAATTTTTTAGTATCGATATCATTTATTACTTTTGAGATCTCCATTTGTAATTTTTCCGCGTCCTCTTTTTTTAAACACTCAATGATGATTCTGTTTCGAGATATTTTTTTGATGCCTTCAATACATATTCCCAGTTTACTAATTTTAATATGTTTTTGTATTTTTTTAAGTATTGAGTCAGAAGTGTCACTGCTTGTTTTAGGACTAATCATTAGACAATATTTATTTTTTATATTTTTTTGTTTATTTTGAGGGTAATCATATGTTTTATCTCTATTAGCGATTTCTGTTTTATTTTTATCTTCTGACATTTCAATTGCCAGGTGACCTAATAACGATAGTATATTTGTGGCTTT
>OU862925.1:11323708-11333708 GCA_917880885.1 Limnephilus marmoratus | reverse complement strand
CTTTTGCTTTCTTTGGGAGAGTAACAAAAGTGGATCGAAGCCAATCTAGTGGGATAATTCCTGTATTATATATGGAGTTAAAGAGACTGGTCAATACTAGGATGCCTTTATTTCCTATGAGTTTAAGGATTTCAGCCTGTATTCCATCTGGGCCCGCTGCTTTCCCAGTTTTAGAGAGACGAATTGCATGTTCTATCTCATTTGTTGTGATTGGTGGGCCTGTTCCCATATCATATTCTGCGCTTCTATTATCATTGAAGAGTTCTGAGATGTAGTCTTTCCATCTTTTTAGTTTTTCGTTAATATCGGTTATAAGTTTTCCATCTTGATCCTTCAGTTGCCCTATGTCGGTTTTATGATTTATTCCAGTCAATTCTTTGATTTTCTTGTGTACTTGGTAAATATCATGTTTATCATTGTGGGTTTCAATTATAGCATACTGTTGAATATGCCAATCAGCTTTTGCTTGCCTAATTTTACTCCGAATTTCTGTGTGGATTCTTTTGTATTCTTCCACGTTTCGATTTTTGTATTTTTTTCTTACTTCCATGAGGTTTAGTATTTCGTCTGTCATCCATTTCTGTTTCTTTTGCGGCATCTCTTCTTTGAATTTTTCCTTTGCAATCTCTGTGATGATTTTCTTTGATTCATTGCAGATGTATTCAATATTTTCAATATTTTCTTCTCTGTTGTATAGTTGAGTCTGGAGGTCGGCGAATTGTTTTTCCAATATTTGTGTTGCTTCTTTACACAGACCATTATCTTTAAGCTCGTCTTTATCTAATTTCAAAGCCCGTTCTTTTTTATCAATTTTCTTAAAACGCAACCTAAATTCAGCCAGGAGTAAATTATGATCTGATGATACATCAGCACCCGGGTATGTTTTTACAGACTTAATCGAGTTCTTGTATCTTTTGTTGATGATAATATAGTCAATTTGATTTCGTACAATTCTCTGGACTGAGTCTGCTGGCGACTTCCATGTATATAAACGTCTTTCCGGTAATTTGAAGAACGTATTAGTAACTGATAATTCGTTTTCTAAGCAGAATTGGACAAACCGATCTCCTCTTTCATTCCTCGTACCGAGACCATGTTCCCCGACAACATCTTCTTCTTTACCTTTACCAATTTTAGCATTAAGATTGCCCATTATTATAGTTATTTCATGTTTTTTTGTGAAGGAAAGAACTTTCGTTAAATTTTCATAGAAGTTTTCCAATTCTTCTTCTTTACAATCACATGTAGGTGCATATACTTGTATAATATTAGTATTTACTGTTGATGTTTGAATTTGTATCATAATGATCCTGTCTGAATGTGGAATGATATTCGTCACGGCACCTGCTACTTTTTTTGTAACGATAATGCCAACTCCATTTCGATTCCGGGATTTAGTGTCACCAGAGTAGTTGACAGTATAGTCGTCTACAGTACATTTTCCTGAATCTCTCCATCTCATCTCTCCTACACCAAGTATATTGATATTCAATCTTTGCATTTCTTTTATGGTGTTTTGAATTTTTCCTGGTTGGAGCATACTCCTCACATTCCATGTTCCTATTTTACTCATTTCTTCTTTTCTTTTTATCTTGATAGTAGCTGACCGGGAGATTCTTAGCACCCCTGCCCCATTTGAGGGGCGCCCGTACTCGGGGCCGTTGTATTTATCAGCCATTACCATGATTTTTCCTGGGAAGATATAATAATTTTAAGTATGTCATAGACCAATAAAATAACGACAAATAATTTAGAACCGTAATGCAAAAATACACAATACCTATACCTGATATAAATAATTCTGATAAAGTGTATCTTCTTACTTATATCTACAAAAAGTAAATAACTGAGGTTTTTCAAGGGTTTACATTTAAATTTTGATTGATATAAATAATATATTTCAGGAAGTGATTTTATTTGAATTCCAACTGCAAAAAGTTGGAGAGAAAATGTGGTGATACTAAAAATAAAAAAAGAGAAATACAGAAATCAATGAAATATTAAGTTATTAGTTAAACATGTGGCATCAATAGTTTTATTTTTTTATGCATGCTGTGAATTTATCAAGGTTTGTATTAAACACATCGATATTTGGGCATAATCTGTTAAATGTGCTACAGCTTCTTCTTACAAATACATTTTCAAGATAATTTGTCTTGCTCTTAGGGATATAAAAGGTGTCTGGAGATCGAGTAACTCTTAATGGACATCTGAAATGAATATTTTGTAGTAAGTACGGGCTATCAATGAAGTTATGAATAATCTTATAGAGCATTAATAGGTCTCTGATATCTCGGCGTTGATCAAGAGATTTAAGGTTTACGGGGACATAGTTTTCATCATTTCGCACGCGATAAGAGACATATTTCATAAACTTTTTCTGAACTCTTTCTATATTTGCTTTATATGTAGAACAATGAGGGTTCCACACTGTAGAAGCATACTCCAGGTGGCTTCTAACATAGGATATGTAGAGAGTCTTAAATGTTTGTGGATTTTTGAAAGCTGAACTTACTCTAAGAATAAATCCCAACATTTTCAAAGCCTTCGACGTGATATGCTCGACGTGAGATTGAAAAAGAAGCTTACTATCTAATAGAACTCTAAGATCTCTTATTACATTTACTCTGTTTAAAATATTTTTCTTAATAATGTAGGGATATAATATTGTGTATTTCTTTCGAGAATAAGATATAACACTACATTTATCTGCATTCAAAAGAAGGCGATTTTCTATACAATATACATTAACCAGAGAGTCAAGGTCATTCTGGAGCTCTAGACAATCCATCGTGGACTTAATGATTTTGACAATCTTTTTGTCATCCGCATATAGGTACAGTTGAGAGTTACGGATAGTTTTGTTAACGTCATTCAAAAAAATATTGAATAAGAGGGGGCCAAGGTGAGATCCTTGGGGAACTCCTGAGGTTACGGGGACGAAACTAGAGCAGAATCCTTGTACAGTTACAGCTTGCGTACGATTGTCGAGATAAGAGGCTAACCAACGAAGGAGGTCACCATGTATACCCATTGCTTCGACTTTCTCAATTAAGATGCTGTGTGGGATTTTATCAAAGGCTTTGGAGTAGTCTGTGTAGACTACATCGACTTGATATCCGTTATCCATAGCAACAAGGACTGTGTGAACAAACTCACATAGATTAGTTTCTGTTGATTTTTTGGTGACAAAACCGTGTTGATTCGAAATTATGTGTGGTCGTATGCAAGGAAAAATGATATCAAAAACTATTTTTTCAAAAAGTTTACCCATTACATTTAACTTAGAGATTGGTCTGTAATTTTCAATATTATACTTGTCTCCTTTTTTGAATATAGGCACAACGTATGAACTTTTCCATTCCTGCGGAAAAATTCCAGAAGATAATGAAGCTTTGAATATTAGACATAGCGGATAACATAGAACACTAGCGCAATTCTTTAAGAATACAGGGTGTATACCATCAGGCCCACAGCCTTTGGTAGGGTCTAATGATTTAAGATATTTACAAACTAATTCAGTGTTTATATTAACATTATTAAGATTGAGAACTGAGGTGTTTGGATTATATATTCGAGTTGTAGATGAGGTGCACGGGGCGGGGGATTCGAAGGAGGATTGGAAATGCATGTTAAATAAGTTACTTATATCTTCCCCACCCGATACATGCTGAGAGCGAAGAAACATATTGTTAGGAATTTCAGAGTTTTTTTGCTTAGATTTAACAAAGGTCCAAAAGTGTTTGGGATCGGTATTAATATTAATTTCAGCCATATTAATAAAATTATTGTAGCACACTTTTTCCATACACTTTTGTCGTTCTCGGAGAAGAGAGAAAGTTTGATAGTCAGAGTTACGGTTATACATTTTGTATTTTTTATGAAATTTAAGTTTATCTTTAATTACTTTTTTAATGCGGGACTGTACCATGGAGGATACCTGGAGTCTATGTTAATTGATCTAGATGGTACATGCGCGACAATTACCTTATTTAATTCGAAATAGAATCGTGCCGTAATTGAGTCTACATTGCTGCTGTTTAGAGTCGTTGTCCAGTCAACGGTTGCTAAGGCGCTATTAATCTGCACATAGTCAGCGTTGTGATAGGAGCGGACCGTGCGCGAGCGCGGCGTTCGGAGGGACAGCTCGCGGGATATACGCAGCGACACCTCCAGCGAGCGGTGGTGTGCATCTTCTGGCACTAGCGGCATGTCGCACCCGATTACAGTGCACGCGCAATTCAATATCACCAGGTCCAGAACACGCTCGTTTACATTAAGCTGGCTGTTGAATTGACGGAAACCGGTATAGTCTAAAAAATCAGAAAGAGTTGAAGTCAGTGCATCGATTGAGGATCGATTAAGTACTAGGGAACCGTCCGCGGTTGAAGGCGGAAGCCACGGGGCATGTCGTATGTTAAAATCTCCTAATAGAAGGAATTCATCATTGGGGAAATTGGTATGCAACATAGATATAAATTCAAAAAAGTCACCTAATGATTTAATCTGCTCTGATTTAATATGAACAGTATATACGTAGTTTAGAAGCACTTACTCCAGAGTCTAGTGCAAGAGTAGCTGTAGCTGTCTCTGAACGCTTGATGGGCGGGAGGAAGGGTGAGGTGCATGTGGGCAGTTCGCGGCGTACTGCAATAAGTGAGCCACCGCCGAGTGCCTGGTCTAACGAAACATAGTCGCGATCACAACGATACACTACATACCGTTCATCAAATAATTCAGAGTCAAATATGCTTGGCAAGAGCTATGTCTCAGTCAGGCATATCACGTCATAATTGGCATTCAAAACACCGGATAGGAAAACAAGGGATTTAGTTCGGAGACCTCTTGTATAACCAAGTAATGTAGGTTACCCACCTTTGTCATCCGACAGCCTCCCAGAGCATAAAGAACTTCCATCTCAGGATGGTGGAAATAGGGATCAGAGATCATGCATATAAATAAATGAAAGTATTTTCTAGTGAAATGTAAAAAAAACGGCTTTATTGCACTTTGCAAATGACATCAAGAAATGTAAAAAAAAGAAACACAAATACCTTTGGCATCTATCAGATTTGGAGAGAGAGAGTTATGTTAAAATTACGGTTGGTTATCAGAAGCGCGTACGTCTCGTCGTCGTGACTCTCTTCCAGTCGTGTAGAGCAATCCTCAACAGCGATCGTCAACAGCAAACCCCAAAACGCCGTTCCACACGTCATGGGGCGTTTGGTTAAAGGGAGTCCTCCCAACACAAAAAGCTCGGTTGAGCCTCCATCCATCAGGCGGCATGGGGAATCTCACCGGCCCAAAGGTACAACAAAGGCTAGGAGCCGCTTCATCAGTAAAGGGAATTCACCCAACAAAAAGAGCACGGAAGGTCCTCACCCATCAAGCGGCATGAAGGAACCTCATCGGCCAAAGGATTCACCAGGCAAGAATCCTAGCGGGCAGTTGATCACCCGTTGAATTTGGTGTCAAAAACATCAGCACGCGGACAACATTATCTCGCGGCATCCGGCGAGGGATTCAACAAAATAAATCGGCTACAGGGCCATTAGAGTTGTCACACACTCACGTGACGTGTATAAACGAACTTTTTAGGCTACATCGCCTTTGTAACACCCACCATAATCCCAATCGCCCCGAAAATCTCCTCCCGCACACAAAATCTACGTTCTGTCCTCCGCCATCTTTCCCCCGAACGCCCGTTTCCGGTGTCGTTGCAGTTTCGCCAACCAACAAAGTTAAATAAAAAATAAAAAATTAATAGACAATAAACAGTACCTGCTTTAAGCAGTACCTACTCGCGAAATAGATATGTTACATTTCCCCGCAACCCCCGAAAATTTTACGCCGCGAAGTGAAGTAAAATTATTAGGACACCGCCCAACACGACTCTCTCTTTCCACATCTGTTAAAGAAAAATAACACAACATAGTATCAGAAAACATAAACGTAAAACATATTAAAGTAGCAAACCCATTCACAGAATGGTGTACAAAAAAAAAACATAGAAAATGAGGTAATACCTCCACTTTTACAAGCTCGCTTGTAAGATTACCAACACGTTACTCACATGACGAGAGACAATCTCTCAAGAAAACACTAGTGAGTATGGAGAATTCAAGCTCCCACTTTCATTTATAGAAAAAAGCAACACTTAGTTATTATTAACATAAAAAAAATAACTCTCTCTCTCTATCCTTATATTCTAATCAAAAGTGATATTTGAAAAAAGTTACGTCACAGATATTATACTCAACGCGTCTTAAATTATCAACTAAAACTAGACCAAGGTATAAACAAATATACAGAATTAACTCATTCAATTTTTATAAAAAACTGTCAATTACAAAGTGGTCAGAGTAGGGTTTATATGTAAAGACATACCTATCTGTCAAACAGTTTAGATCAGGTTTTACAATACCGAGGCACTACCTATCTATAAAAGAGGTTAGATTAGGGTTTACATATTTCTATTACCTATCCATCAAAATTATGAAAAAATTCATTAGGAACACAGAAGCAAAACAGGATCTAGAATGTTAGGCTTAGAGCTTAGGGATTAAAATTAAACAAAACACCTAGCTATTAAAAAAGTGAACCTCAAAAAGTACTCTTGATTTTATACAAAAATACAAGATGTAACTATTATAAACCATCCTCAGAGGACGTTGCTTGTGCAAGAAAAGACTGAAGATAAACTCAGGTGGCATTTCTACAAAAAATAACACTTAATACATCAAGTAAGTGAAAAGTCATAAATTTCTTGAACAAACAATGATATTTTGGTGATCGAATATACTTATTAGATAATCGACACTAGATAAGGTGTGATCGAACAATATCCAAATGAACGACACTAGTAGACAAAATTAACAGTATAACACTGGTTTAAGCAGTGAGAGACCTATATATGTAAATGCTTAATGTTAACTTAGAACTAAAAGACAAAAAAAACACTTTCCTGTATTAGAGGTAAGGTGATAAACTTCAAATATGAGTTACTTTAATGGGTAGGTATGCCAGAGCAGTACCACCTTTGTTTGTGACAAGAAAAAAAAATTCTTAACAAATATTCTTAACAAACTTAACTAACTGACTTTAAGGAAAGTTATACCAGACTTAATCTATTTAACATAGCTATGGTATATTTAAGAAAAACTTTACTTAATCACTAATTGTTGAAATTTTAACAATCTGTACATAAGAAAGTCGCTCAAATCTCTCATAAACAGAAGTTTTGAATCATTCTTTCCAAGTGCTTGGAAAGTCATTATTCGGGAGAAAATTCCAACGAACTTGAAAAGAAGGATTCAGACTTAAACGCTAAAACAGTACAACATAACCTATTGTTTTACGAACGCATCAGTGTGTAAGTATAATTGTAGCCTATAAGGAAGGCGAAACGACTCATTTCATACAAAAAAAATTATTTAGAGTTTATATAAAAAAATTCTCGTCAAAGACTAAGTCAATTACAAAATATGACTTAGACAAAATATTGGGCGCCACTGATCACACGGATCAGAGGAAACGACATTCATTGTAAACGACGTCTCCTATAGAAAAAATTCCGAAGAATTTAAAGAAAAAAAAATTAAATTGAGGAAGCAAGATTGAGGAAATTTTTGTGAAATTTTTTTTTTTATCAAAAGCTGAGTTTACTGGATGTTAGGGCAAAACAAAAATGAACTGGTCTTTCCAATAGCTCGATAGGTATAGAAAAATTACAGGCGAGGTTGTGTATAATGAGACTTGATTCGAGAATTCAGTAGTAATGTGATATGCAACCACAACTCGTTTTAAAGAAAAGGAGTAATATGATTGGATGCGTGCTGTTGGGATTGTAAAAAAAACACAAATCGACAATTCCCGAACGAACTCGCGACATTACACGGTGGAACACAAAAAAAAATAGGATTAGGAAGGGTGGCCGGGGGCCGTGTACTCCCATAATCCAAAAAAATGATGTCTTAACTTGGGTGTTATAAAATGAATCTTGCGGTACTTAAAGCACGGCAGGAAACACAAGAACCCAAGTTAAACAGCATCAATGTCCACACCAAAAAAAAAATTTTTTCAAAAAAGAAAAAATTATGAATTCTCTAAGTCCACAAAACTGCAAAAATATAATGCCTGTAATTATATAAAATTTAACAAACCTATGAACATGTCACGATTGACAATAAAAGTGTTCAATTTATTCAAAACAATTTCCATAATAGTTGTTAAAAATGCCCTCAAAATAGTAATAACGCATCTTTGTTATTGTTGACGAAAGTTGTTGTCGCTGCAAAAAGACAAATAAAATAATATAATATGAATTAAATTCGTAAAATTTTTATTGCACTAAGTACCGGACACCCTGTAAACAAATTATCTTATTTAAAAAAAAAATTATTAGAAAAAAAAAATCAAAATTATTTTCCAAAAAAAAAAAAAAATTTTTTATGTATGTAGCTCACCGGACATTTTATAATGTATGTAGCTCACCGGACACCGTGTAAAGCCAATGGATCACCGGAACTAAAATTCCCTCAAAACAAAGCAAGTTTTTCCTCGAAAAATTATAAAAAGAATCCACATCGTCTTCCCTTGTAAATTCTTAATAGTATATCCAATTAATGTACAAAACCCTTTCACAATATAACGTATCTTCTTATTTGCGAAAACAAAACACAACAATTGTTATGATGTTTTGACAACTGACACTTAAATCCAGTATTGCCAGAAAAGAGAATATTTTTCGCTGAAAATTATTCAAGCTGTCACTGGTACCAATGTACATTAAATTGCGAGAAACAATATATTAACACGCACATTTTTTTTTTATATATGGCAATAGATATAACTAAACGTCAAACTTTGGTAATCAACAAGTTCAAATGCAAAATTGCAAATAACTAACTTACTACCCACACACTGATGAGTTGTAAAATGACATCGTAAAAAGCAGACAAATTATATAACATTAAACAAGACTATTCTTATAGATATATGCATGATCTATAAATACCCTTCCGAACACCTGTTTAATATATTTAAAAAACTCTTTCGTTGGGCGCAAATGTATAACCAAGTAATGTAGGTTACCCACCTTTGTCATCCGACAGCCTCCCAGAGCATAAAGAACTTCCATCTCAGGATGGTGGAAATAGGGATCAGAGATCATGCATATAAATAAATGAAAGTATTTTCTAGTGAAATGTAAAAAAAACGGCTTTATTGCACTTTGCAAATGACATCAAGAAATGTAAAAAAAAGAAACACAAATACCTTTGGCATCTATCAGATTTGGAGAGAGAGAGTTATGTTAAAATTACGGTTGGTTATCAGAAGCGCGTACGTCTCGTCGTCGTGACTCTCTTCCAGTCGTGTAGAGCAATCCTCAACAGCGATCGTCAACAGCAAACCCCAAAACGCCGTTCCACACGTCATGGGGCGTTTGGTTAAAGGGAGTCCTCCCAACACAAAAAGCTCGGTTGAGCCTCCATCCATCAGGCGGCATGGGGAATCTCACCGGCCCAAAGGTACAACAAAGGCTAGGAGCCGCTTCATCAGTAAAGGGAATTCACCCAACAAAAAGAGCACGGAAGGTCCTCACCCATCAAGCGGCATGAAGGAACCTCATCGGCCAAAGGATTCACCAGGCAAGAATCCTAGCGGGCAGTTGATCACCCGTTGAATTTGGTGTCAAAAACATCAGCACGCGGACAACATTATCTCGCGGCATCCGGCGAGGGATTCAACAAAATAAATCGGCTACAGGGCCATTAGAGTTGTCACACACTCACGTGACGTGTATAAACGAACTTTTTAGGCTACATCGCCTTTGTAACACCCACCATAATCCCAATCGCCCCGAAAATCTCCTCCCGCACACAAAATCTACGTTCTGTCCTCCGCCATCTTTCCCCCGAACGCCCGTTTCCGGTGTCGTTGCAGTTTCGCCAACCAACAAAGTTAAATAAAAAATAAAAAATTAATAGACAATAAACAG
>OU862925.1:11008708-11318708 GCA_917880885.1 Limnephilus marmoratus | reverse complement strand
ATTTGGAAATACACCTTTTATAAGGCTTGTATTTATTATATGAGTTAATGGGCAAATTAGATATTGTTTCATTGTTTTTAATATTTTTACATCTATGTTGTCATAACCGGGAGCAGAGCCCCCCTTTAAATCATCGATAACTTTTCCAACATCAGTTTCTGTTATTTTGTTGAAATTATTATAATGGTGTTGGGGAGTGTGGGGATTATTTTTATTATTGTTGGGACATGTTTTTATAGCGTTTGCCAGATTTTTTCCAACACTTACAAAATAGTTGTTTTAAATATTACAGCATTTTTTAGTGTCGAGTTGGACATTGTACGTTTTTTCCCCATCTGAAATTTCGGATATACAACTTCTCTTTTTATTTTTATTTATTATTTCGTTTATTGTAGTCCAAACTTTTTTATTATTATTTTTGGCCTCTATAATTTGTTGTGAGTAGTAGCTATTTTTCGTTTTTCGAATTAAAGTTGTTAATATGTTTTTATATTTTTTGTAATATGAAATAATAGATTTTTTAGCATTCGATTGATGAGCTAGTTTGAAAAGTTTATTTTTTTTCTAACTGCTTTTACTAATCCGTTAGTGATCCAGGGTTTAATTTTTTTTGTTTTTTGACACTATATCATGAACACAAGAAGGAAGGAAGTTGCAACCCGGTACTTAAATATAAAATAATTGCTTTTTTAACTTGCTAAACAAAAGTGTACAACTACCCCCCACCCCCCCCCCCCCCCCCCGAAATCATAAATGTGCGGGCCGCGGTGATACCTCACATTGTCCTATGTGGCCGCCGTTGACCAGAAAAGTGTGACGACCGCTGCTCTATTGTATATAGAAACCATCTCGGGCAAGCGCACTTCAAATCCCCGAAGTTTCAACGCAATCGGATGAATGGTTTAGCAACACACAGGCATCTCACGCATATATACCTACGCAAAGACAGAAACAAAAATATTTTGATTTTTGTACATATAGATAGAAATTTTGGATTTGAATTATCAAAAAAGAGAAAATTAGTACAAATCTTTTTGAACTCGAGGTCAACAGTTCATAGAATTACCAGTATTTACACTATTTACTAAGCTTATAAAGGTCTTGTCTTATTTTTTTTTTCAAAATACCAAGCGGATTATAGACGTCATTTGCGTTTTTTTTTAATAAGCCGTGTACAGACGTAGGTACTCTAGTGATTAAAATTATCACAATGGGCGTATACAGACGAATTTTCCGAAATGCGCGTTTGCAGAAAAACGGCATTATACTTTGTAGGTAGGTACTGCAGGTAGTTCTGTCAAATAATAAGAGTGTTGATCACTAAGAAGAGAAGCAGTTACACTAAGTTATTACAGAGTAGATGAAATAACCGGAACCGGTTACATTCTCTGCTAGATTCGTTTATTGAAAAAACCCGCACACAATAGTTTCTTGCAGCGTTCAACTTCCAACAGATCCGACTCTTTTATTATTTATTATTATTATTATTCAGTTTGGGGTCCCGTTATTGAGATCAATCGCCGGTGAAATATATTCCGTTCTCTGACTCGTTTCACCGAACATTATCAAATGAAAAATATTCTTAAATTAGTAAACATTCATGGCAAAATAAATTTTATTTATGTAGAAATTTTTAGCCACAAATTTATAAAAATATTACATTTTTCTAGACGGTTTCCAGAATAAGGAACTTAAGTGAAAAATATTATGGCTTTAAAAACATATGTTCATACAGACCAATAAACGCTGATTCTGATTATATAAGTTGTATTTAATAATATTAAACGCAGAGTTTTTAAAAAAATATTAAATAGTCCGTTTTTAATCGGGTCGTAAAAACACGCCGACATGTTGGCATTATTGAAATGTTTAGTGGTGACGTCACTGTTCGTCGTGTTGTGACGTCACCGTAAAGTCATTATATGGGAATGTATTTATTCGTACATTTACATACTGTTTATAGAGATTTAGTTGTTGTGTTTATTGAAACATTATTTAGAACTAAATAATCTTTCAAAAATAAACGAATCTCTTGTTAGTTTTTCTCTATTATTAAAAATATTCAAAAACTACTGCACAAAAAAATAGTATTAATACTTCTAGGGAGAAAACTTCGAAAAACGAAATTCAAAATGGCGGCAGTTGATCAGCTGATAGCCCGATACTATAGTAACTTTTCAGTAGTGGTGACGTCACACGATTCACCATACATAAGACGGTTTTAGGGGGATCTTGAAAAATTAAAACTTTGACAATTATTTTAACTATTATTTTAACAATTATTTTACTGTTTATAGAGATTTAGTTGTTGTGTTTATTGAAACATTATTTAGAACTAAATAATCTTTCAAAAATAAACGTATCTCTTGTTAGTTTTTCTCTATTATTAAAAATATTCAAAAACTACTGCACAAAAAAATAGTATTAATACTTCTAGGGAGAAAACTTCGAACAACGAAATTCAAAATGGCGGCAGTTGATCAGCTGATAGCCCGATACTATAGTAACTTTTCAGGAGTGGTGACGTCACACGATTCACCATACATAAGACGGTTTTAGGGGGATCTTGAAAAATTAAAACTTTGACAATTATTTTAACTATTATTTTAACAATTATTTTACTGTTTATAGAGATTTAGTTGTTGTGTTTATTGAAACATTATTTAGACCTAAATAATCTTTCAAAAATAAACGTATCTCTTGCTAGTTTTTCTCTATTATGAAAAATATTCAAAAACTACTGCACAAAAAAATAGTATTAATACTTCTAGGGAGAAAACTTCGAACAACGAAATTCAAAATGGCGGCAGTTGATCAGCTGATAGCCCGATCCTATAGTAACTTTTCAGGAGTGGTGACGTCACACGATTCACCATACATAAGACGGTTTTAGGGGGATCTTGAAAAATTAAAACTTTGACAATTATTTTAACTATTAAAACTAACCCTAAAAATAAAAATTAAAATGATGACAATATATTCTATCAACTTATGGTGGCAATCGCACAAACACACGCGGATATATTGTCTCTTAAATTGGATATATTTACGGCAGTTACGAAATAAAAATGTCGGTCCTGTTCAATTGGGTATTGGCTCAGTTGTTAGCATTGTTAGCTCCAATCCCTGAGAAGGAAGGTTCAATTCTGAGTCAAACTATTTTATTTTTATTTTAAGGTTTTAAAAGGCATTTGAAAATGTATGTAGATATTATAGTAAAAAAAAATTATGGTTTGATTTTTTACGTCAATACCACTTAAGAGGCATACATTAATTACGTGAGCTCAAAATGGGGGGAGGGGTCCAGTAAAATCCAATAAAAATCTCACGTCAACTTTATCCCAAATTTTGTTCGCTGAAAAAGTATAATGATGTGAGCGGAGGCTAAAAAAAAACCCATCCCACCCTATCCCATCCCGCCCCCATCCCGGCCCATCCTAACCCATTATGCCCCCTCCGTTGAAGTAAATATGATCTTGAACAATTTTTCAGCGTATTGTCGCCATTATGTTTACCTCAACGGGGGGGGGCGTAATAGGATAGGATGGGTGGGATGGGATAGCGTAGGACCCCAGATATACCACTGATCTCACGTGAGGGGAGGGGGGGTCCCACCAAATTTCACTTAATCTCACCAAGAGGGGGGGAGAGGCGTCTAAATTGGAAAAAAAATCCTCACGTAATTAATGTATGCCCCCTTAGGGGTCGTCCATTAATCATGTGATGTTTTAAGCAACTTTTTAACCCCCCCTCCTCCCCTCTGGTAATATGTGGTGAGGTTTTAGACTAACCCCCCCCCCCCCCTCCCCCCTCTCCCTAAAATCACGTGGATTTTTTAGTACAAAGTATTTTGAAATTTTCAGAACATTATCACGAAAAATAAATACACGTGATATCTCATTATACCCCCCCCCCCCATCGTGATTTTTTCCGAACCCCCCCCCCCCTTTCGAGCCTCACGTGATTAATGGACGACCCCTTAGTGATTTTTACCACAAAACATCGTAATGTTTTCCAACTCGAACTGTTTCTTATAAGTCAGTAGGTAAACAAAGGTATTAAAGATTTCAGCAAAATAACCTTCCGGAGGTAGCTTACGCAATCAAGTGTGAAGATTTGCACAAAACCAGTCTAACAAACTCTTTGACCCGCAGTTTAACGCGATCATTCCTCTCATCTTCAGACCATCTCCTCGCAACAAACCAGTTAAAGTTCCCTCAATGTATTACTTTACAATTCAACTAAAAAGCAACGAAAATAACGCGTGAAAGAAATACCTAAATACAGTTTATACTTTTATTGGTACCATAATTAGATTCGTCAAGATATCGGAATTACAATGTTTTTGCCTATCGGGAGATCTCTATGGTATTGTATTGTGGCGGTCTTCTTCTTTAAAACAGGTGAGAAATTAATAATGCTATTAATTTATTCTCTGTATTGGACAGTGATGCCATGTTTCAAAAATCAAAATTAAACGTGTTTTGAAAAATATAAAAACCTTGTACTAAACCATGTTTTTCGTAAGTTTTGTAATGAGATATTAAACTAGAATACCTACATCGTTACCGAAGTTATCTATCACCATTTAAAAAAAAAAAACAATGAAATTATAATTTCACTTTTAATAAAAGGAAAAATAATATATTTTTTTTAAAGAGCAATTTTAATTTGTAGAACTCCGTTTTAAATGAAATGTAATTTATAACAACATTAAAATATGAGTGAATTAAATATATTTTTTAAATCCATGAAAAGAGGTAGAAGGAAATCTCTCACAACTTCAATAATTTATTTGTTCGACATTTTACAGTAGTCGGTGTGGGTATCTAATTAAAGATACACGATGCAGTATTTATTTCATTATATGTATTAGTATTAAATTAATTGATTAAAACATTGTTAATCTGTACTGAAGTTCAAAAAATACATTTCTCATTCAAAAGTATATCTTTTTGGTGACCTGTAAAAAACCATGAAGGTGTAGGTAAATACTATAAATACCTATCCCAAAAACCAAGCAAACATGGTAAAAATCATACAACGGGCAACACTGGTACACAGGAAATCAGCTGTAAATAAAAACAGTTTCCTATAAATAATTTATTTTTTTTATTTCTACTTCATATTCGTCAAAAGTACTTTTTAATGAACATTCAGTTTTTTGGTGAACATTATCCGAGGTATAAAAGGCAGTTAGTTTAAAAAAATGAAGAAATGGTTAAAAGAAAATTATGTTCGAATAGCAGGAATGCATTTTGGCTATTTTTGCGATTTACATTTTAGATTTTCTGATTTCGTAATTCTTTTTAAATAATTTGTTGTATAGTGCTTTATTGTCTTTCACTTGAAACAAAAATTGAGGAAAACAAAAATAATTTCAGACACAAAATAAAAAAAATGGATTAAAGAACAAAATAGACAATTTTACCAAAATTTCATAGCATAAAAGAATAAAACATACACGCAACACACAAAACCAATATAAAACACGTAACACTCACAAACACATAAAACATAATATACGCCGATTTTCATTTAATTACTTTATTATTTTATTTTTTTTAGTTTATTAATTTAATATAATTTTAATTTTTGATCTCTATGATTTTTTTTTTGTTTTTTCACCAACTTTGTATATTTCTTTTTTTTCAAACTATATGTATAAAGCATTATATTATAAAATGGGGGCCTCAGTACGGGTAAACAACCCAGTGAGGCCAACATTACTGGTTTGTACTATAAAATTTTTGTAAAATAATAATGTATCAACAATTGTCTCAAGCCTGAAGATTTAAAAAAATATATAGGGGAAAGGCTTTATAAATTCGGCAAAGCGTTTCTACTTAAGGGCCTAGCGGCCGAGAACCCAAATTTCATCGAAAGATGTTCTTACGATCGTACAGGGGGGTTCCAATGAGAAAGATTATTTATTCTCCTTACCAGCTTTTTGAAATTATAATTCAATATCGATTTTATTTCATTCAAAATATGCTTTAATTTATACCTTTTTTTATTTAATGAAAAGAACATGATTTTATGAATTTCTACGCCAATACTAGCTAACTACCTACATCCAAAAATGCTGAAAGGCATGATGATAAAACTATTAAAATTATTTACTTTTTGTAATTATTTTTTGATCAAAATTATTTATCATTTTTCATTAATGTGTAAGGGGTCGTCCATTAATTACGTGAGGCTTGAAAGGGGGGGGTCGGAAAAAATAACGAAATATCACGACGGGGGGGGGGGGGTATAATGAGATATCACGTGTATTTATTTGTCGTGATAATATTCTGAAAATTTCAAAATACTTTATATTAAAAAAATACACATGATTTTGGGGGGGGGGTTAGTCTAAAACCTCACCACATATCACCGGGGGGGGGGTTAAAAAGTTGCTAAAAAAACATCATGTGATTAATGGACGACCCCTAAGCAAAATAAGAATATGAAAAAAATCTTAAACACATTAGTTTGTAAGACCATAAATAAATAGGCAAACTGGAGTATTTTCATCACAAAACACGTGTTCGGATATTTTATTTTTTTGATTTTATTTAAACTGAAACTAAAATTCTGAAACATTGCTTTCCCAGATAATTTATTGATTTATTTTTCTGCATGATTATATGATTTGAAATATGTGTTGTATGATACGAAATTTTGTTTGAAAATTTAATAAATCTGCCAACGACCTATGGTATAAACCTTATTAAACTAAAAATATATTTTTTTTCTCAAAATTGAAAACATACCTTTACCTATGACGTTACATACTTTTGTAACGTCATTGACATTTACCAGATAAAATAACAATCTTTCGAAATGAATTTACAATTTTTTTGCGGAAAAGAGTCAATACGTCCGAATTTTGATTTAACAATGACATATTTCCGGTTTTCTCTGGTTAGGGAACGTACCCATAGTACGTGACCAACTTTTTGCAATTTTTAACCCCCCCCCCCCCCCCCCCCCCCGGTGACCAAAATCCTAAGCAACTCGCCGCTCATTTGTATGGAGCGTGACATTTTGAAGACCCCCCCCCCCCTAAACGTGTCACGTAGTATGGGTACGTTCCCTTATTCCCTCAAGTACTTATTTATTTAACTATACTCTTATCGATTCCGTGCCAACTCGAAATCAAGTCAACACAACACCTCTTTGAAAAATCATTGAAAGACATGAAAAAAAATAAAATTAGCGCATAACATAACCTAACCTATTTGAACAATTTTTTATAATTTTTTTTTCATCACTTTTAATGACTTTTCAAAGGAGGTTTTGAGTTGATTTCATTCTGAGTTGTCCGTTCACCCCTCCTTTAATAATCTGTATTTTAAAATCACATGATAAAATAAGAGAGCACCGCGTCTGGGATTTTCCTGTCCACTTTTTGTTTACTGTTTTTTTTAAATCAAGAGGGATATATAAAAACAGACCAATTATCCCGTACCAATTTACGGCCAATCGATTAAAAGTCATACTTGTGTACGGAGGTAGGTACCTACTTTACTCAACGTTGTAAATAATTAAGTATTACCTTCGTAAAATAGAATAAAATTAACATGGTCAATTTTACTTTATCAATTAGTTTTAATAATTAAAAAAATGGCATTAATTTAATTAAAAAAATTATAACCCGCCGTTATGTTGCAACGTTACATTCATTCAAGAATACAAAATCGAAATTCAAATTGATGTACAGTTTGTCAAATAAGAGTAGAAAACATAGGAGGGCGCTACTGTTCTTCAAATGGCAATACTAAAAATATAACTTATGGTGGAAATGTAAAGCGTTGTAACTTACATTTTTATAAAATATTAAAAAGGTATGAAAGTGAAAAAAATATTTTTTCATTGCAATATAGGTGGTACCCACAGATCTAAAAATTAGAATTTCGTGTAGGTATATTAAAACTTTGCAATTTGTGTTAACATAATGAAGAATAACGATATTGTAATAAAATATAAAACACAGTTTAGAAATTGCTCACATTTATTTAATACTAGCTTAGGGAACGTACCCATACTACGTGGCACGTTTAGGGGGGGGGGGGGGTCTTTAAAATGCCACGCATGGTACAGATGAGCGGCGGCGGGCTTAGGTTTTTGGTCACCGGGGGGGGGGGGTTAAAAACTGCAAAAAGGTGGTCACGTAGTATGGGTACGTTCCCTTACCTGGCGTTGTCCTGGCTTTAGATCATGTGTCTAATTTTAATCTGAATATACTTAACTTATTTAGATCTAAAAGTAGAGTAACTAAACTCACCATTAGTGATTCTTCCTTTCTACCTACTGTTAAATGCAAATGTATGTTAAATTAAATTAAAGTAAATTACTTTGTAAAACACCATTTAATCAAATGTATGTCATTAAGTAGGTACATTAAAAAGGGTGCTTCTTAATTTTTTTTTCTTTAAGAACAAAAAAAAATGTTTTGTAAAATGTTAATAACAGTGCTCTATATTTTCAGTGTCATTGCGCTTTAAAATAATATTTGACAGTTAAATTGGTGTTGCTAGTCTACAAATTATGTCTTCCCATTTTTTATATTTTCTGTTCTTAAATGACTATATTTAAAAAGATGACTAGATAGATAAAGCGGTGCAGGTACAAAAGTACGTAAAATCGGATTTACACTAAATAAAATCCTTAAATTACTATACACGGTGACGGAAACTAGCGATACAAGCGAGAAACTTCTGTTTTTACATCCCTTGGAGAATTCAAAAAGCTTCTTGGTTTTCGATCTGAGTACATCGATTATTTACATTTTTCTTTTTTTTCGGTAACTAAACGGTTAAAAGAACTTTTGTAGCCGTCTCTAGGCCGGGACGCACTTTAAAAAAATCGACTCCAAAGGTGACTTCCAGACATATGACTAATGTACGTATCGAAAATAGTGTTATCAAATTTATTTCTACCCAGAAGCTGACGTACTGTAGTTTATACTGCAGTTTTAACCTGTAGAGCCTATTCCAGTAGCGTAGCGAGGGGGGGGGGGCGGTGCGCCCCGGGTGCCACCCGACACCTGCCTTCAAACACGGGTACTTACTGATCGACCCTCGTAATTTACCTCGTATTCTATTCTCTATTTTATATTTTGTGCATTGCAGCCCATTCCCTGACCATCGGCCCAGCGATCCGCTATGTGCAGTACGGGAGCAACTACCCCAATGGGGCTCCCCACTTCACAGGTGGGGGACACCGCTACCCCAACGGGAACTTCTATCCCCCCCCTCTGGGGCTGGGGGGGTGCCCCGTCTGCGACTCCTCGGTCTACAGTTACTGCTCGCACAGGCTGGTGCATGACACCTGTTGCTGCGGAGACGGATATTGTAAGATCACTTTTTGATATTAAGTATTCTCAGTTTTGTCCCGGTGAAAGACTACCATTTGAATATAAACATAGCTTTTAATGTCTTTAACTTTTACAGAAAATCTAGGAATCTCTTTCCAGTATCTTGCACCCCTCGTTATAGTGTCCCCAGCGAGGTACCAGGCTTTGAACCACAGATTAAAGATGAAGAAACAAGGAATGTAATAATATATGAGATAGAGTTGGCAATGTTGATTGGGTGTTTCGATGTATTATTCAAAAGGGGCATACATTAATTACGTGAGCAGTGTTTTTTCCAATCTAGACTCTCCCCTCCCCCTTGGTGAGATTAAGTGAGATTAGGTGCGACCCCCCCTCCCCCTCACGTGAGATCAGTGGCGTAGCTAGAGGGTGTATTACGTGACCGTGGAAAAAGTGCACAGGAACCTAGGCGGGGCAGAACACTCCTATCCCGCCTCATCCTATCCCATTACACCCCCCCTCCCCCTGTTAAGGTAATTATAATTGTGACAATACCTCTTTTTTTTATTATTGAAAAATTGCATACAATTGGAATTTTTTACCCTCTATTTATATACGAAACTAATGTCTCGCCTTTGGTTAAAAACGGTTTTGCTTACAAGCAACTTTACCATGGCGTTTTGAATCATTTGTGCTTGACCTCAAACAGCCAAACTACCTCAACGGGAGGGGTGTAATGTGATACGATGGGGCGGGATGGGGTAGGTTGGGATGGGTTTCTCTGGGTCAGCGCCCACGTTGTTAGTTTTTTTCAGCAGGCAAAATCAGAAGAAGTGAAGCAATTTATTGTATTTTTTTTTTTTTTTTACAGTGAATACCGCACAAGAATCTCAACTGCTCCCGTCTGGAGCCAGTGAGACTATGGCATCCCCAATTGGGGTATGTTGTGAGGCTGAAGGTAGAGGGGAGGGGAAGGAGGTGGGGAAGAGGAAGGTTGGGAAGTACCTGGCTATTCAGATCTGGTCACTAAACACGGCTAAAGCCATTTTCAAGCAACGTTTCAATTCTGAATGGTGGTCTTACACCAGGGCGATACTAATAGTATCTTCCACTCTGGAACATGCCGCAAATATACCATATATTATTTTAAATGAATTAATTGTGAAATAACACAAATTAATCAAATAAAATTTATTTGCGCATGCCGGGTTCGAACCCGCGACCTCCGGAATGTCAGTCAAGAGTCTTAGCCACTGGACTACGGAGGTCGTCAGATGAGGTCGTTGTATGTTTTATTATCTCAATAATAATATACGAGTATATTCTTTTAAAGTAAACTTGAGATTTTTATATTTACCCCCCCCCCCCCCCCCCAGTTTAAATGAGATTTGATGAGATTTTACAGGACCCCTCCACCCCATTTTGAGCTCACATAATTAAAGCGATGTTGTTTCCATTCAAATCTACATAGAAGGCATTTCTATTTGAGGATGTAAGGCTCTATAATTAGCATTCATATTCCCATGTTAATATTTTTGTCTAATTTCTTATCTTACCTATAAAGCAGAAATGCTTTCTGAAGCAGCAAGTTTCAAATTTCATGGAATAAGTGATTGTACAGTTAACCCTATTTTATCCAATGACTAAACAAAATACCTAAGAAAAGGACATGGCATACCAACCCAAATGCATTCTGAACATTCGCGGAACCGTTTCCACGGTTATTATTCAGTTTATATGATGAGTGATGAGTAATAAATATTGGTCCCCATCTTGGCCGCCATTTTGTACTGGACAGAATGTTTTATCAGTATGCCAAGTTCTCTCTTAGGGTATTTTATTTAGTCTTTGGTTTTACCGTGTACCAGATCTGTTAGCAATATGTACGCATCACGAATCTTTTAATAATCTGAATGCCTAATTCCTGTTTTTAGACGGCGGAAATTCATTTGAATGCGAGTTTGCCGATTGCAACTTTATTCACGCCAACTCCTGCCGGGAGTCGAGACTGATCTCCGACTGCTGCTGCGATGACCTGCCGTACCGTTCTCTCAACACACCCTTCTCCAACAGCTTCTACAAGAAATAGAACTTTAGAAAATGAGTTATTTTTATATTTCACCACGGAAGATTTTTAAGATAATTTATTGAGCGTGAATCTGATATTCCTTTTTTGGTTTGTGTATGAACTGTTAGCATTAATAATTTATAATAAAGATAATATATATTTATAATTTAGATTCTGTTTCATTGAAAGTAACAAAAGGAAAACAAAAATGTCAGTAGATAGCTGTTTTAAGGTTCATTGTAAGAGTCATTTTGTTGAAATTTGATAGATATTATTTACTTAATATCATAAAAAAATAGTAACGGCATAATTTTTTTTCAATGCAGCACAATTACTGAATAGTTTTTTAAGGTTTCTAAATTACAAAGTATATGATAAAAAAACAAATAATTAGATATCGCACAAAACTCATTAAAAAATGGGTAAGTGTATAATGGTGGGTTTACGTGTCACATCGTGATGTGCTCTGTTGTGATGGCTAGCGTTTACATCTATATGTCGTGTTCTTACGCTTTCTGACGATATTCTGAATCAATGCAGTGAATACAGTCATCACAACATAGCACTGGCCCACGCACAGTTGTCTGACCTGTGATGATGGGGCCGCCCCCGTGCCCCCCACCTTCGCCGCTCAGAAGAAAATCGAGATAGCTTCTGTTGCGATATGACAGAATGCATGATAACAATAAATAATGACAGAATGCATCACGACAGTTAGCGACACACTAATATAAACATCACCATACTAAATGTATGAAACCGATACCGTTCTGACGCGTCACGAAACAATATGACAGACAAGTTTAAATCCACCATTACCCACCTTTAGAATGAGAATGTTTGTCTTAAACAATTTGAAAATTTAGGCAGCTATGGCTCGAAGCCTAGAGCCAGTGGCGTAGCGAGGGGAAACTCGACCGAGGAAAAAAATTTACGAAGTATATTGTCACAAAAGTATTGTATACATGAACACGGTCTGTTATTTTCTTTCATATGTTCCCCGTGGGGTGTCCCGAATTTTGGCCTAGGTCTTTTTATAGGCGTACACAGCCTATATTAGTGGAGAAATCTGAAATCCCCCCAGGATAAACCAATTCTGTGAAGTCGACATCGTCGGTGATATCCGCCCCGGGTGCTACCCATGCTAGCTACGCCACTGCCTAGAGCAGCGATCGGCAATCGGCAACCCGCGGGCCACATGTGTTCAACGAAGTGCTTCCTCATGGCCATGAATGGATGGTTATTCCTTCCCACCATCGGTCACAATAAAAAAAAATTTCATGTCTACTTCTTGTACATACTTAACACCTTGATCAAAAAGTTTTTGGACTTTATTCAAAAACTCGAAAATACAAGTGTACCTATTCATCAAAATCGATATGGTTCCCTTCAAAGTATTCCCTGTCACCTGCCACACACTTTCGCCAGCGCTCGATCTAATACTCGAAACACCGCCCCTACTCAATTTTCAATATGTCCGTCAGAGCCGTTTTCGATTTTTTTTATGACATTCTCTAGGGTGCTGTTTACGGGTGTGAAGCGGCTTTTTAAGTCGGTTGAACAGGAAAAAGTCGCAGGGAGCCAGATTTTTTAATTTTGTATTATAATCTTTATTTGTTAAGTTACACAGGTGATTGTGCTGTGTCTGTCTCACTAGGAATTCCTGTCTTGAGAGCAGGCGCATTTTAGCATAAGTAGTTTAAAACAAAAAACGAGTGTGCTTTAGACCACACGACTGAAGTAAAACTTCACTAACTTATATCTCCCTCTCAACTTCCGTTCGCCTCGCCCAATCACACTTTTCATAATGCTCTCGTCATGCATTCACCAGCTTACTCTCCAAGTCAAGCGTGTGTGAAGAAATTTTATTTCAAAAATAAGGATAACAACAACAATGTTATTTATATTTAAAGTAGAAGTTCAAGGACAATCAGCATCATACCATTGGTGAAGAATGCTGGATAGCATTTGTGTTATTTTTGATCAAGAACTCACAGACAAGGATCGCATTTTGTGACGGTGCATTATTGTGGTACAAAATTGATGCTATTTTCAGGCTTGTAAAAAATCGAAAACACGCACAGAGGTAGAGGTACTCAGTACAGCGTAACTTTTACAAGCGTCAAGCCATACGGAATCGATTCCGGACCCATATTCGACTGAGTGGACTCGATTCACTGGACTCGCTCCTTTGATTCCGGCGATTCCACCGGACTCGCCGAATCAAACTCATTGTGTCGCTCCGCCGGAGTCGTTGAATCGGCCGGAACCAAACTCAGTTTGGCTCCTGCTGATTCCGCCGGACTCAAACTCATTGTGGCGCTCAGCCGGAGTCGTCGAATCGGCCGGAACCAAACTCAGTTTGACTCCTGCTGATTTAATGCTGAGAGTTGATTCAGCTGGACTCGCCGTACTCGGTGGAATCGTGGAATGTTACGGAGTTGGGGAATCATAATAACATACGAGGAGTAAAAGTAGGAGTTGTGAACGAACTTTACTTCAGTTTAATTACATGGAATCGGAAACAATTAATGAGTCGAGTAATGTTTGTAAATCATCAAACACTGAAACAGTGATTTATTCTTGACCTAAAAATAAATGCTGTCAACTGTAATATTATATCATTGTAACCCATTGGGGAGTTAAAAAATTAAACACAATAAGGTTTTTGCTTTTCAATATATGATATTTTTATTATTATTTAAATGGTACTCACCATCTGGTGTTCTCAACAAAAGCGGGAGTTAATTTACTAGTAAATGTTCGAAGTAAAATATTAATTTTATTAAACCGAATGTTTTCTACAATGTCCTTTAACAGTAAAGCATTTTTATTACATTTATTTTTTAGTTACATTTTCTATCACAATGACCCTTTCAAATCTCATCGAACATCGAACTTTTTTGCCACCTCGTGATGCGCTTCAATGTGTTAATGTTTTAGTGTCGAGCCATTGCCGCCAGCTGGGCGTGTGTGTTTACATTAACATGTTATTGTTTATTGCGAGATTATTATTTCGAGAAATCTTATCTTTATATAGCTAATAATAATCTGTTTGAGATGAGTGATGTCATTTGACGGCTTTATGAAACCGTGTAAGATGATATTTACGTTATATTTGAAATTCACGAACAATGGAGTCCTTGTACCTTGTGTTTAAAAAATGATCTTCATAAAACAAGTAATTATCGCCGGCGCAAACTTGCCGGAAAGCAAATTTGCTCCCACAAAAGGAAAAAAGCAATGCTCCTTGCAATATTTTGACTACGAGATAATGCTATTTCTTTTTGAAAAATGTTTTCGTGACCGGTTAGAGCTGTACACTGTGCCCCGGCCCGCGCCGTGCACCTCTTCCCTTGAGTGGCTCCTGTACTCTCACTCTCTCACTCGTTCCCGAGTGAAAGAGTAAGACCGCCCTGCTAGAGCAAATCAACGCCGCCCGGCCCGCGCCGCGTACCTCCTTCCGTTAGTGATTCCTTTACTCTCACTCTGTCACTCGTTCCCGAGTGCGAGCGACTCCGGAACTGATTCATAACATTTTGCGGACTCGGAACGAATCAAACGCATTCGGACTCGGAATCATTGGATTCGTTCCGGCCGGAACGACACACTTCTACACGGCGGTCGGTCCTAAAACTTTTTGATCCAGCTGGTATAAGTTTTTTAAAATGAGCAATGCCTGAATGGGATTCAATAACTGGTGACCAGACAACTCAGAATGAAACTAACTCAGAAGCCAGAAAGGTCTGCGTTTAAGGAACTGCCATGGAACTGCGCTGTAAACCTATCGGTCTTTACTTTTCTGTGCGGCGCGGGACTCGGTCGCTCCGAAGTGTGCTTGTAAACGGCGCTATTAAGAGTGATGATAAAAAATATTAAAAAATAGGTTAAGTTAGGTTAGGGTTACTGGCTATTTTGAAATTATTATTTCATACTTTTAATTACCTTTCTGAGTTGGTTCCATTCTGAGTTGGCATGGAACCTCAATAACTATACAGGGTGTCCGGGAGGAAAAGTGCATTAACTTCGGGAGGTGATTCTACATGATGGTAGGAGTAAAAAAGATTAACTTTTTCCGAAATTCCTACATTTTTTCCCATACAAAAAGACATACCTACAAAAAATCCTTAGTGTGAGGTACGATCTTACTTGCTCAGAGCCTGCCGGGCGCCCGACTCGATTGTGATTGGCCCAGCGGAAAATAATAAATCTGGCCATACACGCCGGGTAATTTTATCTTTTTACCTCAAAACTATCCCTAAAAGTTGGAATTTCAAAAAAAGTTATTTATCTTTTTTACTTGTACTATTATGTAGAATCATGTCTCGAAGTTAATGCACTTTACCCCCGGAAACCCTGTATACAAAGCTACTTGGTTGGTTGTGATATTTAAAAATATGTAAAGAACACATTGACGTGTAATGAATACGAAAACTTCTTCCTTATGTGCTATCATACTTACATACTTAATACGAATATCAAAATATTGAAAATTCACCCACTTCTATCATTGTAAGTGGAAAATGTGGTTTCTCCAAAGACGGAGGATTAACTAGTAGAGAATCGAACCAGCAAATCCCGTGGGAACCAATAACCCACTACTTGTGCGTAGGTGCCAAAGTTTGCAAAGACAAATTCTCATAACAATTTCTGATTTTGAATCTTGTGTATTTAATTTAACATATTTTGAAGGAATTTTTTTTAATTAGAATTAGGTCCTATATTGGAATGACATTATGGGAAATGTAGTTAGAACCTGAATGCAATGAATTATTATGCCATAGCTGGTTGTAACATATACGGTTCTATATGTACATTTAGGTATGTTCTAAAATGTTATATGTATGCAAATGTATACATCCAAATTCAAATCAGAAATTGAAATAGATAATGAGAAATGGTCTTTGCAAAATTTGATACCAACATCAAGGTAAGGGAACGTACCCAAACTACGTGACCAACTTTTTGCAATTTTTAACCCCCCCCCCCCCCCCCCCCCCCCCCCCGGTGACCAACAAAATCCTAAGGAACCCACCGCTCATTTGTATGGAGCGTGACCTTTTGAAGACCCCCCCCCCCCCCCTAAAAGTGTCACGTAGTATGGGTACGTTCCCTAAAGTTAAGGTAGTCCTTATTTTTTTTTAACATTAACTTCACACAGGAGGAAATAATTTTCCTCAGAGCCTGTCATCTTTGAAAATGCTGTGTGAAGGGTTGTTTTGAAGAGAGGAACGAGTGAACATGGGTCTTGAAGAGGCCCATGTTGTAGAGCCGTAGAAACGGCTCATTCTCATGTAACAAATGTCAACCGTGTTCATATGTTGGGCGTGTTTCCTGACTGCGCCGGAGCCGAGGGGATCAATGACAATAGTTCCTCGGAGCATCTTCCATTGAAATACCGGTAGAACAAGGACAGCATTCCCACCTTACTTTTGAGCTCTAAAGAGTCTATCCAACCAAAGTGTAAATATAATAAAACAAGTAGGTTTGTGTATTAAATTTATTATAATATAAATGTCAGTTACTTGGAGCTGACCAATACAAGTCAATACTCGTCCATTCATACTTCAGATCCACGCATTCATCGCCCTTTTCAGCTATGAGACAAATTAACTAGAAAAAAATCTATTCCAAAAATCACCTTTACATTTTTCTTGTACAATATTTTTCACTTAAAATGCCTACGCAAACAATGCTTTGAATAATCACCGCTACACGAACCGTGGTTTCAGCTACCCGACATATGGATGGTTACACTGACAAATCTTTGTAGGTTTGTTAACCCACCCAAAATTTCAACTTTACAAATAATGCTGCACAAATATTTGCAAACAGGAGCTTGTGCCGAGTCTCAAGTTACGGGAAAGGAATGAAATGCCGCTTGCAGTTGTTTCGCTCATTTCCCATAATTTGTGATTCGGCTCACATGTGTATATGCAACATACCACATCATGTTTAGAAAGCACCACAAACTTTTCACTATTTCCATCCACAAAGTACAAAAATGAAATTGGTAGAATCTTTTACTTAACACCTTGAAAAATGAATGCAAATTTGTAAACGGAAATTAATCTAATTCCTGACTTCCAATCGATCAGTAACTCGGCAGATAGACTCAATATCAACTTTCGGTGCACTTTCTTGAAATTTGCTATTAACCGACTCAAGAGATGGCCCGAAAATTGGAAATAGATGTATCATAGTAAAAAAAAAAATAAAAAAAACTTTGTTTCAGATATGATTTTAGATTTTCACGGCCAAAAGTATTTTTGTTATTAGTTTTGTGTCACACATCTGCCCTGATGATGGACACTGCAAAGCTGTCCGAAACGTTGGCTAAAGAAGCAGGTAGCGCAACACGACATAATACCCCAAAAACTAATAACAAAAAAGCTTTGTTTCTATTACAGGTCGATTTTTTCCTTGAACCAAATTCTCCAGACTTACAAAATTAAATCAAGAAATAAAACAATTAATCTCTGCGTTTGCATCTTAAGTACCCCACTAGTGCTTAAGTTTTATAATTATTTAGAACTGGATATTTTTCTAGCACTACTCAAGTATTAAAAACATGCAGTCTTTTATGAATTTTGGAAACGATTTGAATTTGTTTTCCAACGATAATTATTGGAATGCAGGCATATCTAAAAGTATCTTATGAGTAAACACCCTTTGTGGTAAATCCTAATCAACCAGATACCAACCGGACTGAGGTCAAACTGGATGAAATGTAAGTACCGCATTGCGAGGGAAACCGTTACATGTTCAACTACCTAAGGTTTATTCGATGAAAATTTCAAAAGCTCTGAACAAACCGGTCACGTTCAACCTTGAATTTATATAAGACACATCCACAAATAATATGACACCGAGAAGATATGCGTTCTCGCCACTTCCAACAACTTTAAACAACATTCAGCAGATCTATATTGTGACATTAATATCGTTTCATATTTGATAATACTTATATTATAGGCTAGAGAAACTCAATCCAAAAAGAGTTATTTTTTTAAAGATTTCAATAACTTTGCTCACTTAAATTCCCTAACAAAGCACGAATTTGAATTTTGAATTGAACGTTTGGTGGATTAATTTTGAGTTATCGTATATTTTATTGACCGAAACACATTCCTAGAACAATAAACTATGTACCAAAACAACATTACTTGCGTTAATTACGTAAATTAATAGGTTTTACAATGTTTTAGTCGAGGAACACGTATCGATTTTGACAGATAAAATTCGCGGCAAATTTGACATTTTCATGCATTTAAAAATATTCTGGGGTTGCAAGGTGAATGAAATTTTTACCCATCTTATGGGGTAATGTTGGCGCAAGGGATTCTGACCTTGTTCTTCATACAAATTCTGTACATAGAAGGGTCAAAATCGCAGACAAACATATTTATTTCGAAATATTTTTTTCGCGCATGCGCACAAGCTGCGCGCTCTCGCGCGTCTCCGGCCGATTACAGGAACACGCTTTTGTAGAGGTTTTATATACCCAAAGTCACACTGAAAAATTCCTTTTAAATCTGGCTGATTCAAAACAATACAAAAAGTGTGCACAACGGCTGTGTTTCTCTTTCAATCAGTGGCGGCTCGTGACTTTTGGGTGTGCTAGGGTGCTGATATTAAAAAAATGGCATCATGGATGTTGTCGCATGCGAAAAAAAAATTTTTTTTTTTTTTCAAAAATCGATGTTTTGTATGAAGATTTTTCAGGAAATCGGTGCGGCGCACCGCCAAACTGAAAACTTCCTGAAATTTTTCATACAAAAAACTGATTTTGAAAAAAAAAAAAAAAATTTTTTTTCGGCTGCAACAACATCAATAATGAAATTTTTTTAATATCAGCACTCTAGCACACCCAAAAGTCACGAGCCGCCACTGCTTTCAATATGTCTAACTGGTATCGGTATTAAGTATATAGGAACGCATTTTATTTGTAAATGCCCGTGTATATATATATTAGGCAAAGTTAATGAACACTATAATTAACGCACAAGAGTTAAACTGAGGGTCACAACGGCACAATATAAAATTAAAAGAATGTTGTGTACAGAATGAACCATATGCCAAAAATTAATATTACAACTGCCACACTTATTACTTATCACATCCGAAAACCAAATGTTTGTGTCGAAGATGTAACTAAATAAACTAAAATTAAAATAATCTTTAATGCTCGTCTTCAAAAAACTGGTATTTTGGCAGGTTGTTCACAGATCGTGTCTCACACGGTATCAAATAGGCGAAATACTGGAAACGCTTAATTAGTATTTAAAAAAAATCCTATTATCACTATGAGTTTCAACAATGTGAAGAGGATTTTAGATTCTCAGACACGAGCGACTAATCTATTGACAACCCTCAAGAATGTCGACAATTCAGTATTTTATTCGGCCCGCAAATAAATGGCGCTCGCAAACGAGCCTTCACGGCCATGTTTGTCGCAAAAGGGTAACATTATCAAAAGACTATTCGCATAAGATGAGATTACGCAAGTGTTGTATAAAATTTGTCTTCACGCACGTTGCGGCAATCATAAAAGACAAGACGATGTACATAGGTTTACACTTAAAGTAGTTATAAGGTAATTCGGAGGCCGGCTGCGTTAGGGGGTTGGTCAGACGCATTGCGGGCAACGGGGGGAACGCTCAACGCATCCGGTAGTGGTTGTTCTCCAGCACGGTGCACAGCTCTCCCTTGAAGTCTATTTCAATGTTGAAGTCCAGATCACGGTTGTTTCGCTGGTTGGGCTTCATCGAGAAGCACCCTGTGATTTCTTCGCCTTTCTTTACCTGAAAACGGAAAGAGAAACATTAATGTACATAACATTATTATTATCGAGCCTTCCCTAATCAATGTCATTTTTAGGTAGAGCAATTACTTAGTTGCCAGTTTCACATCATGGTCAGGATGGTTTTGATGGTTTGTATTCGATTTTTTGTATCGGAACAGCATTGAAGGCTGTGCAGAACATCGAAATGAATAGTTTCACTATAGCGAGCTTTGTGGGAAACAGGTCGGCAATACTTAACAGCCTGTTAAGACTAATTACTCGCATAAATACATTACATAAATCTGACTAATTTTAAAATCAAAATACTTGTATAGCGGTACAGTAGAAAACCCTGTTAATTCAAAATCCATGGTAAAACCAAAACAAATTTCGAATTAACAAATTCCCACGAAATTCTAAATTTTAATATATTTTTTTTATCACTGAAAATTGAGTTCCTCAGCCGCTCTTTTAAATTCGGGTAAGTTCTTCTGAGTAAATTCGTAATAATACAACTTTTCATAGCCCTTTATCTGCGCGGTTGGCCCCTCAAGTTCAGATATTCTATGTAAATTTGTAAAAATACAATTTCCGCAGAAATCTAAAATCAGTCGATCTCAGTCACCAATCCCTTTAAACTTAGATATTCCCAGTAAATTTGTAGATACAATATATTTTTTTATGTGTACATCGAAATTCGCAGCTGAATTTGTGTAAATCAACTCAGATTTACAAAACAATAATACAAATTAGTACGATGTTTAACTTCTGGATTGCCGTTTGTCACCCGGTGGCCGCGGCACTTTGAAATGCAATTTTGACCCTTATGTATAAAGAAAGTGTATGAAGAACAAGGTCAGAAACGCTTCCTCTATTATCGTCCTTTACCATAGCGAAACCAGCAATGCGTCTAGTCACTTGGAATAATTTATATTTAATTTGCCGTAGCGCGAGGATGTGGGCAGTTTGTGCGCATGCGCGGGGATAAATACGTATTTTCTACGATTTTGACCCTTCTATGTACAAAATTTGATAAGGACAGTGTCAGAATCGCTTGCGCCAACATTCCCCATGGGATGGGTAAAGATTTCATTCACCTTGTAACCCCAGAACATTTTTAAATAATTTTTATCTGTGGACATCGAAATGTCATTTTGGCCGCGTCACAATTTATGCCGTTATGTGAGTTCCTCGACTAAAACATCATAAAACCTATCAATTTACGTAATTAACGCAAGTAATGTTGTTTTGATACATAGTTTATTGTTCTAGGAATGTGTTTCGGTCAATAAAATATACGATAGGTAAAAATTAATCCACAAAACATTCCATTCAAATTGAAGGTCGTGAAATTTCCGTTTTGTTCCTCGGGCAATCAACAGGTTAACCGCTGGAGTGATTATGGTCGAAAAATGGACCACTATTATTTTTCTGCGATTGATCACATTTTCCTTACCATTCATAAAACATTTATAGTTATTAATTAATTATTTAAAACATTTCCTTGGCCAGCCTTTATTTTAAAACGAAGCTATTGAAATGCTTTATCTTTTATGACCATAGATGTCGCAAATCCGAACTTCGAGACTATTTTAGAACGATGTTAAAAATAAATTTTTAAAATATATTTTTCCCGCCAAATTTTTGATCAGCTGTTAACGATTAACCTCTAAGTGGCAATTAACGCGGACGCGCGCGTCATGCGCGAGAAAATAATTCAAAAATTGAATAAAATTATCGACCAAAAACTTTGTCTGCGATTTTGGCCCTTCGATGTACAGAATTTGTATGAAGAACAGAGTCAGAATCGCTTGCGCCAACCTTACTCTATGAGACGCGTAAAAGTTTCATTCACCTTGCAACACCAGAATATTTTTAAACGATTTTATCTGTGACTTCGTAAACGTCAGATTTTCCCGCGAATTTACCCGTCGCAGTTTATGCGTGTCCCTCGACTAAAACATCGTAAAACCTATTAATTTACGTAAATAAGTAATGTTGTTCTGGTACATAGTTTATTCTTCTAGGAACGTTTTTCAGTCAATAACGATAGCTCAAAATTAATCCAAAAAACATTCAATTCAAAATTCAAAGTGGTGCTTTTTAGTGAATTTTCGTGAAATGGCCTGGCCATTAAACCTGACAGGTTAAACTCTAAGACGGAAATCTCGAGCAATCGAGGCAAATTAATTTATTTCGCGTGATCGCACCAGTGGTTAACCACATAAATTGACATGTTACCGCCGCGGCTGACTGTCGGATTCAAATTTACAAAATTATTTAATTTATTTTTTGCAAAATCAAATTTTTTCAAATTTTTGTGCAGACAAAAATAGTTTTCAAATTTCAAATTTAAAAAAACATTTTGTGTAAAATTTTCTTTGGGGAATTTTTTACAAAAATTTCAAATTGAATTTTTTTTTTCTTCAAATTATCAGGGTGTGAATTTGTGTTCACAATAATTTGTGAGGAAAAGAGTTTTGTCTTACCGTCATAAACTCGTCGAAGTAGAAGACAGTCTGCTTCCAGTGAGTGTAGGGAGCTTCGGGGGCCGTGCTGAAGCCGAGGCGCTTGTGGGACTTGGTAAACTCCACGTTAAAGAAGGTCACCAGGGCTTGGACGAAATCGTTGCGACGGACCTGATAAATAATAAACATTAAAATAGTTAATAAATATACAGCATGCAAAACCAGTGCACACGCTTATTCTTTGACATGCTGTCACCTTACTTGGACCAAGTTCCAAATGATATATTTCTTTTGCTCATTTCTATAACTAAAATATTTTTCAGAACCATTTATTGTATTTACATAGATACTTTTATGAGGAAATTTTAACATTAATTTCATTCTATTCGTTCTAATCTCATTTTGAACCTTTTGCAATCTTGATTTTGTTTGCATCTGACAGATGATCGTTTATACGAGGAGCATTGTAGTTGGTCACTTTGGTTTGATAGGGTTCTAACTTCGTCTTACCATGTTCATGTTAATAGGTGACAAAGTTTGCAGAGACGAATTCTCCTAATTTGTAGTTTACAATTTTTGATTTTGAGGTACAATCTTCTGTAACATATTTTAATAAAAAATATTCAAATAGGACGTGGCCCTAGCTTGGAATTACAAAAGGGAAGTGTAGTTAGAACCGTATGCAATGAATTATTATAGCTCTAGTTGCCATTCTATCTGTGTGTTTAGGTATGTTCTAAAGTGGTAAGTTTACACCCTATTTAAATTTTTCCTTTGACCTCTTATTGGCCGGAGCGCCACCGTGCATGCGGAATTTTTTTTAATGCGATTTTAACCCTTATTTATAAAGAAACTGTGTGAAGGAAAAGGTCAGAATCGCTTGCGCCAAAATCATTCTTGATATAGCCAAAAGTTTCATTCACCTGGCAACACCAGAATATTTTAAAATGAATTATCTATGGAATCTGGATGTCAAATTTTGGCATAATTTGAACTGTCAAAGTTTAAGTCCGAGGGTGATTGATAGTTGACAAAAACACCGAAAAACTGATCAATTTATCAAATAAACAAAAGTAATGTTGTTTTTAAAGATAGATTATTGTTCAAGGAATGTGTTTTGGTAAATAAAATGTACGATAACTCAACAGATAGCTCAAAATAAATATTTCAAAGTGATTCTTTCAATAAATTCCAATATGGAAATTAGTTTCAGGCAAGGCTCTCCACAGGTTAAAATCTAAAATACTTTACACAGGATTCAACGTCAAAATCAGAAAGTTTGACACCTTATAATCTCAGAGTAAAGTAAAGTTAGAACCCTGTCCAACCAAAGTGACGATGCGCAGAAAGTAAGAGCATAGTTCACTAGCGCCTCCCTTCATTCCGGACTAGTCCTGGGTTGATCGATCGTTGTACATGACCCGGGTCGCTCACGACACACTGGCGTCACGAGTGGGTCGCGAAGACCCGCTCTTTTCGCGACACAAAATATGAAAATCAATTACGCTTCACTCAGGTACTTTCTACTACCTGAGTCGAGAGAGTGGGTGGCGAAACCCGGGTGTTGACAACCCGTTGGCTCTCTCATAATCTATCTATCGTCGCTCGCCCCGCCACATTCGCACCCGAAACCCAGGTTGCAGTAGTAGAGCGGTTGCGAGAAGTGGGTCGCGAGACCCGGGTGCTGATGAAAAAATGACCCGCTCGCTCTTTGGTGGTCCGTGAGCAGGTTTCAATGAGCGGGTTTTTCACGACTGACCCAGGACTATTCCGGACAACACTAGGGAACTAACTGTCTTTGTTCTTGGTCGAACTACAGCTACTATTTTCCTTTCCTTTGTGGTATTCAAAGAACAGGTGACAAAACTATCAGAATTCACCTTACCAACAGTGTTTCTGTTTGTCCATCACTGTAAACGAAAAGGAGACAAGATGGTGGGTTTGTATTCTATTTTTGGTATCGGAACAGCATTGAAGGCTGTGCAGAACATCGAAATGAATAGTTTCACTATAGCGAGCTTTGTGGGAAACAGGTCAGCAATACTTAACAGCCTGTTAAGACTAATTACTCGCATAATTATTAGAAGAACTAATGAAGAAGTAAAACATACCAATAGACTGAATCTTGAGGAGAAGTCCAGATCAGCTTTCTGTACCGTGTACAGATCAATTTCTTTCAATAGGGAGGAGTTTGTCACAACCTGGAAAAAAAAACAACATAAATATAACTAGTTCGGACCCAGTGATACTACGTCATACCCTATCGGGGTATGTTTTAAGATTGGAGGGAGTGGGTGGGGAAAGGAGATGGGAAGAGGAAGGTCAAGAAGTATATGGCTATTCAGATCTGGTCACTAAACAGGGTTAAAGTCATTTGAAGCAATGTTCAATTTGAATAGTGGTCTTTCACCAGGGCGATATTGGAGAATATCTACCACTTCATTGTAGATAGATACTCTGTACATTATATAACCTGCACAAGAAAATACAGATAAATAATATTCAGGATCAAATGGACAAACAGTTCCTACAAGGAACCAATACGACGGACAACTCAACACCATACAAAGTGATGAAAAAAAAAAGATTAGAGTGTGTAATTCACACGTGATAAAAGTGAAGCTTTCTTTTGCCCGTTTATTTTAACCTCTTATTGGCCGGAGACGCACGGGCGCGCGCGTATTGTGCGCAGGCGCGAGAAAATAATTCAATAAAAATTCTAACAAAACATGTTTGTCTGCGATTTTGGTCCTCCTATGTACAGAATTTGTATGAAGAACAAGGTCAGAATCGCTTTCGCCAACATTACCCCATAAGATGGGTAAAAATTTCATTCACCTTGCAACCCCAGAATATGTTTAAACGATTTTATCTGTGGCATGAAAATGTCAAATTTGCCGCGAATTTTATCTGTCAAACTCGATGCGTGTTCCTCGACTAAAACATCGTAAAACCTATTAATTTACGTAATTAACGCAAGTAAGGTTGTTTTGGTACATTGTTTATTGTTCTAGGAATGAGTTTTGGTCAATAAAATATACGATAGATCAAAATTAATCCACAAAACAATCAATTCAAAATCGTGTTTTGTTATGAAATTTCCATTTTTCCTGGAATTTGCCGGCCTTTGACGGGTTAAAGTGATTTGAAGATTGGATATTGATTTACAAAAATGTTTTTTTTTGGATTTCGTAGGATTCGAACCTCCGTCTGCTGGATTTCTCTGACCGCTGAGATTTGAGGCGCACTATACCGCTGCACTATGGAAGCACAGACCTATCGTCGTTTCCGTTTTATAACTTAACCAATAAGAGCCTTAACCTGTAATCGGCCGGAGACGCGCGGGCACGCAGCTTGCGCGAAAAAATATTTCAAAATAAATGTTTGTCTGCGATTTTAACCCTTCTATGTACAGAATTTGTATGAAGAACAAGGTCAGAATCGCTTGGGCCAACATTACCCCATAAGATGGGTAAAAATTTCATTCACCTTGCAACCCCAGAATATTTTTTATACGATTTTATCTGTGGCATGAAAATTTCAAATTTGCCGCGAATTTTATCTGTCAAACTCGATGCGTGTTCCTCGACTAAAACATCGTAAAACCTATTAATTTACGTAATTAACGCAAGTAATGTTGTTTTGGTACATAGTTTATTGTTCTAGGAATGTGTTTCGGTCGATAAAATATACGCGATAACTCAAAATTATTCCACAAAACATTCAATTCAAAATTGTGTTTTGTTAGGAAATTTCCATATTTTTCCTGGATTTTGATGGTCTTTGACAGGTTAAGCGCAGTTTGACTCTTCGCAGGTGTCGTAGTGCATCATTTTCATTCCATCCGAATTTCAAATCACTCTAACGGGGCTAAGGAAGTTTCACTTCAAAAATGGTAAAATTGGTTATGTTTATGGGCTATTTTTTTTATCACTTTGACTTTTTAAAGGGATGTTGAAATGTCACTTTGTCGAGTTGTCAAGGAACCACCTAAAATATATCATTATGTGCAACACTGCAAAACATGACAAGACAAAAAAATTGCGATGAAAGAAAAAAAACCAAAATAAAAAATGAATATCAGTTTGGTGGTGGATAGTGAAAAAATTATCTTGACATTAAAATAATTATTTTCAAAAACATAAGCTCAATAATTTAATATTACTTGTTCTAACTTGTCCTCCCGCAATGCATAAAACAAAAGATGTGTAATTATGTACTTGAATATATGTAAGGGTAATGACCTGTTTGGGATCCACAACATCGACCAGGGGTTCGGAGATGGCCACCTTGCGGATGGAGCTCATGTCGAAACCGTATACATCATCCCACCAGTTGATCTTCTCATCCTTGTACTGCCTGTCCTCAATGCCGCAGATGAACAGGGTGCATCTGGAAGGAAAAACATGCCGTGATAATGAAAAAATCAGACAATTTTGCGTTCTAGAGACTACATACGCTACTCAGTAAAATTATTAAGTGATTGTATTCGATTTTTGGTATCGAAACAGCATTGAAGGCTGTGCAGAACATCGAAATGAATAGTTTCACTATAGCGAGCTTTGTGGGAAACAGGTCGGCAATACTTAACAGCCTGTTAAGACTAATTACTCGCATAAATACAGTCATAGAAATACAATAACTAACAATGTACATATTTCATAATATAATCACATATGTGGGGGGACCCAAAAGGAATGAAAATTTCTTTATAACTTTTTTATTTTTCAATATTTTTTCACTAAAATTTGGTCGCCTTAGATTAAAAGGGTTCACCACCATTAGAGTGAATGCACTTTGTCCAACCTTTTTTTCCACTGTTCAAAACAATTTTGTAACCCACTGATTGGAACATCCTTTATGGCCTTCAGCAATTTTTGTTTCAATTCTTCAACATTTCCCTTTCAAGTCCCTTTCCATCCAAAGGAGCAGAAAGAAGTCACAGGGAGACAGGTCGGGTGAATAGGACGGGTGAACAATTTGGGTCATTCCATTCGTGCTTAAATACTGCTTCACAGACAACGCGGTGTGAGCAGGTGCGTTGTCCTGGTTGAAGAACCAGTCCCCTGTGTGCTAAGGATTCGACCTTTTTCTTCATGCTTTTTCGCAACCTCTTTAGTACCTCCATCCTCCATGTCGAACTGTCGGTTAACTGTTTGGCCTGGAGGAACAAACTCCGTGTGCACAATATCTCTGAAAAAAAAACCGATGAGCATTGTCTTGATGTTCAATTTCACCTGACTTTTTTTCTGAAGAGGGGAGAGAGCACTCTTCCTCTTGAGTGTTGCTTGGTTTCAGGATAGTAAACATAACACCATGACTCATCAGTCAACACCAATGGAAAAAAATTTGGGTCCTCTTCCAGTTGATTTTTCAATTCGTGGCAGGCTTGAAGGCGAAGGCTCTCTTTGATCGTCGGAGAGGAGATTTTCGCATTTTCGCCGAAAGAAGAAATCTTGATTTACTTAAAATTAAACTGTGGACGAACGCGTGGACCCACAGTGACGTGGCTTCGCACTTTGACCGAGAGAGTCTCCGTACAACTCACCCTTCTGGTATCGCTTATTGTGCGTGGTATCTAGTGTCAGAATTATGAACTAAGTATACAGATGGGCTAAATTCACAAAAAAGGATTTTTAGACCATATGTTGTTGAGGTTAATTAATTACTTCGCGCTAAAATTTGCAATACTTGCATGAAAATTGCAAATTATGAAAAATTGCAAAATTCAAATAATCATTCACAGAATACGTTTTTTAGATTTTCACGGCCAAAAGTATTTTCATTATTTGTTTTTGGGGTGTTATGCCGTGTTGCACTACCTCCTTCTTTAGCCAACGTGATGATGGACACTGCAACGCTGTCCAAAATGTTGGCTAAAGAAGAAGGTAGTGCAACGCGGCACAACACCCCAAAAACAAATAACGAAAATCATTCAAAGAATCATCGCAAATGCAAATTTTCAGGCCCCTACTAATCATAAAGATAGCTGAAGTCAGTTCATAGCTGAAGTTAGGAAACGTACCTGTCAGGGAACAGCATGCCATCAGGTTTGAGCCACTTGTCCCGTGCGTACAGGACGGTGTCCAGCATGCTCTCGTAGAACAGGCAGTAGCCCATCCACTCTGAGATAATGATGTCCACACCCTCGATGCCGTCAGGGAGGCTCACCTCTTCAACCTGGAAATATCATCAATTAATCACATGAAACTTTCAAAACTAAATTGTAATGGAAACTGGGAGAACAAAGACCTAAAAGAATAATACACATTCCAAAGCATTTAAGCCCATAGACTAGACTCCTGTGAACCATAGTGCAATACCTAGTAACGGGAATTTTTTTTATGTTTTGTAACTTTACTTATTTTATAAATCAATTATATATAGGTACTTGCTTGACCATTGCTACAATGTACAACAAATAGTTAACACAATTGTATCACTTACTTAACTTATGTAAAAGGCCACTAAGGCGTAAATAAATAAATGGATTCAGCGCCATTTTATTTTTTTTTACATTTGAAAGGGCTCAGTTAAAAGCTGATTCTAGGTGGAATTCAGCTTTCTATCAATTGTAATAAGCTGACCATAATTTGTTCAAAAGCTGTAATGGACTTAGAATCAGCATTTAACCTTCAAAAAAACAAAATGGCGCTGAATGGCAATCTGATGAAATTTCCATAAAATAATCCAACCATAGTTCACTTACATTGTATATAAGATTTAGGAATATATTATTGAGGGTTTTGTTTTATGGCTCTCACCTTTCCCTTGACGATGGTGACCACATCATCAAGATGGTTGGCTTCCACAATCTTCCTGGCGTAGTCCACAATGTTGGAGCATTCGATGGCGATGACTTTGGAGGCTCCAGCCTTGGCCGCAAACATGGACAGGATACCCGTACCACAGCCAATATCAAGCACTACCTGGAATTGCAAAAATCACATTAACCTCTTTTTTGCCGGAGAAGCGCGGTTTGTGCGCATGCGTGCGGAAAAAATATGTTTGTCTGCGATTTTGACCCTTCTGTGTACAAAATTTGTATGAAGGACAAGGTCAGAATCGCTTGCGTCAACATTTACCCACGATATTAGCAAAAATTTCACTCTGGCAACCCTAGAATATTTTTAAATGATTTTATCTGTGGCATTGAAATGTCAAATTTGCCGCTATTTTTTCTGTCAAAGTCCGATGCGTGTTACTTGACAAAAACATTGTAAAACCTACCAATTTACGTAATTAACCCAAGTAATGTTGTTTTGGTACATGGTTCTAGGAATGTGTTTCGGTCAACAAAATATACGATAGCTCAAAATTAATCCACAAAACATTCAATTCAAAATTCAAAGCGGTGCTTTGTTAGGAAATTTCCGTGTTTTTCCTGGCCTTTAACAGGTTAATATACAAATATTTTTACTATCTCGTAAGATTTTGTCTAAAACAACAGTTTGCAATGAGAGTATTGCAGATATGGCTGAAACGTGCAATCAGAAACCAAGAGGACGAACTTCTTCATAAAATGCTAGCAGTTATTCCAGTGGCAAGATGGTCGGTTGGTCGCCTTGCACAGTCGAGGAATGTAACTCCACCAGCTGTGCAAAGAGAGGCTAAGAAGAAGTTAATCCAGGACAGGGATGCCTGGAGGCGCCTTGACGAAGCGATGGGTTCCCAGTCCAAATAGGACAAGGTGAAGATGACAATAATACATTTACAAGCAAATTGCGTACATACAAGGTAAAATATTTTACAGATAACATTGTCGATGTGAATCCATCACCATGTAAGATAAATTTTGGCAACTTTCCAGGATACAAAACCTTCCCATTGAAAAACAATTCAAGCAAATTTTGGCAAAACTTTGTACAAAATTGCCGTTTAACCGGTGAGAGGCCGGGACCCGGAATATGCGGGCCTACAATGCGCATGCGCGAGAAAATAATTCAAATATTTGAATAATATTGTCTTTGAAAAACTTTTGGTCTGTGATTTTGACCCTTATATGTACGAATTTGTATGAAAAACAGTGTCAAAATCGCTTGCGCCATCATTACTCTAGGTAGTGTTAAAGATTTCTCTCGAATTGACACACTGGATTATTTTTAAAACGATTTCTTCTATGACGATGCGCTGTCAGATTTTGCCGCGGAATTAACGGTTGCAATTACTGCGTGTGTCGCGAATAAAACGTCGTAAAACCTATTAATTTACGTAATAAATGCAAGTAATGTGATTTTAGTGGATAGTTTATTGTGTTGTGAACGTGTTTCAGTCAATAAAATATACAATAGCTTAAAATTTATCAACAAAACATTCAATTCAAAATTCAAAGTGGTGGTTTTTTGGTGTAGTTCCGCGAATTTCCGCAAAATGTTCCGACCTCTGACCGGTTAAAGAAGTTTTTCTTTGCAAAATTTACTAAGTCAAATGGATGAAAGCCAAGGTGGGCTATATAAAGCTAATGTCAAGAATATGATATGTCACTAATACATTAATTTTACTAAAATGCATACATTTATTTAAAAATTAAATATGTACATATAAACGAAAATGAATAAGGTCAACGACCTTCAGAAAAACAAACAAACTCCAGATTCTAAACTACACAAGTACCTATTCAAATGAAAATATTTTTGGTTGGGATTCCACACAACCTTGAAAAGCACATTGTTCATAACCTTGGTAGTAATAAGGAAATGTCTGCCAAGCTTTGAAACAACAAAAATTCAATATAAGAAAAAAAATTACTTGCAGAAAATGTGCTAAGTACAATTTTGAGATAGGAAGAGGAATTTAATTTCTGCATGTGTTTGATAAAATATTGTTTCAGTGGAAGTTTTAAATGCATGTTTGGATTTACCTTTCCCTTGAAAAGATGCTTGTTATGGTACATAGCATTTCTGTATGTGAGGGTTCTGACTTCATCCTTCAGCATCTCTTCGTGGATGCCGAAGTGGGCATAGGAATCAAAATAATAATCCCGCGAAGTCATCTCCTCAGCGGTCACATTCTTATCCGGTCCTAAAAATATAACTCACGATATTTAGATACCGACATTGCAAAAACAAAGAGCAATAATTATTACATAGGTAGGTACATCATAACCGCAAATAAATTTACCATTTGATTCGGGGACCGGTGTGGACGCCGAAGATCCGGTGATGTTAACATCCATGTTTTCCATTATTTTGATCTAAAATGCAACAAAAAAACACAGTTTTAAACAGTGAACTACGTCGCACAATCGAGACGCCAACGAAACTTAACTCAAAGGGGAAAATGCCGAAAATAAATTAACCCCCCCAACACAAAGACATTTTGAAAAAGCGGCAAAATTATCACGTGTTGGTAATTTGGTTCAATCACTTTCAAACTTGCACAAACGTCGTGAAATATTATTGTAATGCATTTAATTATATAAACTATTTGTACAAACGTGTTCTCACCGATAAATTCACAAAATATAGAAATGAAAAACGCACACCAGTCAATCAAACTCCCGGAAAAAAAGAATGACTCAAGGTCGGGGTTAACAGCAATGAAGAACTGAATTTGCTTTATTTATGTAAAAAGTGAGAAACCACTACGGGGTAAGTTGGTACGAACTACAAAATCTTATTTTTCGTCGCCTTCATCAAGGCAATCTTGGCCACGCATCACCCTTCAGATGCTTCTATCTAAGTAGTATCTGGAATTTGTACATCATCGTGACTCTTTTGAGCTCTCACTGTCATTTCCGTCAGGAGTTGTGAAACTTTAAACTATTGATTTAGCTGCCACCAAGGTAAATAACCATAATAATAATATGATATGCAAATTTCCCGGCTAAAAGAATTATCTTGATTTATATATATTTGGGTTATTATGTCGTGTTGCCCTACCTCCTTCTAAGGGTCGACCGAGACAGGTTTTTCGTTCTTGGCCGAGACCGAGACCGGGACCGAGAATAAATTAAAATCTCGGCCGAGACCGAGAATAGATAAATTTTGAAAAAAAAATGAAAATGCGCTATTTTTTCATAGTACAGGAACAATAAAACATCATACCTACTTAGTAAACACATTAAATCGAAATAACACACCCTGACAAACTCTAGCCTATCAATCACAATCGACAGCTCTCTCTCTCGGTATCAGTTACCAAGTGACGAATGTGGACGCGCGCGGTAGATTTGAATCCCATTATCCTATACCGTACCTACTTAAAACGGTCTCGGTTATGGCCGAGAATCTTGGCAAAAAATCGCCGAGAATCGAGACAGAGTTCTCGGTAGAATTTGTAGCCGAGAATGCCGAGACCGAGATCTCGGTCGACCCTTACCTCCTTCTTTAGTTAACGTTTCGTGCTTATGTAGATTCAGTACCGTGTTAAGCACTCCAATATTCTCAGGACTGTTAGTTACTTACTTAATTTAAAATGGTTTTCGACGTTTAGTTTTGACGAGGCATCCAGTACCGGATACCAAGAACTATTATGCTCAGCCCTGCTGTCTCTATTAATATTAAGCCGCGGCATTTCGAATTTCTACCGTTTTATAACATATTTCTTTGTTTTTAAGTTTCTAAAAAATCATGTTATTTTTAAGATAGTATCTGTGCATTAAAATTTGCCATGCCGAAACGGTAATTATATGAAATTCTCTTGACATAAAAAAATCGCAAAGTGCACTCCGAAAATTATTATAAACACGTTTTTCTGTTAGTTTACAAGTTTTATGTATGAAAAATTCACAGTGTTTCTTTAAATGCTATTTAAGACTTTTCGGAAGCGATTTTTGCTCTATTTTAAATAAGTCGTGTTTCATTAAACATTTTAACAATTTTCGCTTTTGCATATAAATTAACGTTTAATACTAGCGCCCTTCCTCTAGCATTTGTATTTAGTTATCTCCTCTTCTTGTTCTTTTTCAATTCAATTCTTCGATCAAGTACTAATGAAGTACCTGCATTTTTGTGGTAATATTTAACTAAAATGTACGGAAATAAACTTTGACGGTGCTGGCAGCATTCAAGTGACATTTCCGGGACCGCCATCTTTTATCAGACTTCCTTTCACGCCGTGCGTTTGCGAAAAACGGTCGCATCATGGGCCACGAAAATATCTGGTTTTCTCACCCCCGCAAGTTTGGTCCAGGATCACGGTCTTGGTAAGTCAACTAATAATTCTGTTCATAAACTTATCAGAAATCCACATTCCTATCTCATTTCGGACTTCTTTGACAGTTGAAATCCATGGTATATTTCTTCAACGTGGTCTGCCATTAGTGATCTTGTGGTCATTATTTACATGGATAGTGCAGTGTAGACTCAATAGAAACCTTTAGCACGTCTACATGAAAGTTGTTTGTCCTTAATTTGATCTACAATGTCTGTCTTGAAATTTTGTCTTTGCGGAAATGTTTACAATTAAACATAACCTCAACCTGTCAATGTACTTGCGCATGGCCGGTGTTTAACTCTTTGACGTCACAGTATTTAATTTTTTTCTATGAATTAAACCTTACCCAACGAAAACCGTGCTTATAAAATTGCAGAAACCAAAAAAGTTTATTTTTATAAGGTTAAAATTATTGGTAAATACGAAGAGGCGCGCCTCATACAATCACTAATTATTTAAAAAAAAAACTCCATATCAGTTTAATTACAATGAGGAGCATTTCAGTCCACGGAGATGCAAAATAATGCATTTTCATTAATATTTTACTTTAATTTGACATTAATTCTTCGTGTTCACTTTGAGGCCATTTACTTACGATTTGATGTAATGTCAAATGGGTTAGGTTGGTTTTTTTCTTTTTTTAATAAAACCCAAACTAAGAATTTATTTTGTAAAGTTCTTAGTTTGGGTTTGTTTAAAAAAAACTGTTTTAAAATATATATATGTTTTGTTTCAAGTATGCGAGTAATTAGTCTTAACAGGCTGTTAAGTATTGCCGACCTGTTTCCCACAAAGCTCGCTATAGTGAAACTATTCATTTCGATGTTCTGCACAGCCTTCAATGCTGTTCCGATACCAAAAATCGAATACAAACTTATTATTTTAACTCGAGATTTTTTTTTATTGTAACGTTGCGCACGCATTTACTCATTTGTTTATTTGTGTTTTAGCCGTGCCTGCTCCAACAAGCATGGACTCATTCGCAAATATGGACTGAATCTTTGCAGACAGTGCTTCAGAGAATACTCCAACAAGATTGGATTTAAGAAAGTAAGTCATCATTTTATTTTAAGTGAAAGATACCCACGCGAACTGCCTTCAGGATTATTCTCCAATTTTGTTACTCCCTTCCACTGTCATTCAGAATGATGCCACTGATTAAATTTTACGGCAAACTTTTACCTGAATATCTAATTTAGAGTTGCCATGGTTGTGACTGATGATCAAAAAATGATTTAAAAATCCCTCAGGCCTCTACCATATTCTGTCAGTACGTCAGAATATTTCCACTTTGCAATAAAATACAAATGGAATATTTGTAAACATATACAAAACTAAAAACTGTTTTTGAAAGGTGATGATGGTATCCACTTTCAGACTGTATTATTAGAATATCATCTAATTTTTTAAATATAATTTAAATTAACCGTTGAGAAAATTTGACACATTTGGGGGACAAACATCGAATTATCATTAGAGTAAATTTGACCCTTTTAGGGGTCAGCTCGTACGGTCTCATAAAAATCATTACATCTCCCTTACTATCATGACGAGAAATGTGATCTAAGCAGTGTTAGAAAGAGATAACACTACGCTACAATTTGAATTCCATAGATATCCGCAAAAAAAAAGAAATTATTCAGAGATATGACATCAAACTTCCCACCAGAACAATGTGAGGTGAAAATTTTTAATGTTTGCATTCAAAATTTTAATATTTGTAAAATAACATGCTTACTTCTAATAATACAATTTGAAAGCGTATTTAATCGCCTTTCAAAAACAGTTTTCAGCTTTTGGATATGTTCAGAAATATTCAAATTATTTTGATTTTATTGGAATGCGGAAATACTCAAGAATTCGCCGGCCATAGACATCTTTTTTATTAGCGGTGTCAGTAATTTAATCTCAAATCTAGAAGGGTTAAATAATTTTGAAGGCAAGCTTTAAAAACTTTAAAAAATGGCTCACCTTACTTCTAACTAAAATTACTGGTAAAAAAAAAACAAAAAAAAAACACAGACAGATAGGTATTATTAGACAAATCTACTATAAACATTGTCATCATCTCACTTTTTTGTTTTGTCATTTCATGTAAAATATTTTTTAAGAAATTCCCAAAGTAATTTTTTTTTTTTTCAAATAGCTGTTGGAAACATTGGTTTCATGAAGGTGTACATTTGAAATCTTTTGTGGTTAAGGCGATCCACTAGTTCACTATTGTGCCGTGGACAGTAGTTCTTCGGTGGACGCCATAGGGGTCACTTTGAATAACAGAATTCGTCGACTAGCGGCCGTATTGTAAAATATCAACGCGAAAATGCATATTTTATTTTATTTTGGGAAGATTGGGTGTAAATATCAACTTTTTTTGCGATTATTATAAAATAAACTGAATTTGCCACATCACACAATAAAACCATATCCGAAGAGGGGTTTATAAATAGGAGAGTTTGGACTTGAAAGTGTGTATTTTAGACCTTATACTTTATTTTTTTATAGGCTTATTAAAAAACTTATAAAAAAAATGACCGATATTTTTGAGGACCAAGGTATGTTCTACATGCAGTATTTAATTGAAGCATCTACAATACTTCTAAGCGATCAAATTTTCAAAACAAAAACATATGATTTTGCATTATTTACTATGACTTCATCTTAACTTGTAGATTTGAATACATGGCGTGGTGTTTTCTTTTTCCAATTTGGATCATATTACCATATTTCTCACCGTGTATTAGATAATTCGCTTTTCGCAACAATTTATACAGGTCTCATAGAAATCGTGGTAATTATTCGGAACTATAATATTAATACGCACTTTTTTTGATAAAACTTTTAAAATTAATATAATATACACAAGCCCGCTACACAAACCCTGCTTTGCCAGACAAACCATTCAAAAACGTAGGCTGTTTTTTAAAGTAAAGATAACATACACAATCCCGTTACATAACCGTTGACGTTTGTTCCGAATATTTACCGAAATCGTTGTCTCCTTTACTGTCATCATATTTTATATTTTCTACGATTTTTTCTACAGACAACAATTTCTATGAGACATGTATAAATTGTTGCGAAAAGCGAATTATCTAATACACAGTGAGAAATATGGTTTAAGATCAACAAGAATTTTTAGACAATGAAATCTTGAATTTTGACGATATTGCATGTGTTTTAAATGTTTTGAATACCAAGAAGTGAAGTTTTAGCATAATAGTACAATAATCCCGAAAGGCATATTCAGATACTCTTAGTTTGAAACTGAACTTATTTTAATGTGCGAGTAATTAGTCTTAACAGGCTGTTAAGTATTGCCGACCTGTTTCCCACAAAGCTCGCTATAGTGAAACTATTCATTTCGATGTTCTGCACAGCCTTCAATGCTGTTCCGATACCAAAAATCGAATACATTTTATTTTATTTTCATGGTATATTTAAAACTTGTCCATGACTTATTTTAGCCGTGTATTGGGGGCAAGGGTAGACAGTTTGATATAATAAATGTGTGAATGATCACTGTAATTTTGTGTTCCATATTAATTTTGTCATTAGTCTTCCTGTGTGCCAATTATGCAGCATTAATTTAATCCCAATTATATTAGAATTAGGTGTTTTTTACATTTATTGGTATGGCAATAATAAATTAAACTAATATTGTTTTTATAATTTTTATTTATCAAATAATGCCATTTTACACATTGAGCATTCAGTAATACAAAAATATAAATAGACTAGACTAAATTATTTTTTTAACGGAATGAAAAAATAATGAACAATTTTTTAGGAAATCAAAAGTAAACTTATTTACAATTCAGTCATTAATGCATTCTCTTATGCATAATAAGTACATAGTAGAAAAATATTCAACAAATTTAAAATCCATCATTTTTTTTTTACATTATTAACGATTTGTTTTCTTTCTTTACAGCTGGATTAAATTTTCTACCTGGGGCTGGTAGCCGCCTTAACATAAATGGGCCATTATCATCTGTACACATTATGCTTATATTGAAATGTACATTTCCAAAAATGATTGCGTATTTATATTAAAGTAGTTGTCAGCTGAATCCGTCTTTCATTCCTCACGTCTCCCTTTTCAGCAGGTTCTGTTGGAATCCGTTGAGACCAGATCCAACTCTCTGAAATCATAAATAAACGGAGCAGGAGTCATATAAACAAGTAATAATATGTGGCATTGATAAGGTTGGGCATATCTGCTGACAATATGTTGCCGTTGATAACGCTGGGCGTATGCTGAGACGCAGGCTGCACAGAGCAGAGCAGAAATGTTTACGCAGGACGAACGATACAAAATTGGTGACCAGCATATGCTGCAATGCAGGCAACACAGTTTAGGAGGAGGGTATGGGTACCGCTGCCCCGGGAACTATTTATTGGTTAACCAACACCTCTGCCATCTTAGGTCGGTTCCATGCCAACTCAGAATGAAACCAACTCAGAAACACCTCAGAAAGGTCATTAAAAGTTATGAAAAAATAATTTTAAAATAGCCGGTAACCCTAACTTAACCAAATTTGTTATATTTTTTTATCATCACTCTTAATGACCTTTCTGCGTTTGTTTCATTCTGAGTTGTCTGGTCACCCCAAGTGGTTTACTGCATTTGGTGGTGAGATAGCTGGGTGGCCCGGGTTCATGGGGTGAGGTCTGTCCGGGTCTTGGCGGATGCGTCAGCCTACCAGCTGCATGGCAAGCCGGATCGGGAGAGAGTGGTTAAGGGGGGTCCCTTTGACCTCTCCAGCCATACTCTCTCGGAACATCGCCTTGTACCGCAGTGGGGAAGATAGATTCATACGTCCGTTACTCCTGGACACACTGACACCCAGATTCCTACCCACCCCTAATACACTTTTTCTTCCCAGATATTCCTTTCCTAAAAAAGACCCTCCACACAGCATCCCCAAAGATGACGTGGACCCTGAGGAGAATTATTTTCCTCAGGGCCTCCTGTGCGGAGCTAATGTTAAAAAAAGGCTTAGTTCAGTTTTTGCCTGCTTGGGCAATGGTTTGTGAGAATGTCAAGTTCCCGGGCCTGATTCTGACATTGAAATTGATAATTTATAGTCTTCCAAAGCGCAAATAACATGAAAAAGCGAGATTTTCATTGAAAATAATGCACGCATGTGAACGTGTTATAGAATCTGCACTGCGGCCACAACTCTGCGTGGAGCAGAGCAGATGCGTTTCCGCACGGCGAGTGCCTGCTCCGCAGTGTGTCGTTTCGTACATTACAAAATCTGCTCTCTGCACGGTCTGTGTTTCAGCACAGACCCAGCTTGGTTTGAATGAATTTAATAAGCTGTAGAGGTGGGTTGATTCACTCATTTTACGGAATCAATTCCGGACCCGTATTCGACTGAGTGGACTCGATTCACTGGACTCGCTCCTTTGATTCCGGCGATTCCACCGGACTCGCCGAATCAAACCCATTGTGACGCTCCGCCGGAGTCGTTGAATCGGTCGGAACCAAACTCAGTTTGGCTCCTGCTGATTCAATACTAGAGTTGATTCCGCCGGACTCGCCGAACCAAACTCATTGTGGCACTCCGCTGGAGTCGTTGAATCGGCCGGAACAAAACTCAATTTGACTCCTGCTGATTCATCTGGACTCGCCGTACTCGGTGGAATCGTGGAACGTTACGGAGTAGAGGAATCGTGTTTATGTAGCCGGGCGTGTGTACATTAACATGTTATTGTTTATTGCGAGCGAGAAGTCTTATCTTTATATAGTTAATAATAATGTGTCACTCTTTCCCGAGTGAGAGGGTGACAAAACCCCGCCCGGCCCGTGCCGCACACCTCCTTCCGCGTCATCCTCGCCCATGTGCGAGTGACTCTGGAATCGATTCATTACATTTTGCGGACTCGGAGCCAATCAAACGCATTCGGACTCGGAATCATCAGATTCGTTCGGGCCGGAACGACACGCTTCTAATAAGCTGGCATTATTGGTAACTTAGTTTGCTGGTGGGGTAATTTTTTTACATGAATACCGCACAAGAGTCCCAACTGCTCCCGTCCGGAGCCAGTGAGACTGGCATCCCCAATTGAGGTATGTTGTGAGGCTGAAGGTAGTGGGGAGGGGAAGGAGATAGGGAAGAGAAAGGTGGGAAAGTACCTGGCTATTCAGATCTGGTCACCAAACATGGCAGAAGCCATTTCAAGCAACGTTTCAATTCTGAATGGTGGTCTTACACCAGGGCGATACTGAGAGTATCTTCCACTCTGGAACGTGCCGCAAATACACTATATATTATTTTAAATGAATAAATTGTGAAATAACAAATTAATCGAATAAAATTTATTTGCCTCGCTGGGATTTGATCTCTCTTCGGAGTCCGAGCCTTACCACTGGACTACGCTGTTAATATAGTTTCTCACAAACTTTGCTGTTCTTTCTTATTTCTGCGGTTACAATCAACTGGACGCCTTTGTAGTGTAGTGTAGAATTATTCTACGTACATAATTATATTGTCTTCGCAAACAAAAAGGCAGTTGGATGTTTTCAATGGTCACATTCTGATGTACTTTTTATTATAACCACTCGAGCAATAGCTACCAAAAATCAGATAGGTGATATTTATAAATTAAAAAGAATTACAAACTTAATGATTTTAAAAAAATTCTTTTATATAACCTAAAAATATGGAATAAACCGTAAAATCTTGGTAGATTCATTAGCTTCAGAGCGGAAGCAGTTATAATATTTTGCTGTTTTAATATTTGGAGGTATAATATTAACTTTGCGATTTGGGAGGCAGTTATGGGTCCTTCCGCCATGCGCACCATTTATTGGATAACCAACATCCCTGCCATACGTCCACTCCAATTGTTTTGCTACCGTTGGTGATTCAGCAGGGGTGCCCGGTTTCATGAGGTGAGGTTTGTCTAGGTCTTGCGGCGAATGCGTTTGCCCACCTACTGCAAGGCGGGCCGGATCGGGAAAGACTGAGGGAGACCTAACCTAGACTTCTCCAGCCGGACTCTCTCGAACCATTGCCTTGCATCGCAGTGGGAAGCATAGATTCATACATCCGTCACTCCTGGACGCCTTGACCCCAGATTCTTGCCCACCTTTCACTTTTTCCTTCCCAGAACATCCTTTCCTTTAAAAAACCCTCCACACAGCAGCCCAAAAAATGACACAGGCCTTGCAGGATTTTTTTCCCCAGGGCTTCCTGTGGAACTAATTGTAGGTAAAAAAAAAAAACTGATATCTCCAAAGCTCAAATAGATAAAATAGGTAAACATGAAAGGTCTTGTATATCAGAATGTGATTGTTTTCTAACTGCCTTTTTGCTTATGATGGTAGTGGTGACCGGACAACTCGGAATGAAACAAACTCAGAAGCACCTCAGAAAGGTAATTAAGAGGATGATAAAAAAAAAAAAATTGGTTAAATAGGTTAAGTTAGGTTAGGGTTACTGGCTATTTTAAAACTATATTTTCATAGCTTAATGACCTTTCTGAGGTGTTTCTGAGTTGGGATAGAACCGATGGTAGTATAGCAAGCACCTCTGAAAAGGCATTCTAAAGACTGACTTATTTGAACCTGCAACCAATCTCTAGGTTCATAGCCGAGGATCTACAAATATTTTTTCAAAGTGATTAGTTTTGTTGGTGACGAGTTAATTTTGTTACGATCTACATTTCATCAAATTTGTCGAAATGAAATACCTCCAAGCCGAACTCCACAATAATTTCATCAGTTGTTTACCCCGGCAATGAATGCGACGATGGACTTCTTGGCTGGTCGGCAGAACTTGTTCCCTCCCTCCTGGCAACACAGGTTGGGGAAGCAGTCCAGGGTGCTGGAGCAGGGCCGGGGGAAGAGGTCCAGCCCCTTGGGCGGTGGGGGGGAACACTGGACGTAGCTGGCCATGTTACTCAGGGCTGGAAATAACAGATAAATTAATAGCTATATATCGTTGCAAGAAAGCAATATTGCTGTAACCGCCACTACCTACGAAAATGCTTTTGAGGATTTTGAGGTGTGTACATCAGTTATAAAACGTATTGTTGACAAAATAGCTAATTTTTCCAACGGTAGAGTTCTTATTTATCTTTGTAGAGTAACGGGACCCAGATAGATCGACGCAGAAAAAAAACCTTACAAAATGGTGTTTATAAAGTATTTTCGTAGGTAGTGACGGTGACAGCAGTATTGCTTTCTTGTGACGATATCTATAATAAATATATAAATCATTTCCTTAGATATTAGAAATAAGGGAGATGAACCATTATTAGTACTGTTTGGTATTATTCACATTCAAACACCATTAATTAACTTTACTTCTCAATAACAATAGGCCAGTAGTTCTTAACCTTGTTGTAGGTACTGACCCCCACCAGTTTCATATACACATTCACCGAACCCTTCGTAATTGGACAAGCGGGGCGTGTCATCACGAATCATATGAGTTGGGGATGTGTCTTGACCTCCGCCGAACCCGCGAGACTGACTCACCGAACCCCTGGGGTTCGATCGAACCCAGGTTAAGAAGCACTGCAATTGGCTCTTGATACAAACCGGTTTATTGTGAGTTTACATATTTATAATAATTATAATAAGTCACACAACCTGTCTATACTAGCGGCTAATGGAATCTGAGTGGTAGGCTGGCGAGAACCACTCTCGACAGCCACCGCCTACACCCCTGTCGGCAATCTATAGAAGCACTCTCGCTGCTGGCATCTGTCGGCATCACTTAGAAAGTAGTATTTTAATTACAGCAAAGCACGTATTTTGCCCAGCCCTGCCTGTAGATGCCCAAATATTGTAGTGCCCAAAACACTACCATCAGCATACAAAGACTTACATTAGGCCAATATTAAATAGTTTGGCGAGTTACTCACGGCCATTAAACCTCTTTGTAGCAGGCACTAGGTCAAGTCTCGCCATGGCCGTCTTGCAGTACCTCTTGTTGCCATCGGGGCAGCATATCCTCGGCCAACATTCCGCATCTGTCTCGCAGGTCTGGGTTTCAAACAGGAGCTCACCAAACGGCTCCGATGGGCAGTCACGGGGAATCACACCAAGGATTGCTAGAATTAAAAAAAAAAATGTAGATCTACTTTTATTCCGTTTAATGTAGTTCCACATGCATAGATAAAAGTGCGAGCAGATATCTGTTGAACCGCGAGCGCTTATGTGTTGTACCGTCACACGTCACTATCAAATATTTCTTCCTATGGTTGAGAGGGGGTCAGATGAATTAGAGAGCTGCCACGAAATGCCATTTCTTTGTTCTGAATCTGTCAACTTGACAGCTGTCATCCGCCCGTTTAGCCTGCTCGGTAATTAAAATGATCCACGGCAGAGAGGGTCGCATAACTTTTCACATACCTCCTCGGCAGCGATTATGACAGATTACGGCGTATAACTTTGAGCGCCCATAAACTGCTTAGGTGTGACATATCTGATGGGATTGTATGGAGTATTGTGCGCGCGATGATCTTTTATCTTCACTTGTGGCACCCGACTAATCATAACTTACAGTGGACATTTGGTAATATATTAATGATGTTGGCTAATATAGAATTGTTATGTAACTGAATTATTTTTTATTGTGGGTGGTATATTATGCATATTAACGAGAAAGTGCACTTCCAATAAAACCGATTTATTACAAATTTTACTAGATGCAATAAAGTTTTAACGGTTCATAAAATTCATTAATATGTTTTTGATGTCTATTTTACATTATTGCTTTTATTGATCGAAGATTATTACACAAAACTTCTAATTGCTTCAATTGAATGTAAAAGCCATTCTATGACGTTTAAATAAATAAATAATATCCTACTGCTGAATGTGTTCACCAGCTCACTGTTTCAGTGCCAGAATAGCTTGTACATTAGTTTGCAGGGCCGAATTTAGGTCCATGCAACCAAGAAAGTTGTCTAGGGCGGACAATCATAGGCGGCTGTTTTAGTGGAAGTAGTATGAGATTGTTTTAAACTATTTTTCTTAGTACCTGATGCGATTTTCAATACTTTTTCTGACTCCTGATGCCTCCACGAAATGAAGAATTTTTTTTAAAGTAAATATTGCACAAGAATCCCAACTGCTCCCAACCGCCTGGAATCTGGAGCCAGTGAGACTATGGATGTGTATGTTGAGGCTGAAGGTAGTGAGGAGTGGAAGGGGATGGGGAAGTTCAGGACATTCAAATCTGGTCACCAAATATGTCTACAGCCATTTCATGCAACATTTTAATTTTGAATGGTGGTCTTACGCCGACGCGATATTAAGAGTATTTTCCACTCTGGAATATTCTGCAAATATTCCTTTTTTTAATGATTAAATTGTAAAAAACACAAACTAACCAAATAAAATTTACTTGCGCACCCCAGGATTAGAATCTGCAACTTTCGGATTTAGTCGAGAGCCTTATCGACAATACTTTGTAAGCAAAGATCACTACATTATCACAATCCATGCCATCTCTACGTATTATGAATTAAAGTCCTCCGCTGCATCCGTCTGTCTGTTCGCGATAAACTCAAAAATTACTGAACGGATTTTCATGCGGTTTTCATCAATAGATAAGTGATTCATGAGGAAGGTTTAGGTATATAATTTGTCAAGGTTTTGTGTAAATTCGCTGAAATATATAATTAAAGGAGAATGTCTGTGTGTAGTGAACGAGCGGGCTGGCAAGCGCGCAGTGTGGATTTGATTTGTATGCAAATTAACAGATGGCGGTGTGAGTTAAAAGGTTGATTAACCATCCAATAGATGGCGTTGTGTTTCGTTAGCCACAGCAACACGTGGCCAAGTCAGTTAGTTTGAATGTAAATAATTATCAATTAGTTTAAATAATTAAGGCTGAATCTTACGTTGATGAGTCTGTTCGGTGAGGGGAGCCTCCATGCCCCTGACGCAAACCTGGCTGCAGCACAAGAAGTCCTGTCCCAGGCTCTTCTTGCACTCGCTGTGTTTCTTCACGCAGCGGACGGCGAAGAACTGGAAGGGAAGCTGCTTTGGACACACTATGTCATCAGAGTTGGGTGCTTTCTTGGCTGAAAATAGATGAAAACAAAAATTACATGTGGCTTAAAACAGACCATTGAAATAGACATGCACAGCGGCACACTCTTATTATTTTATTTTTTTTAGAACCTCACACAGGAGACCCATGAGGAAAACTATTTTTCTCAGAACCTATGTTTTATTTTATTTATTTTGGAATGCTGTGTGGAGGATCTTTTTGAAGAAAGGAAGTGGAGGTATAAGAGATGGGTAGGAATCTAAGGGTCAGGGTGTCCAAAGAGTGACGGAGGTATGAAGCCATCCCTCCCAATGCTGTGCAAGATGATGGGTCGAGAGAGACCAGCTAGAAAGTGCATTGTGAAAAACAACCTTCGGTGTTTTTAGTTGTGTATCCAAAACCAATTGGATAATTTTCTCACTCTCGGTGTTGAATTTGTTTATCAATATTTTGTTTTTAGTTAACCTTTTCTTTTTAAAATGCTCCCACAGCCGTTGTGCCCCCATGATGCAAAAGGCTCAAGTGATTTGGCGATAAAAAAGGAAAAAAAAGTGTGAATGCAAACCTGTGGTCAACGAATGCCCGCTCCATTCATTCCCTAGTGGAATTAATGAGGTCCACAGGGCGACATCTGAGTGTCAACTTAAATGTTTCTCTTACATTTAGAGATATTTTCCTATATTATATATTTATAGATGTTTTCGTCACTATAGATTTAGATCCTCGTTTCTGTATTTTATTAATAAACTAGCTGGTACCCGGCATGCGTCGCTATGCCATTTAATAAAGAAAATTGTTTCTCCCTGCGAGTCCTTTCCCGTTTGTTCCGTTCTCCCCCTCTCGCGTTCCCACTCCACCTTCCCCCTACCCACATCACTCCCCCTTCCCCGTCCCGTGAACCCCCTTCCCGAGTTCCCCTCCCTCCTCCCAGGTTCCCCTCCCTGTTTCCTCTCCCGCGAACCCCCTACCCAAGTACCCCTCCCCCCTACCGCATTCTATACATTCAGTCCCGCTACATTCAGTTTTCAAACAGCTTGCGTGCCACCTATTGCAATTTTTTTATACAAATTTCATAATGCCAGAGCTCACCAGTAGTTTTATACAAACCTTGTCCTGACAATAACGAACACAAAAGAAAAAGAATTATCCGATTTGGTGCAGTCGTTCGGAAGTTACGCACGTACATACATTTCGGCGATTCATTTTTATTTATATATATATAAGATAAGAAGAAGAAGATAGATTGTATGTTTATCGATGAATCTATTTGATCATTCCTCATTTTTCTGTCTTAAATTTTCCACATTTTGATTTCTTTCATTATGTACTTTGTCAACCTTCACCCATCATTGATCATTATCTGTACAAGTAGTAATTCGTCTTCCATACTACTAATTCCTGCCATGGAGGGACACTCAAAGATCTACATTTGTCGAGTATACAAAAGCTTTCTTAACATAATTAGAATCCAAAATTAATAGAATAATTAGTTTTGATTACATTTATTATTTAAAAAACCAAGTAGTGTCAAGTAAAGTTAGTACTAGTTTTAAGTAAACCCTCATGAAGTAAGCATTGCTTACGAAATGTGTTGGGTTTTTAAGCAATGAACGCGGTTAAAACTAAAGACGGGTGTTTAAAAAAAATTTAACAATTCATCAAATATTTGAGGTCCGTTCTGTGTAAGTTCTATTCAAGTACTGTTATTATATCATTATATCACAGAAATAGAACTTTCACAGAAATTTTTTTAAACAACCCATCCTAAGTATTCTATTAATTTTGAATTAAAACGGAGCCACAAAATAAGTTTGCTGTGTTTGAAGAAATAGTTAAAATCCTTGAGAGCGCCCTGAAGGCGTAAATCCTGTTACTTAAAATGGAACAAGCAAGTTGTGGATCATGTCAGACCCTCCCACCACATGATAGAAGAAGAATTTACCTTTAACCGTAGTGGTAGATTTGGGAGTTGGCTTGGCAGTGGTTGGCTTCTGCGTTGTGGTGGTTGGTTTGGGTGTGGTGGTCGTTGTCGTAGTGGTAGTGGTAGCTCTAGTGGTGGTGGAGGTGCTTGTAGGCGCTGCGGCGGTGGTGACGATGGGCAGCAACTGCAGGAACACCTGCCCAGTGTTCTCAAGGTCTTTTTGTTTCTTCCTGGAATACAAAAAATCTGAAATTGAACTCGTCCTCTAATAGAGTACATTTACAACAAGGTTGCATGTAGGAGCAGAGATGGTGCACAGTGTTCCTTCTAGTATGGAGCGGTGGAAATAAACCTATTAACTGTTGAGAAGAAAATTTATCAACAACAAAAATTATATACGGATTACTGATAACAAGCGCCCCCAATCACAGTCCCAGTTGCAGAAGTTGGTCGCACCTATGTTTCATTGGGTCTATTACTACTCGTAGATACCTGAACCAACACAATAAGTGTAAGTTGGCAAGAGGCGATGAAAACTAAACCTCTTATTAAATTTGAAAAATAATTACATTATTCCACTTCTTTAAAAATTACCAAAAAATACCACGTTGGTTTCAGAAACTCAAACAAAGTAAAGGGATCAATATTTTCATTTAAGATGAAGCCATACTAAATAATGTAAAATCATTAAAAATCATATGTTTTTGTTTTGAAAATTTGATGGTTAGAAGTATTATAGATGCTTCAATTAAATACTGCGTGTAGAACACACCTTGGCCCTTAAAACATCGGTCTTTTAATAAGCCTATAAAAAAATAAAGTATAAGGTCTATAAAAAAACTTATAAGTCCAAACTCTTTTATTTATAAACCCCTTTTCGGATTTGGTTTTATAGTATAATGTGGCAAATTAAGTTTCTTTTATAATAATTGCAAAAAAAATTATATTTACGCCCGAACTTCACAAAATAAAATAAAATATGCATTTTCTCATTGTTATTTTTGAGATCAATCAATACGGCCCGCACTCTACGAATTTGGATTCTTGAAGTGACCTTTATGGCAAGGGCACAAGAACCATGCACTGGGCACACCTATTTCGTATCAGTCACGCCCCGGCCGGAGCGGGAGACAGTTGTGTGACTCCGCGTCACTTATGGAGTTTCGTGAATTCAATTTTAAATTTCCGTTTTCTTACAATAAACAATGCGAAAAAAAGGAATTAATATTTTTTACAGGCCTTTACGAAATTAACCTGTAAAAAAAGTTCTCAAATACCTTTCCAACCTTTCGAAAAGCTTTTCTCAAGTATTTTTAAACTCCTCCCATAAAGGGCGTGAATTCCGATTTTGATTTTTTCCTGAACTATTGGATCGCCTTAATTTTGAAGTTTTCAGTACCTACGTCAAATAAAAATAAAAATAATTTAAAATAAAAAATAAAAAAAAAAAGATTTAATTTGCCAACAGGTGACAATCAATTACTGGCAAGAAATAAAGGAACAGTTTTTGAACTACATATGTAAGCAGATCCACAATTAAGAATTTTCAGAACAAAATCGAGAAAACTAAGAGTAAATGTATTTTACCTCATCGGGACCACTGTGCAGTATGACGGTAATTATTATAGAAGTTTCTAGTGAATGCTACTAGACTACAGACTACTTATTTATTTGTCTTTGGAAAGGAGTGACTAAAAAATAATAATGAATATTTATAGTGGGTTTCGAATGTTGGAAGACGATGTAGTGGGTTTCGAATGTTGGAAGACGAAGTAGTGTATTTCGAATGATGAAAGACGATATAGTTGGTTTCGAATGTTGGAAGACGATGTAGTGGGTTTCGAATGTTGGAAGACTATATAGTGGTTTCGAATGTTGGAAGACGATGTAGTGGGTTTCGAATGTTGGAAGACTATATAGGGGGTTTCGAATGTTGGAAGACGATGTAGTGGGTTTCGAATGTTGGGAGACGATATAGGGGGTTTCGAATGTTGGAAAACGATATAGGGGGTTACGAATAATGGAAGACGATGTAGTAGGTTTCGAATGTTGGAAGACGATTTATGTGGGTTTCGAATGTTGGAAGACTATGTAGGGGGTTTCGAATGTTGGAAGACGATATAGTGGGTTTCGAATGTTGGAAGACGATATAGGGGGTTTCGAATGTTGGAAAACGATTTATGTGGGTTTCGAATGTTAGAAGACGATGTAGTGGGTTTCGAATGTTGGAAGACTATGTAAGGTTTTGCGAATGTTGGAAGACGATATAGGGGCTTTCGAATGTTGGAAAACGATATAGGGGGTTTCAAATAATGGAAGACGATGTAGTGGGTTTCGAATGTTGGAAGACGATTTATGTGGGTTTCGAATGTTGGAAGACGATATAGGGGGTTTCGAATAATGGAAGTCGATGTAGTGGGTTTCGAATAATGGAAGACGATGTAGTGGGTTTCGAATGTTGGAAGACGATTTATGTGGGTTTCGAATGTTGGAAGACGATATAGGGGGTTTCGAATAATGGAAGACGATGTAGTGGGTTTCGAATGTTGGAAGACGGTATAGGGGGTTTAGAATGTTGGAAGACGATATAGGGGGTTTCGAATGTTGGAAGACGATATAGTGGGTTTCGAATGTTGGAAGACGATATAGTGGGTTTCGAATGTTGGAAGACGATGTAGTGGGTTTCGAATGTTGGAAGACGATGTAGTGGGTTTCGAATGTTGGAAGATGATTTATGTGGGTTTCGAATGTTAGAAGAAGATATAGGGGGTTTCGTATGTTGGAAGACAATGTAGTGGGTTTCGAATGTTAGAAGACTGTGGGTTTCGAATGTTGGAAGACGATATAGGGGGTTTCGAATGTTGGAAGACGATATAGTGGGTTTCGAATTTTGGACGACGATGTAGTGGGTTTCGAATGTTGGAAGACGGTTTATGTGGGTTTTGAATTTTGGAAGACGATGTAGTGGGTTCCGAATGTTGGAAGACGATTTATGTGGGTTTTGAATGTTCGAAGAGGATATAGGGGGTTTCGTATGTTGGAAGACTATATAGGGGGGTTCGAATGTTGGAAGACGATATAGTGGGTTTCGAATGTTGGAAGACGATATAGTAGGTTTCGAATATTCGAAGACGATTTATGTGGGATTCGAATGTTGGAAGAGGATATAGGGGGTTTCGAATTCTGGAAGATGAAATGGTTGGTTTAGAATGTTGGAAGACGGTATAGGGGGTTTCAAATGTTGGAAGACGATGTAGTGGTTTTCGAATGATGGAAGACGATATAGGGGTTTTCGAATGTTGGAAGACGATGTAGTGGGTTTCGAATGATGGAAGACGTTATAGGGGTTTTCGAATGTTGGAAGACGATGTAGTGGGTTTAGAATGTTGGAAGACGGTATAGGGGGTTTCAAATGTTGGAAGACGATGTAGTGGTTTTCGAATGATGGAAGACGATATAGGGGTTTTCGAATGTTGGAAGACGATGTAGTGGGTTTCGAATGATGGAAGACGTTATAGGGGTTTTCGAATGTTGGAAGACGATGTAGTGGGTTTCGAATGATGGAAGACGATATAGTTGGTTTCGAATGTTGGAAGACGATATAGGGGTTTTCGAATGTTGGAAGACGATATAGGGGGCTTCGAATGTTGGAAAACGATATAGGGGGTTTCGAATAATGGAAGACGATATAGTGGGTTTCGAATGTTGGAAGACGATTTATGTGGGTTTCGAATGTTGGAAGACGATATAAGGGGTTTCGAATAATGGAAGACGATGTAGTGGGTTTCGAATGATGGAAGTCGATATAGTTGGTTTCGAATGTTGGAAGACGATATAGGGGTTTTCGAATGTTGGAAGACGATATAGTGGGTTTCGTATATTGGAAGACGATAAACTGGGTTTCGAATGTTGGAAGACGATGTAATTGGTTTCGAATGATGTAAGATGATAAAGTGGGTTCCGAATGTTGGAAGACGATAAACTACGTTTCGAATGTTAGAAGACGACGTAATTGGTTTCGAATGATGTAAAATGATAAAGTGGGTTCCAAATGTTGGAAGACGATAAACTGCGTTTCGAATGTTGGAAGACGACATAATTAGTTTCGAATGATGTAAGATGATAAAGTGGGTTCCAAATGTTGGAAGACGATAAACTGCGTTTCGAATGTTGGAAGACGACGTAATTAGTTTCGAATGATGTAAGATGATAAAGTGCTTTTCGAATGTTGGAAGATGAAGTAGGTAGAGAAAGTCGCCACACTTCATGACTTCATAATCTAAGTGACTGGTACTGAGTGAGTGCAGTTTTTTTTTACAATAGCTCCACACAGGAGACCATGAGTAGAAAAATTCCCTTAGGCCTTTGTCATCTTTGGGGATGCTGAGTGGAGGGTCTTTTTAGGGAAAGAAAGTCGTGGAAGTTCTGGTGGGGGAGAAAGGTATGAGGGGTGGTTCGGGAACTGGGGGTCAATGTGTCCAGGAGTGATGGGCGTATGGGTGCAAGGCGTCGATGGGTCGAGAAAGTCCGGCAGGATAGGTCTAAGTTAAGTCTCCCTCAACCAGATTCTCCCGATCCGGCACGCCACACAGTAAGTGGGCAAACGCAAGATCACCAAGATCTGGACATATCTCACCTAATGAACCCGGTAGTCATCCCGAATTAGTCATCCCTACTAAGTCACCAAACGTAGCGAACCACATGGCAGAGGTGTCGGTTGTCCAATAAATGGTTCCCCGGGCTGCGGTATCCATATTCGCCTCCCAAATTATAGTTACTGAAGATTTGTTCTGGACTGTTACCTGCAGAGTGAATATGAATATTGCCCTGATGCTAACTAACCTCCAATAGGAGAAGACATAAAAGAAAGGAGTTGATCGTATTGTGAACTATCTTTTTATTAGCATTTAGCAACTCTATGCCGTGTCTTTGCTAACAATCTTCGCAATTTTCCAGAACATCCGGTTTTCGTTTGGTATTTTCTTTGCTGAATTTTAATTCAGTTTGTTTTCATTTAAAAGTCCATCACGGAAAAAACTGAAAATGTTAACTCGACGAAAAACACCCGTCGCGTCGGCTGTAAAAATGCCAACCGAAAACGATTTGTTCTGGAAAATTTTCAATCGGAAAACAATCGCAAGTCACATTCAGGTTTTGTTCTTGCCCTAGCATCGATGTATATTGCTGTATGGAAAAACATGTATTCTAAAAAATTGGTGCAGCATGCAAATAGTGATTGATTGGTGACCCCACAGTTGATCCGCTGACTGTCGGCCTCACGAAATGATATTTACTATAAAATTAAATTTTTTTGTGCATTATTTACCAATTTAAAACGTAAAATAGTTTTCAAAATTGCCCTTAAGAGGGCATTACCAGAGAAAACCGGAAATACGTCATTTTCAAAAAAGTTTTTAGACGTATTGACTCTTTTCCACAAAAAATTATAAATGGATTTCGAAAGATTGTTCTTTTATCTAGCATTCGTATGTAATAAATTTTGAGAAATTTTTTTAATTTTTAGCATAATAAGGTTATTCCATAGGTCGTTGGCAGATTTGTTCAATTTTCAAAAAAGTTTTTGTATTATACCACACCCATTTCAAATAATAAAATCATGCAGTAAAATAAATCAATACATTATCTAGCAAACGCATGTTTTAGAATTTTAATTTTAGTTTCAATAAAATCATTAAAAAATATGTACGTACCTACATGTGTTTCTTGGCGAAAATTGGTCCGTTTGTGTATTTATTTGCGCACTTACAAACTAATATATTTCAGTTTTTTTTAACATTCTTATTGAATTTAGACATTATTGAAAAATGATCTATACTTATAATCAAAAAATAACTACAAAAAGTACATTATTTTAATAGTTTTATCATCACGCCTTTCAGAATTTTTGGATGAAGGTATAAATTAAAGCTAATTTGGATTGAAATAAATTCGATATTGAGTTATAATTTAAAAAAGCTGGTACGGAGAATAATTAATCTTTCTCATTGTAACTGCCCTGCATGATCGTAAGAACAACTTTAGACGAAATGTGGATTTTCGTCAGCTGGCTGGTTAAACGCTCTTAATAATAAGGTATGAATATCAAACGAATTTACAACAGTGTCGATTTTTTGTACTTAATATAATATACAGTACCTAGACACGTAGATTTTTCCTCGATGCATTTGAATGACAATATATTTTATACTTTGTTATTCGGCGGTACGTCCTCTCTGCACATCCCTTCTGAGTCACTTAGTTATACATGTATTTTGTGTAATTAGGTACACCGTATTTTCTCTAAACCGACTGCATATTGGCACAGTGGCGGCGTAGGGTAGAACGGCACCCGGGGCGGTTTTGTATTGAGCATCCCCTACTTAAAATAATACACCAAATACTAAACATGCTTACGAGACTTCATTTTACTAATATATTCGATCACATTATACTAATTTATTACCTGTCTCTTTCAGTTGATAAAATCGAAAGATTGGTTAGTCGCGCTTGGCTCATTGTGGACCTAAAGTACGATTTTAATAATTTTAACTTTGAAAAGCTTCTTTCACACGAAGCCACCAAAACACATATTGTTAAAAAAAATCTCAAGCCTCGATTACATAGAGCGAGTTTACAAGCTACTAGCCGGCGTATTCACTATCTGCTAGTGAACTCGCTCGGTGTAATCATATTATTAGCTATCTAGCAGATTTTAACTTTCCATTTGGAACCATTCCACTTCTTCTGGTGATGTTACCAACGTTTTAGGCTGAATATATATATGACGACCTCCGTAGTCCAGTGGGTAAGACTCTTGACTCACAATCCGGAGGTGGCGGGTTCGAACCCGGCATGCGCAAATAAATTTTATTTGATTAATTTGTGTTATTTCACAATTAATTCGTTAAAAATAATATATAGTATATTTGCGGCATGTTCCAGAGTGGAAGATACTATCAGTATCGCCCTGGTGTAAGACCACCATTCAGAATTGAAACGTTGCTTGAAAATGGCTTTAGCCGTGTTTAGTGACCAGATCTGAATAGCCAGGTACTTCCCAACCTTCCCCATCTCCTTCCCCTCCCCACTACCTTCAGCCTCACGACATACCCCAATTGGGGATGCCATAGTCTCACTGGCTCCAGCGGGAGCAGTTGAGATTCTTGTGCGGTATTCACTGTAAAAAAAAAAAAGAATAACACTAAATGTAACCAGCATAAAATCCGTTGCCCTGTAACGATGGTTTAATTCTTCATAAAATCTATCGTGACTGTTGTTATCTACTGAGTTAATAAAAAGAAATATAACACTTTAATAACTGGTTTTATTTTAAGATGTACGTATTACATGAAAACAAGAGAAGAACGCTTGGAGCACTGAGAAAAAACAAAAGAACTAAAATGGGTTGCCACATACAAAATGTTGCCAACCCTTAAACCAACATTATTATTGTTAAAATAATGTATTACATTGTATATTTTAACAGTGACATTCTAACATTGCTTTCTGCACCTTCTCTGGTAATGTAAGTCCTCGGGCCATTTCAGCAGGCATACGTTTTAGAAATATCCTCCTTTCTCTTTTTCCTTCAGTCAAAATTTCTTCCTCACATTTTTTTATTGCGTAGCAAATAGCCTTTTCCATTATTTGGTTACGTTGAATTTGAAGAATATTTTTAACAGCTCTAACACTATGGCAGAGGTTTCGGTTATTGGATAAACGAAACCTCTGCCATAGGTCACCCCAAGTGGTTCGCTACTTTTTGTGATTTAGCAGGGTTGCCCGGGTTGATGGGGTGAGGTTTGACTAGGTCTTGGAGGCGGTTGACCAGGACACACGGAACCCCAAATTCCTACCCACCCCTTAAACCCTTTTCCTTCCCAGAACTCTCCTATCCTCCCTTTCCTTAAAAAAAACCCTCCACACAGCATCCCCAAAGATGACATAGGCCCTGAGGGAAATTATTTTCCTCGGGGACTATGTAATCTTAGGGAATGGATGCAACATGAATCCATTCTTTAGGGTTTAGGGAATTAGAAATTATATTCGAAAAAAAAAAGAAAATATAGTTGCGATGCGTTTCAAAATATGTATTAGTATGTATGCAGGAAGCTAGGTACAATAGTAGGTAGTTATTTATTGATATGTCTTTATAGAGGAAGATTTTGTGCATTCTTTGGCTGTACGAGTGGGTTGTCGTTGTCACCCCTCGATGCTTGGTACCCGGGGCGGACCGCCCCCCCTGCCCCCCCCTTACGCCGCCACTGTATTGGCATACTTATGTATGCCGGGGGGCAATTATTATATGTATATAGTAGTAAGTAATATACCATAAATTATTGTGAGGCATGGAACTGACAGAGAAAGGATGGAAGTAGACTGAATGCTGTAGAAATGAGATCCATGAGGAACGTGTGTGGTAAAACCATTTATGATCGTGCGAAAAATGTTGAAATCCGTGAAAAATGCAACGCTGTTGAAAGCGTAATGAGTAAGATTAGAAAAGGTACAATCAGATGGTTTGGGCATGTAGAGCGAATGAATAAAGAAAGAAGTCTAAGGAGAATATATGACGTAAATGTGAATAATAGACAATCCCTAAGAGATTTTTGCTCTATTTTAAATGAGTCGAGTTTTATTAAACATTTTCACAATTTTCGCTACAATTCTATCGTTTTAAATATTAGCGCGCCCTCTCCAACATTCGTAATTACATCTCTCTACATCTTCTTCTTTTTGAGAGGGGATACGGTGACATCTGACTTTCTAATCTATTAAAAAAAATCGAGCTTTATTAAATATCTTCTTACCAATCGCTTACACTCATTAATTATACCTACCTAATTTTTTTTTAATATTAGAGCCCTCCCACTTAGCCCAGGGCGAGCACCGCACGCGAATAAATTAAAATGGTTCAGCTTCGTTAACTTTTTCAGATATTTCACCTATTTTTTATGCTGAACCCATTTACGTAAAATGACCACATAATTGAATTTTTGGAGGGAGGCTTAGTCGGTTTGGCACGCAGGCGTTCGGGTGGATAGCGGCGGGCCTGGATCCCTCTACAATTGTTTTTAAATGTCAATTTCCCACAAGAGTCCCAATTGCTCCCAACCTGCAGCCAGTGAGACTTTGGCATCCCTAAACGGGGTATTTTGTGAGACTGAAGGTAATGGATAGGAAAAGGCGATAGGGAAGAGGAGGGTGGGGAATAACCTTACTATTCAGATCTGGCCACTAAACACTACTTCTAACGGTGGTCTTACACCAGGGCGATATTGAGAGCATCTTCCACTCTGGAACGTGCCGTACTCGTATTATTAATAAATATTATAACCGAAAACCGTACTAGACATAAATATATTTTTTCGTGCCCAAAATTAAACACTTCCTTCGCATAAACTTATTATACTTATCAAGGAAGACTCTTTTTCAACCGACTACCGGATGAAATTAGAAAAATTAATGATAAAATCCAATTAATAAACACTGTTAAAAAATATTTTAAAGAAAATCTCAAAAAAAAAAGTTTCCGACTAATCTAATCTTACTTCAAATAAGTTAAATTTTGTTTTGTTTTCATCAACTAATTACAATAATTCTAGATACATTATCCAAATAGTAAAATTGTTTGATAGTAGATAAATACTTATAATTACATAACACCGAACTTACAACTCATTGTTTTTTACATTCACATTATAATTTAAGAACTTATATATATAAGATACTAATATTAGTGTACATTTTTTAATGCTATAATATAATATAGCATTAAAAAATGTACACTACTCTTCCAGACACAAGCAAATGCTTCCATGGAAGAGTGGTATTAAGATATTTGAACATGAACATGTAGGTAAATTATTACATCATCTAAATGTACATTATATTTTATATGCTAAAATAAATAAAAAATAAAAAAAATTGTGGAAATAACACTAATTAATCAATCAAATTTACACGCGCACGCCGGGGTTTGAACCAACGACAACTGGATTTCTAATCAAAAACTTTACCCCTCGACCATGGAGGACGACATATCTCCCTTCCAAACCATCTTCAGTAATCTTCTTCTTCTTCGCTTATAACGGGGTATCAGTGCGATCTATGAACTGAATAGTAGGTAGTAAATAAGGTAGGCTTTCACTTACACGTTCTGCTTCTTGTCCCTCCTGACCCCTTTCGTGCACCGCTTGCCCTGACTCTCGCTCTTGCAGCAGATGAAGGTGGGCCCCATGAGACCGCAGTCCTGAGGGGTGGAGCAGGGCAAGGGGAAGAACTCGAAGGGGATGCTGGCGGCGGGAGGGCATCGCAATTCCGACTTGGCAGCCTTCACGGGGGACTTCACTGGAAAAATACATGAAAATTAACGTTTGATCTACCTATATAATGTCTACGTTGTGTGGAGGGTCTTTCCAAGAAAATGAAAGAGATAAAGATCTGGAAAGGAAAAGGTATAAGGGGTGGGTAAGAATCTGGGGTTCAGCATGTCCAAGTCGTCCGCCGCCAAGACCTAGACAAACTTCACGAGTGAATAGTAGGTGTTATTCATAGACATCCAAATAGATTGACAAGAAGATACAGATGAGGGGTAAAACTAAACTATGGAAGGGCGAAGAGGGGAAAGATGACTGTGATTCGTTAAAAAATCAATCTGACAGTATATAGGCATCTCGCATTATAATATCACCATTTAGTTCTTAAAAGCAAAATCTGCTTTTGAATAAATAGACATTTTTACATGGGAGCGCGAATTGCCCGCCACGTTATTAACCTATTTCCGTAGTCCAAAGGCGGGAAAGGAAAGTTCGTTACCTTTTTCACAGAAGAATATTTTGTTGCCGTATTTAGTTAAGACACTTTTACAAATGTTTCATAATTTCCTTACCCCTGTAACCAGCGACGAGCTCACTGGAGAAACGCCCACATTCGCTATATTCACATATGTTAGGGTATAGTGTATAGCACAGGTTCTCATTTTTGTTCGTAAAATGTATGATGCGTGCTTGGCGCTGGTCAGGAGAAGAATGATGACGTCACATTTTTTAGATTTAAGCGAGGCTCTCGTCGTTCCGACCTGCTCCATGGAACCGTTATGGGGAGGAGGAAATTTTATCACTTAGGGCAGGTCCAGATATATTCATATGTCCATGGTGTTATGCTTACATTGATTTTAAGGAATGTTATTATAGCCTGTTTGTAACTACATTCCGTGTACTTCATCACATCTACTACCTCTGAGAAAGCATTTCTAACTGCATGCAACCTAGTGAGTGCTTTTTATTATTACCATGACGATCCACGATTACGGTACCGTGACGGCATGAAAAAGCATAAAACTTATTTATTCTTATAATGCTCCAGCTCTTTCAAAAGAGAAAAAGTAATAATTTTCTCTCACACACCGCATTGTGACGTCTCCGTAGACTCCTAAAATAGCCCTGACGATAATTTTGAAAGTATGGAATATAGTTTCAATGATAATATTGAAGTGTGAGTTTCAAAAATTCAAAAACATCAAGCCTCAATGCGCAATGCTGCAGCTCTTTCTTACACACTAAACAACAGTTTCAGTTTCAGTGCCGGCAACCCGGGCGTTTATTTTTTTTCATTTATTTACATAGTTTTCTTTTACCCGCCTCACAGACAATATCTGTTAATCAAAGTAGACATATCTATGTATATAAAAAGATAAAAAAAGTATTATAAAAAGATAAAAAATAATGTGAAAATATATGCCTACATGTACAACGTACATACATGAACATGCATACATGCACATTTTCTAATGTGCATGTATGCATGTACATACGTACACATACATGCGTACACACATACATGCATACATTCTCATACATATACAACAAGAACAGTCGGAAATGAGACAAAAGGTGAACGTGTGTCTGCACACCCTAAAGGAAACATACAAGCATTATCATATATCTCCCTCACACGTATAAAGAAAATGAAACGCAATTCCCGTCGCCGTAATTATACGTTTCCTCCAAAGGAAAAGAGTAGTATCCATAGTACTAGTAGCAATAAAATAACTTCATGATAACAAAACTAAAAAGGCGCATACACGTGCTTTAAACATAAAAGAAAAAGCCTAAATAACATACCAATTGTTAAATAAATAATGGTTCGTTTTTTGTGCTAAATCAAGCAAGGAGTCAGTGTATTTTATCAGTGATAACTTCAATAAAAAGAACACTTGACAAGCCGACATTGTGATAAATTTATTATTCTTGGTCTCGACTTCAACATTTTAAATTAACCATTTATTCACACCACAAAAAGTAACCTATTTACAAGACAGCAAAAAGCAACAATTTACCTAGTACACCGAATTACCGGATTTATTTTAAAATTATCTTAATCGCGTCAAAGCATCTGTGTAAAGTAACGTTTATTGATGCAATTTGTTTCCGTTAAAATACTCGATTGAAGCCTTTTTTTATCTACTATATTTATTGATAAAATAATTGCCTAGCGAATCGATCTGACTTGCCTCTGAAATAAGTTTCCTTATTTCTGCATTAATTTTTAATGTTGATTAATGAGTTTCAAAAAACTACACGAAATGTGTGCGACGTGAAGGTAACGTTGTGTTGTTATTTGTATTTTTTTTATAAACTTATTATAATATCTGGATGATTTGCATAGTGCTCATCTTTTAATACAGGAATTCTAGTATTAAAAGACCAAACTCCTTGTCACACAATGTAACACTTCTCTACTCCCCCCCCCCCCCCTCCTTAAGGCTCCGCAACCGGGGTCGAAAAGAAGAAGATGGCGAGATACGAAATTACGAATGTTAGAGGAGAGCGCTAACATTTACAGCGACAAAATCGATGCGAAAATTGCGAAAATGTTTAATAAAACACGACTCGTTTAAAATAGAGCAAAAATCTCGCGGGCATTGTCTTAAACAGCATTTCAAGGAACATTTTTTCATACATATAACTTGTAAAATAACTGAAACAAACGTGTTTATAATAATTTTTGTAGCATACTTTGCAATTTTTTTCTATCGAGGGAATTTTATATAATTTGCGTTTTGGAGCGGGCAATGTCTAGATATTATCTTTAAAAATAACATATATTTTTTAAGAGCTTTAAAACTTAACGTGTTTAAGGGAGGTATGTAAGAAATCGGTAGAAATTCGGGTAGCGGGCCCTTAAGGTTTGACGTAATTTATGGATGGCCCCTTACTGTAAACGAAAAAAAAACACTATCACAACAATTTGGGAGGCGGGAATGGGTACCGCCGCCCCGGGAACCTTTATTGGATAACCAACACCTCTGCCATAGATCATCCCAAGTGGTTCGCTACGTTTGGTGATTTAGCAGGGGTGCCCGGGTTCATGGGGTGAGGTTTGTCTAGGTCTTGGAGGCGGATGACCAGGACATACTGAACTCCAGATTCCTACCCACCCCTTAAACCCTTTTCCTTCCCAGAACTCTCCTCTCCTTCCTTTCTTTAAAAAAACCCTCCACACAGCATCCCCAAAGATGACATAGGCCCTGAGGAAAATTATTTTCCTCAAGGCCTCCTGTGTGGAGCTCATGTAAAAAAAAAAAAAATTAGAAAACTGGAATTGATGGGATCACGTGATAAACTTTTGTTTTGATAAACTCTGTATTTTTATTTATTATCTTTTGTATTTTTATTTAACTCAATCTTTATGAATATATGTAATGATATATACTGCTACCCGGCTCAGAACAGACATTGTCTAGTGAGTCGGTTAGCGCACATTTCTGTAAATAACTATTGATGTTAATAAACGCCCGGGTTACCGGCAACTTAAAAAAAAAAATAAAATAAAAAAAACACTCTCTCTTGTTCCAGCAGCGGGTAATACACGAAACAGCTCGCGTATCACGTGATCCCATCGATCCCGTGTAGGATTGTGATTAGTGGCAACATGTGATTGAATTTTTTTTGTTTTCTTGTTTTTAATTCAAAAAATGTATCATCGGACAGCAAAATGATACCTACTTTTTAGTCTAAATATGCTCAGGACTTGTTGGTTAAAGTCCTTGGAAAAGTGCTGTCACATTTAAAAAATTGCACATTTCGAGTAAGAAATGGTTTATTAACGAAATTATGTTGGTATCTACTTTATCGCTTGTCTGATAGGAGAAAGTAGTTCCTGCAAGTACGAGTAGTTGCAATTTTGAATTGAAAGTTCATTAAACTGAATTAATGTTACGCATTACGCAGGGAGTTCACAGTTTGTTTTTGGGGTGTTATGCCGTGTTGCGCTACCTCCTTCTTTGGCCAATGTTTCGGACAGCGTTGAAGTATCCATCATCAGGGAAGATCCGGTAGATATGTGAAACGTTGGCTAAAAAAGGTGGTAGCGCAACACGGCATAACACCCCAAAATCAAATAACGAAAATACTTTTGGCCGTGAAAATCTTAAAACAACATATAATGTATAATACGTTAACAATGATGTACAAACTTAAAAAATAATATGCTCCCAAATTATCTGCAAAGCAATATTATGTACCATGAAAATGTTCACGATTATCCTACGAGAAGACGCAGAGATTTTAGGCTTCCCAAAACTAAACTGTCGCGCACACAGAACAGTGCATTTTGTAAAGGGCAAAAACTTTATAATAACCTACCAAATGCTGTAAAGTAGTGTAAAGAAAGCCTCAAGCCTTAACACTTTTCGTATGACATGCGCTGATGTAAAAAATAATTTTTGATTGTTGAACATACTCACCAATGTTATTTTAGTCTTATATGATGTATTTTTGTCTAGATATCTTTTTTTTCTTAAAATGTATTTGTAAATGTTACAGCATCTCGTAAATTGTATTTTTTTTATTTATTATGAAAAAAATTACGTACGTTTAAATAAAAATTAAAAAACAAACTACGTAGATATTATGTATTCCATCTTACGTAAGTAATTGCGCAAATTTTTACCCAATTAGCAAATATTTTTCAAATGAAATTGCATACAATATTAATTTCCCATGAAAAATGCTATCAATGGGCATCACGTTACCTTCTTTTTATATCTGACACGAAGATAAAGTACATAAGCATAAAGATAAACATTTTACCTCAAAGATATTGCCAGTGTTTTAACTGTTTACGACAGATCCCCCAACTGTCGATTGCTCCCCGAAATTTATTAAAAAAAATGACAATTTTTCACCAATTTCAAACGTAAAATCGACTTCAAAAATACCTAATAATAATTTGGTATGGATATGAAACGAATTAATTAGTTAGTTACACCATTTATAACTCAAGAACGCCTGGACCGATTTTTATGATCTTTGATTTGTTGGATTTGTCTCCGCCCGAATAACAGAATAGCTATTAAAACATCGGAAAAAGTCAAGAAAAAAAAATTATGAAGGAAATTCTTTTCCTCATAAATTTTGTATGGAACGAATTCTCATCTTTTGAAAGAGCTGCAGCAATATTGTGATAAGTATAATATTGAATAGTGAGTGAATTCCAGAAATTCAGAAACGTCAAATGTCAATGCGCTGATTGTTTTGGTTTTGTTCATATAATGGTACCCCTCTTTCTGACACACTAAAAATGTCAACAGTCGAAAATGAGACAAATGGTTAACGTATGTCTGCGCCCCTCAAAAAGAAAAATACAATAATCATAATAAATCTCCCTTACACTTAGGTATAAAGAAAATGAAACGCAATTCCCGTAAGTACTTAAGTGGAAAAGTAAGAAAATCATTAAAAATATAAATCTGTACACAACGCCATTTCTGATACTACAAAAACAAAACCACATCGAAAATTCCTCCGTTGTGTAATTTTTAACTTAATAAAAAACTGAATTTAATTCAGCTAATAAGTTAACACAACAGTTATTGATTCTGAGGCGGTACAAAGTTCGCCGGGTCAGCTAGTTTACTAAAATTATTTACCAATTTCAAACGTAAAATCGACTTACCTTTCAAAAATACCCTTAAAAATAAGTTGGTAAGAAAATCGAACGAATTTATACAGTGTTTATTTATTGTACTTTTGTATGCGCTGATAAAACTCAACTCGTCGACTACCTAGAATCAAATAAACTATTATCACCAAAACAATTTGGTTTCAGAAAAAATCTAGGAACATCTAACGCCATAGCCTTAGTAATTGAATATATTAAAAATTCTCTAGACTCACATAAAAAATGCATTGGCATATTTCTCGACCTCTCTAAAGCCTTCGACACAATAAATCACTCACATCTTTTTGAAAAACTAGAGAACATAGGGATTACTGATAATGAACTGATATTTTTTAAAAGTTACATGGGAAATAGAAAGCAAACTGTGAAACTTAATAACATAATCAGTGAGTGTATTGATGTCAAATTCGGGGTGCCGCAAGGAAGTATTCTGGGTCCGATTCTGTTCCTTATTTACATTAATGATCTATGCCACATAGAATGTGAAGGAGAAATCATCAGTTTTGCGGATGATACTGTTCTCCTAATAAATGGGAATAATTGGACAGAAACATTTAAGAAAGCAGAAGACACACTTAATAGGATTAAAAAATGGCTAGACTACTATTCACTTACACTTAATGCTAATAAAACCAAATTCATCACTTTTAAAATAAAAAATAAGAAAAACTCTGAAGAAAACCTGAACTTGAAAATCCATAGCCCGCATCACTTAAATGAGAATTGTGATTGTCCCTCATTAGAAAACGTTGACCATATAACGTATCTGGGTCTAAAAATTGACCAAAACTTAAAATGGACCGAACACATTACGTATTTAAATAATAAAATTAAAAAACTAAGTTATTTTTTCAAAACTATCAGGAATGTCCTCATTAAAAAAGACTTAATCAAGATTTACATGGCTCTCTGCCAATCACTGTTAGAATACAGTATTATCGGATGGGGCAGTGCAAATAAAAACATACTAAATCCACTAATTAAAACTCAAAAAGCTATAATGAAAATTATACTGAAAGTTCCTGTAAGAACTAGCACTGACGAAATCTTCAACAATCTTAACATCATGTCAATTAAACAACTATATTCTAAAACTATACTCATTTACATTCATAAGTACAAAACCCAAGAAATAACAACTAATACGTACATTAGAAACACTAGATCTCATGGTCAAAAACTTATCCAACAAGTAACTACTAACACAACATTTGGGCAAAAAAGCTTCTTATATTATGGCATTAAACTTTACAATAAAATACCACTCTCACTCAAAAACCTCAACATTATAACATTTAAATTTCAAATAAAAAGCTGGATACTAAATATAGTGAGATCAGAAATAGAAAATATACTGATATCAAATACAGACTAAAACCAAATCTAGTAATCTGAATTATAAAAAAAAACCACTATCTTATTTACTTTATAATTATTTAAAAAAAATACTACATGATATATGTTATGTCTAATTCATATCAATTTCTTATAATTAAATTATAATATGTAAATGAAATCCTCAGCACGGGAGATCCCAGTGAGGATATCATTATCTCTACTGTTACTAAGAAATGAAGACAATAAATCATTATTATTATTATTATTATTATTATTATATAAACAATATAGAGAAGCAGACTTTTCCTTGATGCATTTGAATGGAAATATATTTTATTATTTTATTATTGGGCGGTAAATCCTCACTGTACATCCATTCGGGATCACTTAGTTATATTTTGTGTAATTTAATTAGGTATACCATATTTTTCCTTAGCCGATTGCACATTGTACATAAGTACCTACGCCGGGGGCCAATAATTATCGGCGGATGGATTGTCATGGAACCATACAGTATATAGACTTGCAGTTTTATCTTTGATGAATTGTGTGAGCATAAGTTTTATTTTATTTTATTTATTAGGGAAGATCGACAGTTATTTTATATTTATAATAATAACATTAATAATACACATCCAATAACAGATTTTCACACAATTAAAATTAAAATTAAAAAGTAAGGGTCCTGTACCCGTAAGAAGTTAACAAAAATATTACCTTGAAAATTGTAAAAAAAAAGAAGATGTAAAACACAAAATAAACAAATAATCTGCTTACTAAATTTCAAAACATGAAGTGGTCAGAGTCAGAAATTTATTCTCATTACACAACAGCAATAATAATAATATGTACATACCTACAACTCAGAGTGAACATAACAGTAAGTCGAATGGCAAGTTAATGGAAAGGAGTCACAGCAATAACATGATAACTTGCAAAACGGTAAAAAATATATTTAATGTTAGCTATGACCACACAAAGGGCTATGGCATACTTTTTAAGGCACTTAAATTACATGAGAATGTGTCTATATTATTAAAATTCTCATCAAATACATTGAATGCTGTAAATATAAAAGCATTTTGCCTGAGATTAGCAGAACATTTTTGAAGATGAAAACGTGATTTTTCTCTGATTTTTCTCTGGTTCTAATGCTCGGGGCTCTAAAATTAATCTCAGGCAAAAGGGGCGAACAATCAATAAAACCATTGATAATTTTGTGAAGATATATTACATCTGCGGAGTCTCTTCTAATTTTTAATGATTTAAGTCCATAAAGGTCCATCGAGCTGTTTATGTCATGATAACCAATATTAAACTTAAAATTTAAATGATGAGCAAATTTTCTTTGGATATCTTCAATGCGTTTTATATAAATATTATATTGAGGATTCCATATTTGAGAAGCGAATTCAAGATGTCTGCGAACATATGAAAAATACAATATTTAAAGAGTTTGAATGTTTTTTAATTCTTTTCCAATACTTTAGTTATTCGGGGGTAAATCCTCTCTGCCCACCCCTTCGGGGACACTTAGTTATTTTATTTATTTATTTATTTATATAATACATGTTAATAATTGTGGCATTTACATAAAGTAGATTATTGAATCACCATACTAGGCGGCTGCCTGTTTCATGGTGACCAATGGAGTTTTGTCGCTATGTATGAAATTTAAAGTTTAAAGTAAAGTGTAAACATATGGATTTAATATAAATGGTGCTAAAAGTTGGAAAAAATTTAAATAAAAAGTAGAAAGTAGAAAAAATAGGAAGTAGAAAGTACAAATATAGTAGAAAGTATATAAATTATATTTTGTGTAAGTAGGTATCTATACCGTATTTTCCCTAAACCGACTGCATATAGAATACAAGTATGCTGGGGAGCCAACTGTCGGCGAGTCAACTGTTATGGAATCGTTTAAACTTAACGATAAACGTTTGATTTGTACGTAGTTTGTAAGTAGGTAATGTTATGTAATATGGATGTATAAAAGCCAGCAAACTTGATGCTTTATCGTCAGCATTAGGCGCAGGTGATTTACTGACATTATTAATTTATCATCTATGTCCCTTGAAGGCAACTTGCAACAAGAAATTGCATATTGTGCTATCCCACATAACAGATTATTACATAATGATTTTGACACAGTGCTGCCAAAGTCACGAATGTGCAAATTAACTAAAGTTGGGAAATTTGATGGTCTCTGAATGTTTCTCACGCAGAAAACCGAAAAAAAACTAAATTTTTTGAACAGATTTCGTTTAAACAAAATAAACCATATTATTGTAATCGATTCGAATTTGCGATATTGTATTGATTTTACAATCGAAGTCAGAATCACATCGATCGCCCCAGGTTGTCTTACTTTTGGCCGGATTAACAACATAAACCTAATTGACAAATCCTTCTGATTGTGCGGTTTAGGTTTCTTAAACTAATTACCATGGGTCCATTTTTGTAACCAAATCAAATTTAATATAAAAGCAGATTCTCGCAATGGACATGGATCATTATAGTATGGAGCAATTACGGTTTAACCAATTAGATGTATTACAAAATGTAAGTGTTTCAACTAATTGGATCAAAAGCATAAACATAAACGCAAGGCCCTTATACAGGAGCGGACCTAGCGATATGTTGAGTGCCCGCGGTGAGACAGGTGAGAGAGACCACTGTCCTGACAAGGGGTCTCAAATAAAAAAAATGGCTCTCTTATACTTCTTCTTCTTTGATGGCGTTACAGCCCATATCGAGCTTTGGCCGCCTGCAACATTCGCCTTTAACTCCTCTTGCCCTTAGTGGTTTACTTCAAGTTTGGCACGTGGAGAAGCTGTGTTGCATCCCCTCTTCCTCTTACCTCGTCTTCCCACTTTTATCCTTCCACCTGGGTGTCCAGTCTTTTTGGGACGCGCGTTCTCTGTACGTGCCCAGCCCATCTCAACCTGAGAAGTCTTATGTGGGTTGAGATGTTAGGGGCCTGATATATATCATATGAGTCGTCTACTAATGTTTACAGGAATTCCAAAAACTGAAAAAAAAGAACTAATATCTATGAGAACCAAAGTGTTGACGAATATCTACAGCTCAAACTGCTGACTAATATCTATGAGAACCAAAGTGTTGACGAATATCTACAGCTCAAACTGCTGACTAATATCTATGAGAACCAAAGTGTTGACGAATATCTACAGCACCGGCAGAGGTTGGATTTGCAATTATGTATAGCATATTGGAATAACTTAATATTGCGTATGCAGTTTAAAAAACTTAATTTATGTAAGTATGTATGTAAAAATTCCTAATATCGGACTATTGGACACATTTTGCTGATTAGTCCAACCTATGCTCTGTAGATATTAGTTCAACCTACGCTCTGTAGATATTAGTCAACACTGGGACCGTCATAGATATTCGTCCGACCTGTAGATATTAGTCAACACTCTGAAGTTCGTAGATATTAGTTCAACATATGAGCTGTAGATATTCGTCCGACATACAGGCTGTAGATATTAGTATCTGGAGTCATATCATACAGTTCTTTGTTATGCCGGATGCGCCACTGTTCCCCCTCTTTCGCGGACCACATATTCTTCTCAGCACTTTTCTTTCAAAAGTATCTATCATTTCAGCCATCTTTGCCGTCAGTGTCAGCGTCTCACATCCATAATATGCCAATACAGTTCTTAGTTACAGGCTCTCTTATACTAACGGTAAAATTCATGAAAAAGAATCTTTTTAACATGGGCTCCACTCAGGGCCTATATCATCTTTGGGATGCTGTGTGGAGGATATTTTTCTCATACACCTATAAATAGATTACATCATTTTGTTAATAAATTTGGGAATATTGTAGACATGTTTGCAGATTCTGTATTAGTTATAAAAAGAAGTCTTTACTTTAATGACTTGATTTAATGTATGATTTTGATTTTAATTAATTTTATTTTTTATTATTATTTTAATCATTATAATTGTGTACTACGTATCTGCCTAACTATTATTATCTATCCTTTTAAAAGCCCACTAGGGCGTAAATAAATAAATAAGTAATTGTAGTTATACATTATAATTAATTTTATTTAAAATGTTAATTGCATCTTAACTAAATTACAGTAAAGTCAGTTATAGTTATAGCTAGAATGCCATTAAGCGAATGAAAATTAGAAATAATAAGTAAAATTTTAAGCAACCCCCGACACAAAAAAGAGCTGATGACTTTGAAACACCTGAACAGATTTTCATGAATCGTAACTAAGAACCATCTCGGTCACGGAGGCGTGTACTAATATCTACAGGAATTCAAAAAAACTGAAAAAATCGAACTAATATCTATGAGAAGGAAAGTGTTGACGAATATCTACAGCTCAAACTGTTGACGAATATCTATGAGAACCAAAGTGTTGACGAATATCTACAGCACTGGCAGAGGTTGGATTTGCAAGTATGTATAGCATATTGGAATAATGTAATATTGCGTATGCAGTTTAAAAAACTTAATTTATGTAAGTATGTATGTAAAAATCCCTAATATCGGACTATTGAACACATTTAGCTGATTAATCCAACCTACGCTCTGTAGATATTAGTTCAACATATGAGCTGTAGATATTCGTCCGACATTTAGGCTGTAGATATTAGTATCTGGAGTCTCGGTCACCCCAGCTTTCAAACAAAAAAAACAGCATCACAATCGGTCCATTCATTTAGGAGCTATGATGCCTCAGACAGACACACAGACACACACACAGACAGACACACAGACAGACACATAGAAAGTCAAACTTAAAACACAGCTCCTTTCGTCGGGGGTTAAAAAGGACTCCAGATACTAATATCTACAGCCTGTATGTCGGACGAATATTTACAGCTCATATGTTGGACTAATATCTATGAACTTCAGAGTGAGGACTAATATCTACAGAGCTAAGGTCGGACGAATTTCTATGACGGTCCCAGTGGTGACTAATATCTATGGAGCGTAGGTTGGACTAATATCTACAGAGGGCAGCTGAGCAAGAGGTTGTACGGAAAAGCATAAATTACTTCAATTACGTAATTACTAAATACGTAAAGGCTTAAACGTTTAAAGTACGTACATGAAGTTTTTGCATAATATTACGTATTTTGCTGCTTACGAGGACAATAATTTATTGAACAAACATGGAGGTCATGATACAAAGATATTTACTTATTTATTTATTTCGAAATACACGGCACCACAACCTAACCTAACCTAACCTAACCTAACCTAACCTAACCTAACCTAACCCAACTGTCATAGAAATGGTCATGGTAACAGACTAAATAGTTTAAAGCACTCGAAATAAAGAAAGCTGTTAAAACAAAAACCCAAATCCTTAATAATCAGATAAATGTGTCCAATAGTCCGATATTAGGAATTTTAACATTTTTTTTTACATTAACTCCACACAGGAGGCCTTGAGGAAAATAATTTCCCTCAGGGCCTATGTCATCTAGGATGCTGTGTGGAGGGTCTTTTTGAGGAGAGGAAGGAATGAACATTGGTCTTGAAGAGACCCATGTTGTAGGAAAGAGGAAACACAGAGGCCGGAAAATCATTCCACAGCCGAGCTGTTGAACACAAGAACGAGTCGAAGAAACGACCCGTTCTCATGTGACAAATGTCAACCGTGTACAAATGTTGGGCACGCGTTTGGCGTGTTTCCCGACTATGTACCGGTGTCGAAGGGATCAATGATGCTAGTTCCTCGGAGCATCTTCCATTGTAATACCGGTAGACCAAGGATAGCATTCCCACCCGACATACATACATACATACCTAAATTAAGTTTTTTAAATTGCATACGCAATATTACGTTATTCCAATATGCTATACATAATTCCGAATCCAACCTCTGCCAGTACAGTAGATATTCGTCCACACTTTGGTTTTCATAGATACTAGTCAGCAGTTTGAGCTGTAGATATTCGTCCACACTTTGGTTCTCATAGATATTAATCAGCACTTTGAGCTGTAGATATTCGTCCTCACTTTGGTTCTCGTAGATATTAGTCCGATTTGTTCAGTTTTTGGAATTCCCGTAGATATTTGTAGACGCCTCCTTAAAAAGTGGAATCTATAGAAAAACCAATTTATGCATCAGAGCTGAATTAACCTTTTTTCCTGTCATTTATCTTTAATTTAGAATTCAGATCTTAGGTTAAATTATGGCGCAAAAATACTGGCTTATAATTAACAGATGAAGTTCTTAGAATTAAAATAAATCGTATACGCTATCCATAAACTTAATTAATTCATCTAAAATGCCATCAATCATCATCATCTTCGGTTAAATTATGGATTGCGCAGCGTTTTGCAAAAAAAAAACTTTTGCTAGTGAGGAAAGCCGATAATCTTTAAGTGGTTTCTAAAATAGTATAAAACGTAAAAACAAAGTTTGTTTTATTGGTAAAGAAGTTGCGCAATGGTTAGATGTTAAATCCATCCCTGCCATTTAAAATCATAATCAATCAATCCATCTGCAGATCGTTTATAAACCTGATAGTCTAAAGTTGAACTGGATCAACGTTCACTTCTCCTTTCGTTGCGCAATGATTCATGGGTTTTTGAACAAGAATTATTATTGCGTTCGTTGACCATGTGCCCCAAATAAACTGCGGCAGGTATAACCTACTTTGTACCTGCTTTGTCACTTGGGTAAACCGGCTGGTCGCATTATATTATTTTGCATCTGCAACCACATGGATTACGCTGATTACAGCAACACCCAAAGCAGGATCCTGTTTATATTTCAAAACCAATATGTTATTGTAAAAGTTTGGTCTATAAAAAAACCGTTTTTAACAGATAAATAAAAAGGATAAGTGACCGGCCAACGAAACTAAATAAGAACCTCCTCAGAAAGGTCATTAAGAGTGGTGTTAAAAAAGAATAAAAAAATGGTTAAATAGGTTAAGTTAGGTTAGGGATACCGGCTATTTTTAAATTATTTTTTTCATAGCTTTTCATGACTTCAAAGAGGTGTTGAGTTGACTTGATTCTGAGTTGGCATGGAACCACGATCACAACTGCAACTCGAACTCAGGATCTCTCGTCTTTCAGGGACAAGCGCCGGGGATTGGGATCGATTTATTTTTAAGTAATTTTTGTCGATCTCAAATTTCAAGTTCAGAATTAACAATATTATTTTCGACTAATATATTCAAAATTGTTCGAAGACGATATTGTTAATTCTTAATTTGAAATATGAGATTAACAAAAATGACTTAAAAATAAGAGGTCTCGGTGGCCGAGTTGGTTAATGCGCTTGTCCCGGTAAGACGAGAGAACCTGGGTTCGATTTCCTAAAAAAAAAATCTTTGGGGATGCTGTGTGAGGTGTCTTTTTATGTAAAGGAAGGAAATAAAGTTCTGGAAAGGAAACAGGTATGAAGGCTAGGTAGGAATCTGGGGGTCAAATTGTACTACGATTCTAAGCGATGGGCCGAGAGAGTCCGGCTGTAGAGGTCTAGGATAGGTCACCAGTCTCTCCCGATTCCCGATCAAGTACCTAGGTGGGCAAACGCATTTGCCGCCAACCTCACCCCATGAACCCGGGCACCCCTGTCAAGTTACCAAACGGAGCGAACTACTTGGGATGACTTATGGCAGGGGTGATGGTTATTAGACAGATTTAAGAAATTTTTATTTTTAAGATATTCCATAATTTCCTTTGGGTAACCTTGAATCTACTGTCCCCGATACCAGTGATGTGGCCGTGATACAAATGCACCAACTATTAATTCTTTCTTTTACAACTTTACTTAGCCAAGTTTCTTTACTTTAGTTTTTATGTTCTATGCACTTCTTATGTAAATTTAATTTGTAAACGTTCATTGAGGGCATTTAGGCGGTGATAATCCTGAAATTTTGCAATATTCTTCTTTTTCGTCTAAAACAATACCGAAATCTCTGGCCTTCGTCGTACATTGGTCACTCTATCTCTTGCATCTATGCAAAAATTGGTACCAACCAAAAAATGGCTTAAAAATGGCAATCCGTTCGATGGATTCCTCAACCTTAATGAATCTTTAAAATATAAGCCTCAACTCAGAAAAATATAACTTCAGCACCTTCTTTGAAATGTCATTAAAAGTGAAAAAAAAATTGGTTACGTTAGGGTCTATTTTTCTTTTTTTACATAACGTTTAATGACTTTACAAAGGTATGTTGATATACAACTTTGAGATGACGTGGAATCACTTTTTTTTGCACCTAGAAAAAATATATTTTCTCAGGGCCTATGTTATTTATTTACGCCCATTTAGGCTTTTACATACATATATATTAGGTCCTTACATAGGAATTTGGCGTTTTGTATGGGAGGAACATGAAGTCGATTTTTTTAATATAATATATTTATTTAATCAAAGTATGTACCATTGCTATCTATGCACTTTTGCCATCTCTTAGGTAGTTCATCTATCCATTTACTTAAAAAAACATTCGGACGGGAATCAATAAAATCTTTGAAGGCGGTTTGGACTGCCCCATCGGAGTTGATTTTTTTCCCTTGCAAGAAGTTATTCAAATTTCGAAAAAAATGGTAATCTGCTGGGGCAAGGTCCGGAAAGTACGGTGGAGGTCTTAGCTCCTCTAATTTGATAGCCGTCTGTTGTGTTTGCGATGGATCCGCTTTCACAATAGCCTTCAATTCTTCATTATCAAATTTGGTCTCCGGCAGTCCACGGGGCTTGTTCTGCAGGTCGAAATTTCCAGAACGAAAACGTTGGAACCAAAAACGCACTGTGTTTTCTTTTGCGGCACCGTCGCCATACACATCATTAATCCTTCGAGCCGTTTCTGCAGCACTGGTGCCACGGTGGAACTCGTACTCGTAAATAACGCGATATTTCAAGTTTTCCATTTTGTAAACTAAGTGACGCAAAGAAAAAAAAACAATTAAGGAAAAAACAAATGAATTATAATTTTCGAAACACAAATACATGAGTAAATAGCTGTATAAATTTGAATTTGGAATTCCTAACCAAAGAGAAGATATTTGAGATGAAAGTTGCCAGTACGGTAAAACGCCAATTTCATATGTAAGGACTTAATATGACAACGAATACGGAATTATACTAGCAAATAGTGCAGGAAATGACTGTTTAAAACACTTGCACAAAAATAAATATAAAGCAAAAATACTATTAATTTGATCCACACAGTATGCAGGCACAAAATATAAAAAAAAATACAAAATAGCTTCTCTCCTTCATCCGACAAAACACCACCAATATGCTAGTCAATTCAAATAGTTTCATCAAAACATACTCTTACTTTGATGGAAAAACTTCAATGAGGTACGCTTATATATTAAAATTGATGTATTAAATACTAGCTGGTTCCCGGCATGCGTTGCTATGCCATTTAATAAATAAATTGTTTCTCACTGCGTGTCCTTTCCCATTCGTCCCGTTCCCGTTCCTCTTGCTCCTCCCCTTCCTCTCCCGCGTCCCCTTCCCCTCTTGCGCTCACAATCCGTTTCCTCCACCTTTCCTCTCCCTACTCCACTCTCCCCCTTCCCCCGTCCTGCGAATCCCCTTCCACCCTCCCACCTCCCGCATTCCATACATTCCGTCCCGGTACATTCAGTTTTCAAACAGCTCGCGTGCCACCTATTGTAATCTTTTTATGCAAATTTCATAATGCCAGAGCTCACCAGTAGTTTTATACAAACCTTGTCCTGACAATAACGAATACACAAAAAAAATAATTATCCGATTTGGTGCAGTCGTTCGGAAGTTATGCGCGTACATACATTTCGGCGATTCATTTTTATTTATATAGAAGATAGAAGATAGAAGATAGAAGATAGAAGATAGAAGATAGAAGATAGAAGATAGAAGATAGAAGATAGAAGATAGAAGATAGATAGATAGATAGATAAATAGATAGATAGAAGATAGATAGATAGATAGATAGATAGAAGATAGATAGATAGAAGATAGATATCAACAACATCGGAGCATCTGTTTCCAAGCTCTATCTCTGGGAATGCTGTGTGGAGGGTCTTTTAAAAGGGGAAGGTAGGAAAAAGGTATGAGAGGTGGGTATCTGGGGGTCAGTGAGTCCGAATCCAAAAGTGACGGACGTATGAATCCATACCGCGGTGCAAGTCAATGGGTCGAGAGAAACCTGTTGGAGAGGCCAAATGATTTCCCTCAACTATAGTCTCTCTCGATCCGGCCCGCCATACAGTAAGTGGGCAGACGTATCCGCCTCAAATACCTAGACAAATCTCACCCCCATGAGTCAAAACCTCCTAGATCACAAGGCCGGGACACTCATTCAAATCAGCCTCCTAACTTGTACGGGATCCCACAAAAATTCTCATTTTACATTATTTTTTCATTTAATCTTATTATTAAAAATATTTTAATCACTTAAAAAAAATTTTTTTTTTGAGGTTTTCGGAAACCTTTTGACCTCTGTAGCTGGTCTTACGCCGCAGCGGGAGGAATGGATTCGTACATCCGTCATTCCTGAACACACTGATCCCTAGATTCCTACCCACCCCTCATACCCTTTTCCTTCCCAGAATTTCCTCGTCTTCCTTTCCTTACCACTCCACACAGCATCCCCAAAGATGACATAGGCCTTGAGGGAAATTATTTTCCTCATGGTGTCCTGTGTGGGGTTAATGTAAAAAAAAATTGCTACCTAATTTGGAGTATTTTATGTGACTGAAGGAAGTGGAGAGGAAAACGTGATGGGAAAGGGGTTGGTTGGGAAATACCAATTTAGATCTAGTAACAAAACCTTCATAAGGACTAGGCATGCCCAAATATGAGTGTTTATGGTTTATAGTCGATCTTAAATATTAGCCAGGACGTCAAGCACAGAGAAATCGATAAATTTTCAACCTTGAATCGATAGGAGGCGTCTACTAATATCTACAGGAATTCCAAAAACTGAAAAAATCGAACTAATATCTATGGGAATCAAAGTGTTGACGAATATCTACAGCTCAAACTGTTGATTAATATCTATGAGAACCAAAGTGTTGACGAATATCTACAGTACTGTCAGAGGTTGGATTTGCAATTATGTATAGCATATTGGAATAACGTAATATTGCGTATGCAGTTTAAAAAACTTAATTTATGTAAGTATGTATGTAAAAATCCCTAATATCGGACTATTGGACACATTTAGCTGATTAGTCCAACCTACGCTCTGTAGATATTAGTTCAACCTACGCTCTGTAGATATTAATCAACACTCTGAAGTTCGTAGATATTAGTTCAACATATGAGCTGTAGATATTCGTCAAACATACGGGCTGTAGATATTAGTATCTGGAGTCAATCGATAGGCACAACTTCCAACGATTTTATATCGATACACCGAGCACGCTTTCATTGTTGACAGCCGAACCGTTATTGACAGGGAGTAAATAAGATATCGTTTAGTTGCAATATTTAAGTCTATGGATCACGTATAAAACTGCTTTCAATTCTAAGAGCTTCGTTAGTTCAATCCATTCATTAGTAAGCCCGGTATTTTGCACAACGAATGACATTATCAAAAATATGGGTATATTGACAGTTAACCGAAGCTTATCCGATGGAGGCCGGCGTAAAATTTATCAATCGTCGTCGTCGAGCGGAATTTCTAATATCAATTGTTGACCGTGCTCGCAAATGTTGATAACTGACCATAGATAACGGATTTAGTCAATATCGTATTGATATAGAGTTTTAACGATAGTCCTTGCTATGCCTCCTGGAGCCTACCAACAATCTTCGAGTCTTCAGTTCAATATTCCAGTTCTCATCTTTCATAATATTATTATTCTAAGGGTTCGGTGAGTCAGTCTCGCGGGTTCGGCGGTGGTCAAGACACACCCCCAAATCATATGATTCGTGGTTCGTTTTCAATTAAGAAGCGTTCGGTGTTGGGGATCAGTACCTCCAACAAGGTTAAGAACCGCCGATCTAAACGGTAATAGAAAGAGACAACACTACGCTGTATATTCAAATCAAAAATTAACCACAGAAGAATTAAAATGTACACCAAAATTTCCGACCACATTTTGATAAAAATGATGAAACTTTGTAATTTTATTTTATTTATTTTTACACGAAACTACGAAAAAGTGAGGTTTATAATACACTTGTCTAATAAAATGTGTGGTTTTATTTACTTTTTCTTTTCCAGTAATTTTAGTTTAGAAAACACATAAGGTGGGCCATTTTTAAAACTTTTTAAAGTTTGCGTTCAAAATTTTTATATTTAAAAAAATACACGGATTACCATCAAAATTATGACTGGACACCCAGGTGAAAGGAGAAAAGTGGGAAGACCCGGACTGAAGTGGGAAGACGAGGTAAGAGAGGATGCAGCATAGCTTCTCCAGGTACCAAACTGGAAGCTGCTGAAGACAGGAGGAGTTGGAGGCGAATGTCGCAGGAGGCCAAAGCTCGAAATGGACTCTAGCGCCATCGAAGAAGATTTTATCATCTTTCAAAAACAGTTAGTTTTCGGATACGTTCGCAAATATTCCATTTATTTGGATTTGAATGCAAAGCGAAAATATTGAGACCTACTGACAGAATACGACGACCTACGACTACGACCTACGACCTAATACGACGAATTTGACGACCTCCGTAGTCGAGTGGCTAAGACTCTTGACTCACATTCCGGAGGTCGCGGGTTCGAACCCGGCATGCGCAAATAAATTTTATTTGATTAATTTGTGTTATTTCACAATTAATTCATTTAAAATAATATATAGTATATTTGCGGCATGTTCCAGAGTGGAAGATACTATCAGTATCGCCCTGGTGTAAGACCACCATTCAGAATTGAAACGTTGCTTGAAAATGGCTTTAGCCGTGTTTAGTGACCAGATCTGAATAGCCAGGTACTTCCCAACCTTCCTCTTCCCCACCTCCTTCCCCTCCCCGCTACCTTCAGCCTCACAACATACCCCAATTGGGGATTCCATAGTCTCACTGGCTCCAGACGGGAGCAGTTGAGATTCTTGTGCGGTATTCACTGTAAAAAAAAAAAAAAAAGAATATAGTCGAAACTGAAGGGGTTAATTCTTGTTGAAAAATCGTCGAAACGAATATTTTGTTTGTCCCTCGTTTTTAACGATAAAATTCTTGGAAACACATCGTCGATTTTATTTTATTTTTTATATAGTGATAACCTTTTATACAGTGAGACTATGGCATCCCCAGTTGTGGTATGTTGTTAGGCTGAAGGTAGTGGGGAGGGGAAGGAGATAGTGAAGAGGAAGGTGGGGAAGTACTTGGCTATTCAGATCTGGTCACCAAACACGGCTAATGCCAGATATGATTTTAGATTTTTACGGCCAAAAGTATTTTTGTTATTTGTTTTTGGGGTGTTATGCCGTGTTGCGCTACCTCCTCCATTAGTCAACGTTTCGGACAGCGTTACAGTGTTCATCCAGATGCCCTGTACAGTGTCAATCATCAGGGCAGAAACGTTGGCTAAAGGAGGAGGTAGCGCAACACGGCGTAACACCCCAAAAACAAATAACAAAAACGGCTAATGCCATTTCAAGCAACGATTCAATTCTGAATGTTGGTCTTACACCAGGGCGATACTGAGAGTATCTTCCACTCTGGAACGTGCCGCAAATATACTATATACTATTTTAATTGAATAAATTGTGAAATAACACAAATTAATCACATATAATTTATTTGCCACGCCGGGATTCGATCCCCTGACCTTCGGAATGCGAGTCAGAGCCTTACCACTGGACTACGGCGGCCTTCGATTTGGTAAAACTTTAAAACTTTCGTAAACTAATCTTAGATTTTCATAAGAATTTTGTCGTTGGTGTGAAGTGCGTGGTAACTACGTAAAAAAATTTGTTGCTTCGGTAACAAAAAAGGTTCTGGTCTCTACTGAAATTGTTTATGCCTTGACCGCTTTTAAAGGTGAAAACGTTCCCATCCGCTAATGCTTAACTTACTGCAATTTAAAATTAGCAGTAAACAAATAAGATTTTTCTTTGCATTGCGTGTTTGTATTTTAATTACAACGATTAGTATTAGATAACACTTTTCAACACGCCATTATTTACGCCGGATCAACCACATGTAACGTAAAACCAGGGCGTAAAATTGTAAACATGCGTAACGAATCGTTTTCCATTTCACTTTCAAGTGTATGGACTATAATCCCACTAACTCTGGATAGTGGGGGACAGTTGGGACTCTAGTGCGGTAAATTCGCGTAAATTTTCCCCCAAACCGGGACACCGAAAAAAAAGATAAATACTTAATAATAATAATAAATTTGGTCAACTTATATAGCGCTGTTTTCGCGAAAAATCGCCTCAAAGGTGCTGTACATGAGGCTGGATCACAACACATCTTGCAGCTACCAAACGCATGGATTATTGCTAGAAATAAAATATCCTATAAATTTATTCGTTTTAGGAGCCTCACACTTTCATACAATACAATTGACAAAATAGTAATGTTTTTTCATATCATATTAGGCAAGGGCGGATCCAGGATTTTTTTCTGGGGGGGGCACAAGGGGCGGACGGGTAAAAAAAATGTTTGATAGAGACAGTTTTCTGTACTGTGATGGAATCTCCACAGTACAAAAAAATACTTTCTGGGGGGGCACGTGCCCCCGTGCCCCCCCCCCCTAAATCCGCCCATGATATTAGGGTTAGCTATTTTATTTATTTAGGGAACGTACCCATACTACGTGACCTCTTCAGGGGGGGGGGGGTCTTCAAAATGTCACGCTTGGTACAAATGAGCGGCGGTTTGCTTAGGATTTTGGTCACCGGGGGGGGGGGGGGTTAAAAATTGCAAAAAATTGGTCACGTAGTATGGGTACGTTCCCTTATGTATTTGAAGACTACCGGTATGTGTGTATAGGCGCATAACGCTTTCTTTTCGAAAACGGGATGTTTTGGCGTCCTGAAGCTGTTTTCGGGGATGCCGGGACACGCTGCCTGAAAATGGGAATGTCCTGGTGAAAACGGGACGTCTGGTCACATCATATACACTACCTACACATTGTTGGTGTAGTAGATTTTTTTTTGGAAATTTTATTTAAGTTTTTTTGGCAATGATTTTCTTGATGGACCAAATTGATCTTTACCAAATTAGCTCCTAATTTTTCTTACTCTACCATAAAATGATTGTACATGTACACTGAAGAGCTAAACCGGTAGAATAACATTTTGGGCGTGTCGGTGTCCTTGAACTAAACTCGATTTGTCATTACTTCTCGTAAAACAGATAAATATTTTTTAAATTATTAACTAACCATCGCGCCGTTTCCCCGAAGGGTAGGCAGAGAGGACGGACCGCCAAACAACTCGATCTTGGCACACATTCTTTGCCTCATTCACATTTATTCAACCCCCCCTCCGTCCAAATTTATTAATTTAAAGTTTATTCGAAAATTGAATTTTGATTAAACAATCGATGGTTTGCAAAATGTCATTCTCAAATTGAGACGTTTATGACAGTTTCTCAAGAGTTTTTGTAATGATTAAAAAACTTTTCAGATGTATTGTCATGTGGTTGTAATAATCCAGAAACCTTCGCGAGGGTGGAAAGAAATTATTTGGAAAGTTTCAAACATTTCATTTGCTTAATATAGAAAAACATAGACAACTAATATTATTTTGGTTTGAAAAATAATATTTTGGTTTTTATATAAATACTAGCTGGTTCCCGGCATGCGTTGCAATGCCATATTCAAAGAAATAATTTTTTTCTCCCTGCATATCCTTTCCCGTGCGTTCTTCATTTTTATCTATATATAAATGGATCCCTGTTTCCCTTGGTCACGCCATAACTTCAAAAGGACTTTATCGATTTCATTCATCTTTTTTAAGTTTTCTAATATTTTGTAGAAGGTCTCATGGCAAGAAAAATTAAGAAAATTGCGCAGAAAATTGGATAATATCAGAAAACTTAACGACTATTTTAACTTCGCACGTATAACAGTTCGCGCGTTTGATGAATGTGAATTTAGCAGTCAGCTGTTTTTTTTATAACAAAAGAATTGTCTCTGGATTTTTTAAATTATAGATATTTTAAATAGGTATCTATGTTAGCCATACTATGTGATCCGTTCGGGGGGGGGGGGGGGTCTTCAAAATACCACGATTTGTACAAATGAGCGGCGGGGGGCTTAGGGTTTTTGGTCACCGGGGGGAATATTTTTTAATACATGAAAAATTTTCAGATTTTGAAAAAAAATTGTGGGTGGACGCGAGCCTTTTGAAAACTGATTGTACTGGGACTGGGAATACTAATAATAATATATGGAACACGGGAGGGGGATTGGCGGGACGGGGGAGCGGGAGGGGGGAGAGGGTAGGCGGTGAAAGTGGAATTGGAACTTGGGAGGGGAAGGGGATGCGGGAGGAGAACGGGGAAGCACGGGAAAGGAGATGCAGGGAGAACCAATGTATTTCTTTGAATACGGCATTGCAACACATGCCGGGAGCCAGCTAGCATATACATATATATATATATATATATATATATATATATATATATATATATATATATATATATATATATACATCCCGCTATCATTTCTGCGTCCTTTCATCAGATCGACATTACTGCGTCTACCTGAAGGACTTGATTTTACATAGTTCTAACTAAAGTATATACTATCTTTTCAGTGTTTGATTGTAGTTAGGTATTTAAATTTTTGAAAAACATTAATTTAAAAATATACAAAACGATAAAAACGCCCTTTAGCGTTCCACCAATCTGAACTCCTTTCATATTCAATGCAGAGAGGCATCCTGCGTATACTTACTTTAATTTGGTCCACAATGAAGCGTCCAATTATATATTCATTTTCATGTTGACGACAAACCGACGTCTTGCGACGTTGCCGCTTATTTGTTCAAGTTTTTGGTTGAACGACTGTATAGGTATTTATAGAATATGAAGGCGACAATATGTCTGGCCCATACGTCGCGGACTCTAATCAACCCGGCGCGGCGGCAATGCCCACGTAAAATTTATTAAATTGGTATGAGATTTTTTGAGACTTATCATTCAGAATTAAAACGTTGCTTGAAGTGTGATTTGTTATTTTTAGTGACTAGATCTATATTGCTGGGATCTTCCTTTGCTTCCTCTTTTCTCCATTTTGATTTCGCATCAGACAGTGATTACCATATTTTGGCTATATCAGTGGACTCCTGTATGGTTTTCTCATCAAAAACAGTTTTTTCATGTTAATTTTAAAGAATGAACTCTAGATATAAGTGCTTAATTATTACTACAACACGATTATCAGTAGAAATATTATGTGACCTATTAATTATAAAGAAGCCGCAGACTTCGCAAAGAGTCAAATTGGGAGGCGGTATGGGTACCGCTGCCCCGGGAACCATTTATTGGATAACCAACACCTCTGCCATAGGTCACCCCAAGTGGTTCGCTACGTTTGGTGAATTAGCGAGGGTGCCCTATAATGTGTAATGCTCATGTGGTGAGGTTTGTCTGGGTCTTGGCAACGGATGCGTCTGCCCACCAGCTACATAGAAGGCCGGTTCGGGAGAGAATGGTTGAGGGAGTCCCTTTGATTTTCCAGCCGTATTCTCTCGAAACATCGCTTTGCACCGCAGTGGGAGGGATGGATTCATACCCGTCACTCCTATTATGTCCGTCACTCCTGGACATACTGATCCCCAGATTCCTACCCACCGCTAGTATCCTTTTCCTTCCCAGAACTTCCTCTCCTTCTTCACCTAAAAAGTCCCTCCCAACAGCATCCCCAAAAATGACATAGGCCCTGAGAGGAATTATGTTAATAATTAATGAAAAATTAAATTAGAATTATAATTAGTTAAATATATATAGCGTCCCACCGAAACAGACCTTTCCACCGAAACCGAATCTTCGGTGTCTGTCTCAGTTTCGGCCGAAACCGAAACTTTTTTAGAATTGTTAAAAATCGATTGAATACTGTTATTTGGCTTATTTTTTTATAAATTTGGTTTGTTTTATAGAAGTAATTCTTTTTTCACATACTTAAATTATTGTTTTTATTTATTTATTTAATTTAACACGTGTTAACTGTCGGAATAAGTGTACAAAATAAGCCAAATAACAGTAAACAACCGATTTTTAACATGTCTAAAAAAGTTTCGGTTTCTAAAACCGAAACTGATGCCAAAACTAGATTTTTTTGCCAAAACTTGCCGAAACCGAAACCGAACCTTCGGTCGGTCACTAATTATTTATATTTTTTTTATTATTTTGAATAATATTATAGACCGGTCAGTGGTTGAGTGGGCATCGCGTTTGGGTCCCACCCAGGCGTTTCGTGTTTGATTCCTCGGTTGACTAAGTCCTCCGTCGTGACTCAAGCAACATTTTCGGCTTACTGTGGTGGTAGTGGGAGATTTTCAAATATTGTCGGGTTATTCGTTAACCCGGAAATGTTTATCTTTCTTTACAAAAAAAATTAATGCTTATCATGATTGACGATGCATTTTCGTTCACGGGAGAAACAATTTTAGGGGTTTTAGTGGCTTAGGTTTTTAACAACTAAATTATATGATAAATCCTTTAAAGGAAAGGGGAAAATAGAAAAGCGAAAGCATAAAACTGTCTAAACAAATAATATAATATGACTTCGGATAATAAGTAAGTAAATATTATGTAATAATAAATGACACTGTCCTTTGCAGAGAGGACCGCCAAAGAACTCGATCTTGGCACACACTCCTTGCCTCAATCACGTTAACTTTTAAAGCTCTCTAAAAAATATATATTATTCTTGAATATAATATCTAGACATTCCCCGTGCTGAAAAAAAAAAAAAAAAAAATCCCTCCATGGAAAAAAATCAGAAAATATGCTCCAAAAATTATTATAAACACATTGTTTTCAGTTATTTTACAAATTATATGTATGAAAAAATTCACAGTGTTTTTTTTAAATGCTGTTTAAGACAACCCCCATGACATTTTTGCTCTATTTTAAACGAGTCGTGTTTTATTAAACATTTTCACAATTTTTGCATCGACTTCGTCGCTTTAAATAAAAGCGCGCTCCTCTAGCACTCGTAATTTCATATCTCTCCATCTTCTTCTTTTTGAGCCCGGTTGCGGCTCCTTACGTGCTAACTTTTGAGTGTCTGATTGTAGCCAGTCTATTTATGCCAGTTCTGAAGAATGAATTCTAAACATAAGAGGATTGAAAAAAAAATTGTCCAATGATATCAGATAATAATTAAAAGGGTTAATATTACTTCAACATTTTATCGGATGTACCATCAAGAGTTGTACGGTGTACACTTAGTGTACTGGTTCATGAACTTGACCTAATAATGAAAATTTTGTTTGTATTATATATATTATAAACAAATACATCACATCCAAACACTTGAAATGTGGTTCCTAGAACTCTATAATGGATTAGGAGGCCCGTTACGTAACAAGGGATTCATTCATTAATTTTGTCTTCTGGAATATTGCCGATTACTCTAATGAACGGTTCATGCCATTAAAAAGATAACGTTTTTAATCTACATTTTTGACAGCAGTGCAATATCTCTCAACGACAGCGGATACCTACTTATCGAGGACATCAATCGCACCTACTGTGAAATTCATCGTGTTCTACATTGCCGGTATCCGTGGTCGAGGTGTAAGGCTCTCGAATTGCAATCAGGAGGACACGGGTTCAAATCTCAAAGTCTTTCAAATCTACCTTCAATCCCGCAGCATGAATAGGTACCCCAATTGGGGATGCCATAGACTCACTGGCTCCATTGGATGAATGGTGGTCTTACACCAGAACGAACTGAAATTATCATCTTCTCTAGAAGAAGTCACAAATATAGCTACTAATACAATAACATATTTTAATTAATAAATTTTTGTAATAATATACGTATTAAATCAAATAAAATTTTATGAGCTCACGCCGGGATTTGAACCCGAAACCTCCGGATTGCTAATAGAGAGCTTTGCCCTCGACCGCGGAGGTCGTTATTTCCTGTCTTTAGGTTTTCTTGCACGTCTAAATTAAATGGAACCGGGTCTTTTCCCTATCATTACACACTTCACGTTAAAAAAATGTACCAATATTTTTAGTTGATTAAAATCGCCAATAGCCAATTCTAGTAGTTTTTCTCGATTAGTCTCTGAAGTTCACCTGAACGTTTTCGGTTAAGTAGGAGAACTTTGAAAAATACAATTTCTATCATTAGAAATATGCCAGAATACAGCATCACGTGCCTTGATTTTTAAATGTTAATCTAGCAATGAATTTCAACACGTTTTTCGAGTAAGAAGAAAAGTAACGTGTCACATAGCACTCTCCTTAGGGTGAATTGCCATAAACAAAAAAAAAGAAAAGTAACAGTTTTCAAATTACTTGCAGCTTTGGCAGATTGGGTAATTATTACTACAACACCATTATCGGTAGAAATATTACGTCTTTTGCGAATCTTATAACAAAATTATAATTAATTCAATTTGGGAGGCGGTGTGGGAACAGCCGCCGCAGGAACCTTTTATAGGATAACAAACACCTCTGCCACAGGTCATCCCAAGTGGTTAACTACGTTTGGTGACTTAGCAGGGGTGCCCGGGTTAATGGAGTGAGGTTTGTCCGGATCTTGTTAGCGGATGCGTCTGCCCACCAGCTGCATGGCAGGCCAAGTCGGGAGAGATCGGTTGAGAGAGCGTCTTTGACTGTCACTCCTAGACACATTGACCCCTAGATTCCTACCCAACCCCAATACCATTTTCCTTCCCAGAACTTCCTCTCCTTCTTTTTCTAAGAAGGCCTCTGTGTTTCCTCCTTCCTACAACATGGGTCTCTTCAAGACCAATGTTCATTCCTTCCTCTCCTCAAAAAGACCCTCCACACAGCATTCCAGATGACATAGACCCTGAGGGAAATTATTTTCCTCAGGGCCTCCTGTATGGAGTTAATGTAAAAAAAGACCCTCCACACAGCATCCCCAAAGATGACATAGGTCCTGAGGGGAATTATTTCCCTCCCAGGGCCTCCTGTGTTGTGCTAATGTAAAATTATATGTTAAATCTCTCAAAAGGAAAATCGAAAGCATAAAACTGTGTAAACAAATAAAATAACATGCCTTTAATAATAAATAAATATTATCTCACAAAAACTAACCAACCCGCTGTTTCCTCGCAGGGGTTCGCAGAGACGACCGCCAAACAACTCGGTCTGTGCATATGTCATAGTCAAAGGTCTGTATGCAGTCTCTTCGCGGAATGACTGGTATATCGGGCTAACCCCGAAATAAATTCCAATGTCGGCCTTTGATTAAAGTATTTTTAGCCAAACCTAGAAGTTCCTAACTTTTTCACTTTTTCGTCAAACATCGAAATTTCATTAAATTGAGTTTTGACGTTTGCCTGACCAAATTAGTTTCTCCTAGGTTTGACGAAAATTCCTTAGTCAGTGGCCGAAAAACTTCATTTGTTTGGGCTTTGACTAAGACTTCAAGTCAGACCTGAGGATTGACTAGTCAAATCTAGGAGCCCCGGAGCTTCGAGAATTGACTATATCATACACACTCCTTGCCTCATTCACATCCATACATCGCTCTTTCATTCTGTCTTTCGACATTACTCGAGAATTCGGTTTACTCAATCATGCCATGTCTTTCTCGGGCATCCCCGAATTTTTCTACCATTCAAGTTCACGTCATATGTACATATAATCTCCTTACAACCTATCTTTAGATCATTGGCTCTACATGCCCAAACCATCTAAGATTCCTATTATTATCTCATTACACTCATCAGTCTTGCATTCTCTGTGAATCTCCAAATATTTCACATATATTTTTTACTGTCAAATCAGTCATAAATTGAAGAAAAAATTGTTTTATTTATTCTAGTTATTTGTAGTAAGTTTTCAAATTACTAATATATTAAGAACATTGATTTTATCTTGTTTAATAATAATAGAGTGGCTTGGCACACGATTAAGCATTGTAGGAATTTATAATCATGGATATGAAAATATCTAATATTTGTTTAAAAATAGTAATATAAAAAAATTAAGTTGCTGATATATTTGCCGTACAATAATAATATAATCAAAAGCTAAATTTGAATGAAATCATTTCTTTTGTTATCCTGATTGCAATGTGCGATGTTTTTACTGTGAATGATCTGTATCAGAAGAAACGCTATTAAAAAGCGATGTTGCCAAATGTAGGAGTTGCGATACGCGAGTCAATAAAAGCCAATAAAAACGTATATTATGCTAAAAATATACGCTGGTCTACTACAGCGCCACGGCTCGCCGCTCGGTGACAAAACACTGAACTAAAATAGCATATTTCAGTTGATTTAGGTACCAAAACTGCGTCTGGCTTATTTTCGTTTTTGGACTGTATGAGGGTAGAGGAGTGGGGAAAACTTGAAATTACATGTGTTCGATCCTGCGTCCGTATACCGGACGCAGAATGACGGTCGGACGCAGGATTGAATGAAAGTGGACCATTAGAAGACGCAGCAATGATAGCGGGATGTATATATATATATATATATATCGCTTTAGATCTCACTTCTAGGGATTATCTATTCCGTGGTATAGATGATGACAAATTTGAATAGCCGGTTTTCCGGCCGATTTCTAATCGATTTAGATTTTTCGAACTGGTCCGAACCGGCCGAATGGCGGAACTGAATTCAGTGGTATTATAATTATCGCTACCGATCTTTATGTTATCCAGATAAATTCACATTAATTACGTTGTGATACATTTACAACATCCACTTAAATGTATGCCTATTAATTAGTATATACGAGTATATTGTGTGACATAATCAATACAGTTTTAAAACCTGTATTTTTACTTTTATCGCATCTAATAATAAACGTATAATAAAATATGTCTATATATACACCACTTTAATTAAATTTAAATCCAAATGGTTTCGGGCATAATCATGCCTTCTTCAGGACTGCGTTACGACTTCTTTATTTCAACGTGGATCGTTATTTACTTATTGAATAATATAGTTAAATATAATAAAAGTGAAAATCTAATATTTAAATGAACAAATATTAAAGATGTTATGTCATGTGAAAAAGAAAGAAGAAACAATTTCTACCTAAAGTTTATGGAAATAGTAAAAAAAATGCAGTTCACACGCTGTAGAAGTGAAACCTTCAGAAAACTAAAGTAGAAAAGAGTGGGCAGACTATGAAGCACCGCACAAAGAGGAGACCGATTATATTATCTCATTCTGTCGCAGGCTAAATCTTATAGATGTACGAGTATGTTTCATTGAGTTTCAAATCACAACGGTGCTAAAGAAGTTTGCACTTTAAAAAAATGTTGCTTCAAAACGAAATAAAATGATATATCCGAAAGAACACAAATAAATATTATTTTATTGTGATTTATTTTTGGGTTATTATGCCGTGATGGGTTACATTCTTATTTAGCCAACGTTTCGGACAGGATTACAGTTTCTATATCAGGGTAGATGTAGAATTTAATTTTAAAAAAAAATCTGGTTGAGATTCATATTAGTAATTTTGGTTCAAAAGAAATATTTATAATAAGTAAAATGTATTTGAACTGTAATACAAATATTGTATTATTGAAGAAAGCAATCACTTTGTGGTTTGACATATTTAATAAAATAAAATACTTTTTTGTTTAAAACCACGAGATTTATTAATTTATGAACGTATTAATTTGTACCCTGAAGATGCTTGAATAAAACGAAACCGGTCGGTTCATAAATTAATAAATCTCGTGGTTTTAAATAAAAAAGTATTTTATTTTATTACAAATATTGTACCTATTATGTAAAAGTAATGTAAATGTGATTTGTTTTTATATTGTAATATCTATATGTGAATGAAAAGCAGTCAGGTACGCCAGACCTTCGTTGAATAATTAAATACAAAAATAATAAATATAGTTTGAATGGTGAATTGTTTTTGTATCTCTGCCCAACTCATTAATTTCACAAAAATAGCTGAATTACACGGACACCAACATTAAACACAAAAAAGTAATAAAGTACCTACCTATTTTCCTATCATTATCAGATAATATCGATCTGTTCTCATTACTTCGGAAATTATACAGATTGCATAGATAAAATACTTACCGGTATTGGAGTCAACGTTTCCGCCAGCCGAGAAAAGTTGGGCGGGAAACTCAGGCACAAGAAGTGCGAAAACTGTCAAACAAATGGCTGAATACATTATGAAAATGTTTAAAACTTATTTAATAATCTTTAATTGGCACTTTATTACTTATTTCCAAAGTGTAGAAAAATAATAGCTGACTTCTTACTATAGTCTTACTTCTATAATCACATAATTTAATTCAATTTACGTTAGATAACCTCAAAATATTATTCATATAAAAAATGGCACTATTTTTTTTAATTATTATTAAGTGCCGTATTAACATGTGCTGTGGTGATAAAAGTAATTTAAACCATTGTTGGAGTATTTTTCGTTACATTATTTGTTACGTTTCGCGACAATTGTTTACGTTTTTTGTTTTGTCTTCACGGTTTTGGTTTCGTTTGTATTTTCCGTTCCAAGATAATGGACAGTACCACTCTTGACGCGATGTGCACTCGACTGTGCTCTCAAAATGCACATAGCCCCCTTACCACAACTATTATACCATGATGGGTTCTACAAGACCCGGGCAAGTCGCTGCTACGATTATTCGTTCATTTCATAACATTCTGGTTGAGTTTAAACTTTCCCTTTTAATTTAATCATGAAAAGACCAGGCAAGATGTAGATGTATCAGATCACGTAGCACTTCTGAGGGTCCTGTTTGGTCCCTGTTGAAAGTCTGGTTAAGCAGGTATGTAATGTACCACCCCGTGATGAAAACAATTTTTGTAACAAGACACAATTTTCAAGCTTTCGTGATTTGTATACCTAATTCCTTTTTTCTCCTAATAGTACAAACTTTATGAGAACAAGAATATTTGGCGAAAAATATTCACGCTAATTTATAGGCAGGTACACCTACCTACGTCAAGTTCTAATTTTGAAAGTTTTTTGATATCTATATTATACTAGCTGACCCGGAAAACGTTGTTCTGCCATATACATTATTTCTAGTGAATATTTTGGTTGTTAAATAAAAAAAAAACGAATGTATTGTAAGTATGTGGGGATGGGATCTATGACAGAAAGAGGAATGGAGCGCTGTAGACGATGCCCGCCGATAAAAAACAAAAAAAACAACCATTCATTTGGATAAGTTTTAAGATTTTCACGGCCAAAAGCATTTTCGTTATTTGTTTTTGGGGTGTTATGCCGTGTTGCGCTACCTCCTTCTTTAGCCAACGTTTCGGGGATGATACCCTGATGATGGACACTGCAACGATGTCCGAAACATTGGCTAAAGAAGGAGGTAGCGCAACACGCCATAACACCCCAAAAACGAATAACGAAAAAACCATTCATTTTCTCAATTCAATGCATTTCCTTAAAGAACGGACATATTCATTCTTAGATCACTTAAAAGTTAAACGTAAAGTGAAAAAAAGTGTTATATTTTTTATCCGAAAGAAGGAAAATGAAATAAAGAAAATCGGTATTAATTTCGAAGAGCAATTGAGTGTCCGATAGTATTTATCAGTCCGTCTTTAGCCAACACCAATAAGCTCGATGGTTTGCCCACTCGAGAACATGATACCGAGCGAAATATCAAAATGACGCGACGCTTCTCGTGAATGTCTTGCGCATGTGTGGATGAAAGTTCGATGAGGCGAATCTGTCATTCAACGATATAAATAATTTCGTTAGGTTTGAAATACGAACGACGGTTAAATTTGTTCATACAAAAATACTAAAATCGCGATTAAAAAATGGGAGGGTCGCGATTAATAAATGGGAGGGTATTTTTTGATGCCAAATTTTTTGATTTTGGTCGCACGGGATGTTTATATTTTAAAAAAAATATTTGTAATAACCTCAAAACACAGAGAGGAAAATAGGATGGACAAAACGCCGTCCGGTTTCCTCACAAGGAATGATATTATTTAAATCGAATAGCCTAATCATAACATCGAAACCGAACACCCATCGCTCGAGTGGTTAGGCGTAGAATAGTGGTATGTAATTAGGTATCTACTTACTTACTTTACTTTATGGAAGAAGAAAAAAATTACTTAAGCACCTTTTTCTTTTAGCTGCCGAAATATCCGCTTCGAAAGACAGGCTTCATTTTTATGACTTGAACTGTGTGCAAATGATTCCAAAATAGCGTACCCACGGTTACAATAATTACGGGAAAGGTCACCGGTAACCCACGCTCATCATTTGATCTTTGTTGCAGTTTATTATTGTGGTGACCTAAATAATAATATAAACAGTATGTATATAATTGAATTCACGATGAACCATTCTCTGAGTTCACATTGTAATGATGAAGTTTGTAATAACATAATTTCTATCGTTAAAAAAATGTAATTGAATGTTGGCGTAACTACCTACCTAAATAATATACGAATTAATTGTGTGAAAAAAAATATTTCAAACAATTTTATTGCTACGTTTTTATTCGTAGTGGCAATGCCAGATACGAAACTACCGAAATGCCAGATACGAAACTATCAGATTGATCCCCGGCGGTTGCCCCCCCCCCTCCCCCGCTGGAATATACAGTGTATAGACAAGTTGTTCTATCCTTGATTCATTTTATCTCTGATGAAAAAATGTTTTATATTTTTGTTATTCGGCGGTATATCCTCTCTGTACACCCCTTTGGGGACACTTAGATATATTTTGTGTAAGTAGGTAAATCATATTTTCCCTAAACCAACTGCACATTGTATACAGGGTGTAACAGAACGTACCCGAGGGATTTTAACCATCGATTCCTGACATCATATGGAGTAAAAAATGTAAATGAAATTTTGGTCTCCGGTGATATTTTTGATGTTTTTTTTATTTATTTTTTCTACTAAAACATAAAAAAATGGTAGGTGTTGGACAGTTGGAGGCGGGTTGATGGGTTGGTCGGTTACTCGGCTGAGTGACCAATGACAACAAGCGGAAGAATTTTTTTTGTTTGAATTTGAAGAAAAAAAATTAAAAAAAAAAAATTTTAAAAAAAGTCACCGGAGACCAAAATTTCATTTACATTTTTTACTCCAAATATCAGGAATCGCTGGTTAAAATCCCTCGGGTAAGTCCTGTTACACCCTGTATACATAAGTTTGCCGGGGGGGCAACTTAAAGGGTCACGTAATAGGGTCACGTAAAGACCAACTGTCACGCAATCTAAATTATCCTTTCCACGGCTGGGAGATCTCTTGGTTAGCGACCCCCTCTTGTGCTGCTGTTTTTTTTTACTTTTTTTGTCTCCTGTGCTAGTGAATTCTGATAACGCCTAGGTCTTCCATTCTTGACTCCTAGCATAAGCATATCGATAAAGGTTTTATCGACAATGTCGGTTACTAAACCTACTATGTTTGTTGTGGTGTGTTTTCTGTTGAATTTGACAGTCACTCTAGTCTGGAGCTCTAAAATACCCGAAAAAAATCGATCCAAGTCCAGGGAAGAGTAAATTTGGTAAGTACCTTGCTATTAAGATCTGGTAATTTCAAGCAACATTTTGAATCTGAATGGTTGTCTTTTGTCGTTCCACTAGGGCGATACTAAGAGTATCATACGGAGGCGATGATCTGGCATCTATAGCCGCGGCTTTCCGAATTTCTACCTTCTTTTCAATAACATGTAGACATTTGCCACGCCGGTTCGGTAATTATATAAAATTTCCGCGATAGAAAAAATCGCAAAGCATGCTCCGAAAATCATTATAAACACGTTGTTCCTGTTATTTGACAAATTGAACGAAAAAATTTACAGTGTTTCTTTAAATGCTCTTTAAGACATTTCCCACGAGATTTTTTGTCTTTATATTAAACGAGTCGTGTTTTATTAAACATTTTCACAATTTTCGCATCGATTTTATTTCTTTAAACATTAGCGCGCTCTTCTAACATTCGTAATTACATATCTCTCCATCTTCTTCTTTTTGAGCGCGGTTACTGTGCCTTAAGATGAAGCCATACTAAATAATGCAAAATCATACAAAATCACATGTTTTTGTTTTGAAAATTTGATAGCTTAGAAGTATTACAGATGCTTCAATTAAATACTGTGTGTAGAACATACCTTGGCCCTTAAAAATATCGGTCATTTTTTTATAATTCTTTTAATAAGCCTTTAAAAAAATAAAGTATAAGATCTATAAAAAAACACTTTCAAGTCCAAACTGTCCTATTTATGAACCCCTTTTCGGAATTGGTTTTATTGTATAATGTGGCAAATTGAGTTTCTTTTATAATAATCGAAAAAAAATTGATCTTTACGCCCGAACTTCACAAAATAAAATAAAATATGCATTTTATCGTTGTTATTTTTGACATCAATCGATACGGCCCGCACTCTACGAATTTGGATTCTTGAAGTGACCCTTATGGCATGGGCATAAGAACCATGCACTGGGCAACTTGAAGTGACCCTTATGGCATGGACATAAGAACCATGCACTGGGCAACACCTATTTCGTATCAGTCACGCGTCACGCCCCAAACGGCGCGGGAGACAGTCGTGTGACTCCGCGTCGCTTAGTTTCGTGAAATCAGTTTTTTCTTACAATAAACAATGCGTAAAACAGGAATTAATATTTTTTACAGGCCTTTACGAAATCAACCTGAAAAAAAAATTCTCGAATACCTTTTCCAACCTTTCCAAAAGCTTTTTCTCAAGTATTTTTAAACTCCTTCCATAATGGGCGTGAATTCCGATTTCGATTTTTTCCTGAACTATTGGATCGCTTTAAGTCGTCAATAATTCAATTTTATATTATTTTTGGTTATGTTCGTGTTATTTTCCATTGAGCCTTCATTGTATAAAATATTCAATAAATGAAGAAACAATTACATTATCACTCCAAGAACCAAAAATGCAATAGGTAGGGTGGGGCAAAGATCCGCAGTGGGAAATGATCCGCACCGTCAATTTAAAATGATCGCTTAATATTGTCGTGGTTTTAGACACATTTTTATGCTGGCAACATTGATAGAAGACGACTCACAAAAGTTACATGGCGTCCGACCGGCACAACAAAAACAATGAGGTTAGAATTCTTTTTACTTGTTTTGATGTAATAATCCGTAGGTCATCTTCAGTTGAAAATGTAATTTACTATACGCTTTGCTTACTTTTTTACTGGTTCAATTCCATAATTCAGGTTTTGAAAGGCGATCTATGGACAATAATTTGGCCAAATGCGCATTTCTTGTTTTTAGATTAATTTAATTTAAATTAATTAATACCCGCATCTGCGGACGTTTACCCCAAACAGTGGGGCAAAGGTCCGCAAAGGCAAGGTTGTCTACCTTTCCTTTTTTTTCCTAAATGGTGCTTATTTCGCTAGTAATAAAATGGTATATTGTAGTACATAAATTAAGATTTCCAGTGAAGCCAAAACCTGCAGGACCTTTTACTTATTGGGTGAGAAAAAAGGTTGAAAACTAAAATTGCGGATCTTTGCCCCACCCTACCCTATATTGCTAAATCCCATTGCAGTACTATAAATTATTACTAAATAACATTTTATTCTTTTATGAATGATTTATTTCCTAATTAGCCACCTTGCCTCGACAAAGTTAGGAACACTTTTTTATATTTAGAATGTGCCAAAAAGTTACGAAAAAGCGTGGAAATTAAAACGGACACTAAACTTTCATTTATATCCTTGACCAATATTGGTATTGTAAATTATTAACCTGATGCCCGTGAAATTCACCTATTAATTCATAATACATAGACCAGATTGTAATCATTAGCGTTTTGGTATGTTGATGATGATCAGGGCCGGATCTACGAAATCTGGCGCCCTGTGCAGTAGGTACCGATGGCGCCCCCCCCCCCCCCTACATTTTTATTTTGATTAAAAATTCGTTCACCCCAATTTTTTTAATTTTTTTTATTTAATTATTATTTTTTTTACACTAATTTATCAAATAAAATCAAGACATATAAAGGGTGTAACTTTTCCAAGTGACCTGGCGGTAGCTCTCACACTCGTTTTTTTTTACAGAGAGGATCGCCAGGAGCCCTATACTCTCTGAATCTATTGGGTAAACATAAATTATGGTGCTATTTTAATTATTTTATGCTTTAAAATAATACAACGAATTGTTTGTTTGTGCCCGTACTATGATTTAAAATATAGGTTACGAGACAATGCGGGTAGTTTCGCTGAACTAGGTCTATTAGACATTCTTGAGATTTACTGCGTTTGTGTATGTACCTATATACCCAACGCGAATATTAGAAAAAGCAAATACAAATACGTTCTCACGGCAACGTACAACACAAGAATAGCATCTACTAGCTTCTGACAGGCAGTCCCGACGAGAGACAGTGAACAGTGATAATAAGAATATAACCTCAAATTTGTGCCTTGCATTTCCCCTGTGTTGAGCGAACAAACACTAAACACTGACGTATGGTATCAACGGCTTACGAACAAAAATACCGCGCTGTGATTGGTTATTGAATTTGGATCGCACCTATTCGTCGTAAAAGACGGTAAAAGATATATGGAAAAATAGATCTTACGTTTAAACTAAATATATGGAATTTGTAAAAAAATTCTGTAACTGACTATAAATTCGTAAGCCGTTGATACCAACCTGATACGTGCGCATTCTATTTCTTTGGAAAGTGTTGCTAGAGCGTAATAATTATTTCGTACTTTTGGGTAATTTTTAAACAATTCAGGGAATATTATAACAAAATTTTAATACAATATTTATTTTCTCACGGGCGCCGCGGCGCCCCTTTGGAGTTGGCGCCAGGTTTTTGCACGTTTTTGAACGTATGGCAGATCCGGCGCTGATGATGATGATAATTTTGACGGCCTCCGTGGTCAAGTTAAGGCTCTTGACTCGCAATCCGAAGGTCGCGGGATCGAATCCCGGCGTGCGCAAATACATTTCATTTGATTAATATTTGTATTATTTCACAATTAATTCTTGTATAATAATATTCTTGTGTAGTATATTTGTGGCACGTTCCAGAGTGGAAGATACTCGCAGTATCGCCCTGGTGTAAGACCACCATTCAGAATTAAAACGTTGCGTGAAATAGCTTTTGGCGTGTTTGATGACTAGATTTGCTACCTTCAGCCTCACAACATACCCCAATTAGGGATGCCATAAAGTGGCGCAGCTAGCATGGGTGGCACCCGGGGCGGATAACGTGGTGTCCCCCCCCCAACCCCCCCCCACCAATTTTAATTTCACAAATGTGTAGAAAATTGGTCCATCCTGGGGGGGTGAGGAGGGGGGCTATATAATTTCAGAAATAGGCTATTTTCGTCAATAAAAAGACCGTCAGGCACAAAATTCTCCCGCGTCGAGACATTCCAAGGGTATTGTATTGTATTCAATATTTTTGCGACAATATCCTTCGTAATTTTTTAACGGTCGGGTGTCACCTCCCGTCGGGTGTAGTGTCACCCCCCCCGTCGGGTGGCACCCGGGGCGCTCCGCCCCACCCCCCCCCTCGCTACGCTACTGATGCCATAGTATCACTGGTTTCAGACGGGAGCAGCTGGGACTCTTGTGAAGTATTTATATAAAAAAAAAATTATATCCCAAAAATGTGGGTTGAAGGGTTTTAAGACGCAGTCAACATGGTACCTAGAGTCAATCAATTTTGATACATTTTTTCGGACGTGTAGCGCCCCCCCTCCCCCTTAGGTGTCAAATTCAATTCAATTTAATTTCAATTATCTAATTTTTGTTTCATTTATCTAATTTCAATTCAATCACAGGTAGTGGGGGTGAGAAGAAGATGCGGAGGAGAAAGGTTGGGAAGTACCTAGCTATTTAGATCTAGTCACCAAACATGATTAAAGCAATTTCAAGCAATGTTTCAATTCTGATTGGTTGTGTTACAACGGGGCGATACTGTGAGTATCTTTTACTCTCGAAACTACCGCAAATACACCTTATCTATAATATAAAAATGAATCGCTAAATTTGTTGGTAAGCGCAAATCTCGAGAGCGGCTGAACCGATTTCGCTAATTCTTTTTTTAGAATATTCCTTGAAGTTCGAGGATGGTTCTTACGGAGAGAAAAATTAAGAAAATTGCGCAGAAAATTAGATAATAACAGAAAACATCGCACGTTTGACAGTTCGCGTGTTAGAGAATGACATTTTGCAAAACAATGAATGATTGTTCAATCAGGATTCTATTTTTGAAAAGTTGAAAATTTTATTTAAAGTAGGTACTCCCCTAATAGCTTGAATTGAATCAAGAATTTTAGATATTTTAAATAGGTACCTATGTTAGGTACTAAATTTAGTATACATGAAAAATGGAAATTTAAATAAAAATTGTAAAAGGTGGCACGCGGAATGTTTAAAAACTGAATGTACTGGGATTGAATATATGGAACGCGGGAGGGGAGTTGGTTGGCTAGTTGGTTAGTTGGCGGGACAAGGGAGCGGGAAAGGGAAGAGGGAAGGCGGGGAAGGGGAACGCGGGAGGGGAAGGGGACGTGTGAGGAGGGAGGGGAACTCGGGAGAGGGGTTCGCGAGACGGGGGAAGGGGGGGAGGAGTGGAGTGGGAAGAGGGAAGGTCGAGGTGACGGAGTGGGAACGCGAGAGGGGAAGAGGACGCAGGAGAAGATGGGGAGGCGGAAGGGGAAGGGGACGAATGGGAAAGGACGCTCAGGGAAAACAATTTCTTTATTAAATCGCATGCCGGGACCAGCTAGTATTATTATAAATTTAATGAAAAGTTGATTAAATGACAAAATTAGGAAATAACGCTAATAAAAAAAATAAATTTTGGTGCCCTCGCCGGGATTTGAACCCGCAATCTCCGAATCAGTAGTCGAGAGCCTTTCCCGTCGACCACGGAGTAGGGCCTTTTAAACCACACGAATACGTACGACAATACCTATCGTTTCTACATGTGTATTTTATCAGGTAAGTATTTCACAATTTTCCGATTGACCTACTCGCGTGAAAGGCATTATCAAAATGAAGAAACCTATTGTTTTCGTCTTGAAGAGACTAGAAGAAATATTTTGAAATATGCTTAAGGCGCCGCATCCGCGCTCAAAAAGAAGAAGTTGGAGAGATACGAGATTACGAATGTTAGAGGAGCGCGCTAATATTTAAAGCGATAAAATCGATGCGAAAATTGCGAAAATGTTTAATAAAACAGGACTCGTTTAAAAAAGAGCAAAATCTCGTGGAAGGTATCTTAAGTATCATTTAAAGAAACATTGTAATATTTTTCACAACTATAACTTGTAAAATAACTGAAACAAACTTGTTTAAAATAATTTTCAGAACATACTTTGTGATTTTTTTCTGTCGAGGGAATTGCATATAATTTGTGTTTCGGTGTGGAGAATGTATAGATATTATCTTCAAAAATAACATATATTTTTTAAGAGCTTAAATACTTCAAATGTTTAAGGGAGATATGTAAGAAATTAACTTAAAATCTTACATACTCGTATCTCCCAAACATTTGAAGTTTTTAAGCTCTTAAAAAAATATATGTTATTTTTGAAGATAATATCTATACATTCTCCACGCCGAAACACAAATTATATGAAATTCCCTCGATAGAAAAAAATCGCAAAGTGTGCTTCGAAAATTATTATTTTCAAGTCGGATTCAGTTATTTTACAAGTTATTGCCCCCAATAGATTTTTGCTCTATTTTAAACGAGTCGTGTTTTATTAAACATTTTCACAATTTTCGCATCGATTTTATCGCTTTAAATATTAGCACGCTGCTCAACATTCGTAATTACTAATTACATATCTTTCCATTTTCTTCTTTTTGAGCGCGGATGTGGCGCCTTAGGTTGCTTTGAAAGTTATTTAAATTTTATTGAAAAAAACAGTAGGTACCTACGAAGGACCTAGAATTATCTGCGACCCACCGAAGAGATAACCAATAGAGGTGTGTAGAAGTAAGCTCAATTTTTCCTTAATAAACAATACTAAGAGCTTCAAACTGTTATACTTCTTTAGTTGTTCGTTGAATTATGTTGAACTACAACACCCTTTTTAAATGTTGTGAATATGCTTAAAATGTCTGACCAAGGATTTTCACTGACTTGGTATTTCTATTTAAAACTAGCTGTTACCCGGCATGCGTTGCTATGCCATTTAATAAAGAAATTGTTTCTCCCTGCGTGTCCTTTCCCCTCTCGCGTTCCCACTCCGTCACCTCCATCTTCCCTCTCCCCACTCCACTCCCCCCTTCCTCGTCCCGCAAACCCCCTCCCGAGTTTCCCTCCCCCCCAGGTTCCCCTCCCTGGTCCTCCTACCCCCCTCCCGCGAACCCCTACCCGAGTTCACTCCCCCCTCCCGCATTCCATACATTCCCTCCCGGTACATTCAGTTTTCAAACAGCTCGCGTACAACCTATTGCAAATTTCATAATATCAGAGCTCACCAGAAGTTTTACACAAACCTTGTCCTGACAATAACGAACACACAAAAAAAAATTATCCAATTTGGTGCAGTCGTTCGGAAGTTATGGGCGTACATACATTTCGGCGATTCATTTTTATTTATATAGAAGATAGAAGATAGATAGATAGATTGCTTGCATTGATAAAGCTTTCGGATACCACTACGTCTTTATTTCAGTGCAGAAATTCTGGGACTAACTACCAAATGTTATTTGTCCGGAATACTAATGGAGGGAAATAATTGTACCAAATCAGTAGACATCTTCAATTCATTACTAAACAATACAAAATGTTTATATATTTAAATATTATAAATGCGAAAGTGCGTGTTCGTTTGTCATGTTATCGCGCCTAAACCAATAAACCGATTTTAAAAATTCTTTAACAATTAGAAAGCTTTATTATATGCGAGTAAAATAGGCTGTATATAATGGTAAGTTCTGGCGTTATGAAATTATAAATATTAATATATTATTTTTATCATACTTTTTCTGTCCCTAACAAAATTGCTAAAGTCAGAAGAAAAGCAAAATAAATCGTTGTCTTGGTAACTATGTTAATATATTTGCGGGAAATTTTATTTCGGGCGTCGCGTTGTAGTGAATCGCCGAAATGCATGTACGCACGAAATGTAACTTACGATCAGCTGCAACAAATTGGATTTTTTTGTGTTCGTTATAGCTCTGGCATTATGAAATTTGCAATAGGTGGCACGCGAGTTGTTTGAAAACTGAATGTACCGGGATATTAATATTTTATATTGTTATTGTACTATATTGTCATACTGTAATATTGTTATTTTGTTTCATTTATTATTTATTTATTTATTTATTTGTTTTATTATACGCCCAGAGGGCTTTTACATAAATAAATAAAGGCAGTACATCTTTAACATGATAAGGAAATAATATAAATAAAATTACAATAGAAATAAAAAAGTACATTAGTTAAATAGAAATATAAGCAATAAAAACTTAAATTACAGTAAGATATAATAACGATAAGTTACGATAAACAAAATACATACATGATATAAAAATACAAATAACAAAAATTTTAAAGTAAGGTGATCAGAGGTTTACAAAATTGCAACATTAACCATGTCTACTAAAACGTAAGTATTAGTTTCGCAAAGTGGCAAACCGCTACATCGATGGTACCTCCAGTACCTCTGCAAGTTGCAGGGGTTCAGAACTCCAATTTGGATTTTAATATTATAGTGAAAATTAAATAAATTTTTTTTTAAATATAACTGAATAATACTACAGGTTATGATGGTTTATAATATTATAATACATATTACAATGATTTTACTAAGACATTACATTTAATTACATTAATAGGATAGGTAGAGATAGTTTAGCAAATTTGTCGATGAACGAGTAGTTTATTAAATTTACCAAAGAATTCCTTAGTGAGTACTTGTATCACGGATAAATGATTTCATTATTTCATTTTTAAATTGTGTCAGTGACATATTCCATACATCTATGTGCGAATACATATTGCCCAAGTGTTGGATTCTGTGTAGTGGTATATTGAATTGTGCCCTGGTCGTAGTATTACCACAGTAAAATGGTAGTACTGACCTTGTGTTTCTCGCCGGCACATTAAAATTTATGAGCGCCAAGAATTCAGGGCTGTCAATTGTATTACGTAAGATTTTAAATAAAAAAACTAGATCAAAAATATTTCTTCTATCACTCAACTTTAATAGATTAGATAATTGCAATAGATAAGTGCAGTTCAATTGTTCTTTTGGTATTTTTAGTTTATAATTTAAAAAGCTTAGGAATTTTTTTTGTATTCTTTCTATTGTTTGAGAATGCACGTCATAGTGAGGAGACCATTCAGTTGAGTTATATTCAACCTGACTCCTCACTTATATTGTTACTTTTTTATTTTATTTGGAGGTTGGATAGAAACTCCTTTGTTTATTTTGTAATGTCCTTTTCCCCATCAAAGGGGTTGGACTTTGGGCCTTGTCCCTATTAACTTACATATAGGTCTACCTTTTTGTGATGTACTATTGTTATCTCCTTCTTCTGCCTGCGCCACCCCCCCTGACATGATAAGGTTGGCGGAAAGATTGAGTGGCATCTAGAGGTTTGTCCGTCCCTCCTCCAACTTCCCGACGCTTTTCTCTCTAGGGTCTTTCAATTGTAGTCCATTTACTTCTTCTAAGCACAACCGGCTAGCTGGCTAAAGGACGACTCCACTAGGTCCGTGACGTTGGACTAATAACCTTATACATTATCTGGGGGACTGCCGGGCAAACGACGATCATGACGGTTATCCTCTATTTTTTTACCTTTTTCAAATGTTATATGTTTTATTTACTACACTTTTTATTCTTTTTTTTTCTCTTCACACGCAGATGCCTGCAGTCTCAGAGTGTGTGGTCTCCCGCTGTTTATTTTTCATGTTTAGTAACACCAGTAGTATTAGTTTTTCTTTTTGACTATTACAGCTTAGACTGTAGGCGATCCTACATTTCCGCCACCTAACAAAGTATGTAGGGACATTGAAGGTCTAGATTCGTTTTAATAAATGTAGAGTCGTTCAAAAAAAAAAATTAGATTCTTGCGAGAGCTCCGAAGGGGCGACCATAAGTCGCCTATACCGGGGCGGGACAGTGGTGGGTACTTCAATGAATGTACCGGGACTGCGGGAAGGGGGTGGGGAACTCGGGTAGAGGGTTCGCGAGAAGGGGGGAGGGGAACTAGGGAGGGGGAGGGGAACTCGGGAGGGGGGAGGGGAACTCTGAGAGGAAGGGGACGCGGGAGAGGAAGCGGGACGAATAGGAAAGGACACGCAGGGAGAAACAAATTCTTTATTAAATGGCATAGCAACACACGCCGGGTACCAGCTAGTGTAGAATAAATAGATAGATACTGTATAATTTTTTACTATTCATTAGAAAAAACACTAAAAACGGCGTTATTAAATAAATAAATCAGTTTTCCTTTAATTTGCTTTGGTATCTGATCACCTGTTATACATCTATACATTTTAAACCCTACTTAACGTAGGTACGTTTAATTATTCGGACTCCATGATTTCGAAATTCCTTTATTTTTGTATTCGAGGAAAGCATTGCCTTAATTATGATATTTGCCTTGAGATACTTTCCTTATTTCGTAAAAGACAATCTCCCGATAAAACTCTGTTATTTTGGGCGTCCAATATGCACGCAATTTCCGACCATTCATACAAAATAAAGTCCATTGGCATAAAACACGCTGGCACAGTTATTCCTTTGCGTTAATGACATTTATAACCTAGGTAACTACCTAAGTAGATTTATTTATTTACGTCAGGGTTTCCCAAACTTTTTCTGCAATGGAACACTTTGCAAACCCGTAAATTTTAGCGGAACACTTTGCTCATTTATTAGATTTGGTAATTACTAATAATAAAGTTTAAAAAATGTTATTACACATTATTTATTAAGTATACCAACAATATATAAAAATATAACATAAAATGGAATATAAGCAAAAAAAATGGAATATAAACAACAAAAAATGGAAAATAAACAAAAACAAAAATGGAATATAAAAAATAAAAATTGGAATATAAATAAAAAAATGGAATATAAGCAACAAAAAATTGGAATATAAACAAAAAAATGATTATAAACAACATCAAAAAATGGAATAAATAAAAGACCTAATTAATGGCTATGATGATTATGAGTCCTTTAATTGCATATCTTCTTGATATCATGCACAATATTGGTAAATTGTATTCTAATATCTGGGTACCTAGCATGGTCGATCGAAATAGGTTTTATCGAAAATGTCGGTAACTTGGACTCCAGATACTAATATCTACAGCCCGTATATTTGACGAATATCTACAGCCCGTATATTTGACGAATATCTACAGCTCATATGTTGAACTAATATCTACGAACTTCAGAGTGTTGATTAATATCTACAGAGCGTAGGTTGAACTAATATCTACAGAGCGTAGGTTGGACTAATCAGCTAAATGTGTCCAATAGTCCAATATTAGGGATTTTTACATACATACTTACATAAATTAAGTTTTTTAAACTGCATACGCAATATTACGTTATTCCAATATGCTATACATAATTGCAAATCCAACCTCTGACAGTACTGTAGATATTCGTCAACACTTTGGTTCTCATAGATATTAATCAACAGTTTGAGCTGTAGATATTCGTCAACACTTTGATTCCCATAGATATTAGTTCGATTTTTTCAGTTTTTGGAATTTCTGTAGATATTAGTAGACGCCTCCGGTAACTTGTCATGGCGCCCGAGCATGACTGTAGGCAGCTAACGAACAAATAATAGTTCACGTCAAATTAAATAAGAACCCTTAGTCGTTGTGAACTGTTATTTGTTCGTTAGCAGCCTGCAGTCGTGCTCGGGAGCGATGACAAGTTACCGACATTTTCGATAAAACCTATGTCGATCGACCATGCTAGGTACCCTGGTGTGGCGTCTCGAGCCTGTTCTTGCACTTTGACATGGTTGCAGCATAATTAGAAAATCCCGCTTCGAATAAATAGTTCGTAGAAAACGGGAGTATAACAACAATAGCTTGTTTTGATAAATTGGGGTACTCTTCGAACAAACTCGCCCAGAAATCATTTAAATGAGAATAATATCAGCATTGTTGAAATATGAATATGTGTATAATATATTAAATTAAATTCTTCCGACAAATTGTCGCGGAACCCCTGTACAGGTTCGGCGGAACCCTAGGGTTCCGCGGAACACAGTTTGGGAAACCCTGATCTACGTTGTTTAAAACATAAAAAGCTTAAAGATAAAGCATGACACAAAACAACCGCTCTCGGTAAAACTGCAAGTGTTGCTAAAAGAATACGTTATTCGTTCTTGCGTAACTATATCATAAGAGGTTATATTAGAATCATTTTAAAGAGGTTCTTGCCTGGGTAGTGGTGTAATGTAGAGATGAAACGGATATCCGGTAACGATCCGGTATCCGGCCTATCCGGCCTAAATTTACTATCTGACCCGATACCGGATATTCAAAAACTACGACAATTTCCTATAATAAAATGCAAAATATTAATCTTTGTGAGAAAAAATATCAATAAAGTGGCTTATAATTATGACGGCTTTTATTTAAACTTGAAAAAGTTACAAAAAAGCCATAAGGCCTTCCAAAAAACTGAAATTTTCTTCTGCGGTGTAATGTAGAGAAACTAATGATAAATACATAAATAGTAAATATCTAAACTAAAAACTTTTAGTAAAAACTTACAATAACCTCGCAGAGTAACAAAAACTTAAATTAACGTGATTAACTACTCACAATCACCATTATAGTGAACTAAAACATCGTAAAAAGACAGAGATTATTGAAATGATTAAGTGCTGAAATTGAAGCACTATAATATACCTCTTGTTCTTCTTCTTATCAAAGAGAATATTTTGAATTAATACTCAAAATTAACAAGTGGTAAATTATGGTGAATGAAGACCAAATTTTCAGCGTTCGCAGGCAACAAGCGATTTCGCTTCTCGTCACGACATGCAACGAGACAACGGGCTGAATATCCGGCTGCCGGATATCCGGCCTCTATCCGTCTCATCTCTAGTGTAATGTATCGTGGGAATACTGCGGGGTAAGAAGGGACTGCGGACGTTTTACAAACTAATTCAAATCAATTTGAAACACTATTGGTGTGCACGGATGTAACAAGTAAATTTTTTTTTTACATTAACTCCACACAGGAGGCCCCTTTGTTGATACATATATAAACCCTATATAAATGATTTACATATGTAACATGTTAGGTACAGATGTAACAAGTTAATGCACACAAACGCTCTTTAAATGATTTACAGATGTAACATGTTAGGTACAGATGTAACAAGTTAATGCACACAAACGCTCTTTAAATGATTTACAGATGTAACATGTTAGGTACAGATGTAACAAGTTAATGCACATAAACGCTCTTTAAATGTTTTACAGATGTAACATGTTAGGTACAGATGTAACAAGTTAATGCACACAAACGCTCTTTAAATGATTTACAGATGTAACAAGTTAATACATACGAGTACTCCTACCTACAAACGCTCTGATTTACCTGTCGCAGTTTATTATTTGTTCGTAAATACTTAATTTTTTCTTTTCATTTTTTTATAATATCCATTTCATGAGCTCTGCTTCATTTTTTCGATGTGCGTTTCGTGCGCGTTTTAAATTCTCGCGTATTATATTCCGCGATCGGAATTACAACGTGTACCTACGCACTGCGAATAAAATTTCGTGCGATTTTTGTCAGTATAATATAGTTCTCGGCTAAGACGCACGTGTAAATGGATTACAGAACTAAAATTTTAATTTATCTTATACTACGGCGACGTAACAGACGTATCAAAAGATGTCACGAACATTGGATTCACCCATTTACAGCATTGAGACCTATGAAAGGATTTTTTTATAAAACATCAAGAGCTGCGAAAATACAATAAAAAGTTTTTTGGGTATTACAGAATGATAAAAAAAATCATTTGATAATTTACTACAACTAGTTGGTCCAACTGATGTGAAACGCGCGAATTTTATTCCGCAGTGCGGCCATATCCATACTATTTCATACTGCACAAAATATTCGCGCGGAAATAAATCCGCACCGCATCGCGTTCAATTTGCATCAAACCACAGATTTTTTTTTCGCGCGATTTTTTTACTGCCAGTGCGGATAGCCATATAAGAACCCATGTGTCACGGAATGTTTCGAAAAAAACGCGCGGCGAAATATCGCTGGGCGGACAGGCCCTAGATATGCGAAACGTAACTGGCTATGAGAGAAAGAGAGAAAGAAAATGTGTGCTCGCACCTTTCTATCTTGCCCCTACAGTAATATACGAAACTTAACTCTCTCTCTTTCTATCTTCACTAACTTGTATCTCCCTCTTAACTTCCATTCGCTTCGCCAGATCACACTTTTCATAACGCTCTCGTCACGCATTCACCAGCTTACTCCCCAAGTCAAGCGTGCGTAAAGACGTTTTCCTTCAAAATGAATTAAAAAGATGTAATTTTTTTACCGCACGGGCCAATCTGCTTTTGTGAATGGCTCATACATAATATAATTTTATTGGGCTTGCCGAAAAGAAGTTTGTTGACCCGTTATTCTGTTCGGCCGGTCACTGTTGCGTAAGATTCAGTAACGAGTTAAATGACTGTCCGAGACATGTTTAACGTTGGGTTTCGGTTTAAAAATAAACTTAAGTACCTTTAGGTTAACTGGAGCAAGTAAAATAAGTGGATTAATTTTATTATTAATTATTTTATTACGTATCGGTTGGTGGGTAAGCGAGCGCGTGAAAGGAACAACAAGTGTTCTTGTGCATTGAAGCAATTATTACTCAACGCTGCCAATTATTATTAACGAAACCAATCGGCGGGTAATTTACCTATAAAATACGCTAAAAAATAAAACTGCTAAAAGACAGCAATCCCTTACATGTTTTTGAGAAAGAATTTTGCTTACGACAAATGGTAGGTGACCCGATAGTTGATCCCCGACAGTTGGCCCAACGAAATTATGATAATTATAAAATTATGATTATTGTAAAATTATGATTATTATAAAATTACGATTATTATAAAATTATGATTATTATAAAATTATGATTATTGTAAAATTATAATTATTATAAAATTACGATTGTTTGTTCCAGAATGAGATTTATCCATTTCGCTTTAAGTAATAAAAATTAGTCGTATCATTCGTGTTATTTTAGTCATTTTAGTTAAACGTATTTTCACCTTTGCAAATAAAATTCTTCCTTGGGTTTTTCAAGTAAGCTCCCAACCTATAGAAATAAATGTATTCGGCCTGATATTGTATGGGGACATTCCTTTACCGATAAGGAACAAAGGGTTAATTTCTTAAATTGTTTATTTTAAGTAGGTTTGTTTACCTGTACAGTTCAAATAGAACACATGAATGTTTATTGCAGCCGCCAAAATAGAAAGGGTGCTGGCGGTTCTTTTATGACCCGGACTAAAGGAACTTAATCCCTTAGGTTTAAAATGTATCTATATTGGTGTGCCCATTTTGGCAACCTTTTAAAAGTAATTTTATTGTTTTATTGGGGGTTAAATTTAAGAATTTGAGATCTGGGAATTTTTAATGTTAGTCCACCATTTCTCCATTTCAGTATTGTATGATGTACTTAATTTTATTGGTGGCCCTTTTTGCCGACTCTCGGGCAATTGTTTTATTGCGGGATTTTAAAATCCAGATGTGGGAGCGGTTCAAATGTTTTGTCTCGCTTTTTTGCATCTTTTGTATGATTTCCCTTAAGTATTGTGATTTTGGAACAGAGAGGTCAGTCTTGTTATGGCGGTTGAACTGGAAGATATACGAGTTGTATCTTCAGTTGCGCAGAGGGAAGATAGGCCCTTTGCGTTAGTTTTGCTAGTAGGGTAAAACTAGAAGGTACATGCTGTGTGCCTTCAATTGTGTAATTATACTGAAGCTGGTAGGTACGAGTTATACCTACGGTTCAGTATTGGAAAACTGACAATAGAGAGATCGAAGTAGAGACTTCGTGTCAGTGTGGTGTGGTCGTGGACCACCCGAGTGAGGATAGATAGACCCTCTTGTAATACTGTATTTATTACATTAAATAAAGTGTGCTGAAGAAGAAGAAAAAGAAGTGTTTTCCTGCCAACTCCATTCTGTTGTGTTCTCGTACCACGATAGTAGAAACAAGGATTATTATAAAATTATGATTATTATAAAATTATGATTATTGTAAAATTATGATTATTATAAAATTACGATTATTATAAAATTATGATTACTATAAAATTACGATTATTATAAAATTATGATTATTATAAAATTGTGATTAATATAAATTATGTACGTTTTAAAATTTTCACGGCCAAAAGCATTTTCGTTATTTGTTTTTGGGGTATTATGCCGTGTTGCGCTACCTCCTTCTTTAGGCCTAAATAATGTTTCAAAAATAAATGTATCTCTTATTAGTTTAGCTCTATTATTGAAAATATTCAAAAACTACTGCACAAAAAAAATAGTAATGCTACTTCTAGGGAGAATACTTCGAACAACGGAATTCAAAATGGCGGCAGTTGATCAGCTGATTGCCCGATCCTATACTAATCTTTCAGGAGTGATGACGTCACACGATTCACCATATATACGGTGGTTTTCGGGGGGTCTTGAAAAATTAAAACTTTGACAATTATTTTAACTATTAAAACTAACTGTAAAAATAAAAATGCAGTTATTTAAGTTAGAAAGTCATTATTCATTAAAAAAAATTTAAAAAATGGACTGGAATTATCTATTGTCGGGGGATCAACTCTCTTGTAACCGCGTGAATACCGCACCAGAGTCCCAGCTGCTGTCTACTAACTATATCCCCGTGGGAATATTGTTTCCAAATTTGGGCATGTTGTGAGCGGAAAAGGCAAGGAGATGGGAAAAGGGAAGTTAGGAATTGCCTGACTATTCAGATTTTGTCACCATACATGGCTAAAGCCATTTCAAACATCGATTAGATTCTTATTAGTCGTTACACACGAGGGCGAGCAGATATAGTATATGTGATGATCGGTCAAAGAAGGCAATGCAAAAAGCAAAGGAACGCTGTTGGTTTCGGTTATGTTAGGTTAGATTAGATAACGTTAACCCCCCAGGCCTTTTTTCCAAAAAATAAAATCCAAAAAATTTAATGAACGCATCCGAGGACTAAAAACTGTTTTTTATTAGGGGTCGTCCATTAATCACGTGATGTTTTTAGCAACTTTTCAAATGTTGGGCGCGCGTTCTCGTATTTCCCGACTACGCATCGGTGTCGAAGAAATCAATAACATACTAGTTCCTCGGAGCTTCTTCCATTGAAATACCGGTAGAACAAGGACAGCATTCCCACCTGATGCCTGTGCTCTAAAGATCGAATGAATGTATCAAACGATTGACTGTTTTCGCACAGCGTCAACGGTTTTTATTCAAGTTTTTAGTCAAACACATACTAGATACATATATTTTCTCCACCTTTTTTACATTAGGTATCTACACGTTCGGAACTGAAGAAAGACAACCGCGCGAGAGAAATTACTGATTATTATGTAAGTAACAGTAAATAACCAAGTTTACATTCAGCGGACATGTAAGACTGGTAAGAGTAATGACTATACCTGGATAACTGGCTTCATCATCAATAGTCACCTGTTTCCTGGTTCTGATTACGGTTATTGGATGTTTGTGTTAACTTCCGCTAATCCGGCTTGAAATGCCAACAGCATCTCTATCAGCGGCATGCTAAATTATTTAAATGTATATATTAATAATTATAGGTTAATTTGGAAGGCGGTTATGGTTACGGCCGCCCCCGGGAACCATTTATTAGATAACCAACACTTCTGCCATAGGTCACCCCAAGTGGTTCGCTAGCCACACTGACCTCCAGGTTCCTACCCACCGCCTATAGGTACCCCATACACTTTTCCTTCCCAGAACTTCTTCTCCCTCCTTTCCTAAAAAAATCCTCAACATTGCATCGCCAAATATGATATAGGCCAGAGGGGAATTATTTTTCTCAGTGTCTCCTTGGTAGAGTTAAAAAAAAATATAGTTTTCATGAAAAAATTGTTTCCTACTTGGACCAGTGGAGGTTATCCACCTCTTTCCCGCCCTGGTATAAATAACAGATAGTTACTTCTTCAAGGCTCTCGCAAGGTTCTATTTTTTTGTTAAACGAAGCTACATTTATTTATTTTAAACGAATCTAGACCTCCAGTGTCCTTGCATACGTTGTTAGTAAGCAGTATGAAAGTGCTTAACAGGAAAAACAAAATGTAAAAAAAAGGTTAGTAAGACAAAGATAAATTAAACAGGGCAAAAGAAAAACTCATTCATGAGGCGTAAAACTTGGACTAAAATAATAAACTACATTTTTTTTTACAAAATTTCTTTCTTTATAATCAAACAATTAAAAATTTCTTTCATGTCGTCACTCGCTATTCAGCCGAGTAACCAACCAGCCTCTTACCCTGCCACAAACTGTTCAACGCATTCTATTTTTTTAATGTTTTAGTTAAAAAAAATGTCAGCGGAGACCAAAATTTCATTTGCATTTTTTACTCGAAATAATGTCAGGAATTACTGGTTAAAGTAAGTCAAGGACGTCCCTTAACACCCTGTATAAATGGTCAAATTTATATAGCGTCGTTTTGTGATAAAATTACCCCAAGGGCGCTTACGCCAATATTGAGTATAATCCACTACCTACTGTTATTATCGAAAGAGAGAATGCGGTTTTCCATTATAGGTAATTAACATGAATTGAAAATGGTAATTAATAGCGAATTACCTGTACTCTACTAACGAGATAAACAATTTCAATTCACTCGTCAACTCACTCGCAAGAGATAAAATTAATAATTTGTAGTCACATTGTCTGGCTTTCGCTGGTGACATAACTAATAAAAAATGGCAACCATTAAGACGACAATATACGCTAAAATATATTAAGAACCTTAACGACGTAAATAAAGAATCCATGTATAGATACAAATAGCGACTCGCGACCCATGTATTGGACGGACCTACTGTTGAATTTGCCCTATCAAAGAAAAGAAGAAGAAGATAAATAATGTGGGAATCTTAACGACGTAAGTGAAGAAAGCGTGTAAACAAATATGCACCCGCAGCACGGCGTATTGGACGGACGTGCGGTCGAATTCACCCTAACAGGCCTGGAGATTTGACCTTTCCGCCGCATTCATTTTAATTAATTCTGAATAACGTGTTACAAATATTTAAAATGTGTTTCCACGGGTTATAAAGTTTTAAAATCGTTGTACGTAAAATATATTAATGGTAAGGTATTGTTTTTTATTAATCTTAAATATAAAGAACTTACATCCCCAGGACAAGATGTGAATAAAAAAGTTATTATATTTACGAATTCGCTGGAAATGATTAAAATGTGAGTTTGAGCAAAGAAAAATCATCAGGATTGTGTACCGCCTTAAAATACATTGATAGTAAATTAATTTCTAATGCACGTTTGAGATCAAACTCAAAAAAATATACCTTAAAAACTTCTAAAAATAAAACTTTGTGTTGATATTCGAGTAAGTAGTCCTCCGTAGTCCAGTGGGTAAGACTCTTGACTCACAATCCGGAGGTCGCGGGTTCGAACCCGGCATGCGCAAATAAATTTTATTTGATTAATTTGTGTTATTTCACAATTAATTCATTCAAAATAATATATAGTAGGTATATTTGCGGCATGTTCCAGAGTGGTAGATACTATTAGTATCGCCCTGGTGTAAGACCACCATTCAGAATTGAAACGTTGCTTGAAAATGGCTTCAGCCGTGTTTAGTGACCAGATCTGAATAGCCAGGTACTTCCCAACCTTCCTCTTCCCCACCTCCTTCCCCTCCCCACTACCTTCAGCCTCACAACATACCCCTGGGAATGCCACAGTCTCACTGGCTCCAGACGGGAGCAGTTGAGATTCTTGTGCGGTATTCACTGTGTAAAAAAATAAAAATAAATAAATAAAATAAATAAATAAAAAAAATAAAAAAAAAAATAAAAAAAAGAAATAAAAAAGTAGTACCTAGGTTTAGGAGATTTCCCTGTTGATATACAACCCTCGATAAGAGAGAAGATTGCCAGAGCCTTGCTAGAATGTAATAGAAAATTTAATAACTGCACATTCGGATTTATTTCTGTTGCATTTGTCTCTGTAAACTTTTATTCTTCATAACAATAATCATTAACTTCAATTACTCAATTTAGGAGGCGGGAATGGGCACCGCCGCCCCGGGAACCTTTATTGGATAACCAACACCTCTGCCATAGGTCACCCCAAGTGGTTCGCTACGTTTGGTGATTTAGCAGGGGTGCCCGGGTTCATGGGGTGAGGTTTGTCTAGGTCTTGGAGGCGGATGACCAGGACATACTGAACCCCAGATTCCTACCCACCCCCTAAACCCTTTTCCTTCCCAGAACTCTCCTCTCCTTCCTTTCCTTAAAAAACCCTCCACACAGCATCCCCAAAGATGACATAGGCCCTGAGGGAAATTATTTTCCTCAGGGCCTGTGCGGAGCTCATGTAAAAAAAAAATTACTGAAATAATAAATATAAATAATCTGGTATTTGAAATCAGAAAGGTTTATGAAAATATATTTTTTTATTAATAGTGAGTTCCCGGCATACCACTTAAGAGCGTTTAACCAGCCAGCTACCGAAAATCCACATTTCGTCGAAAGATGTTGTTCTTCCGATCTTACAGGGCGGTTCCAATGAGTAAGATTAATTATTCTCCGTACCAACTTTTTAAAATTACAACTCCATATCGATTTTATTTCATTCCAAATTTGCTTTAATTTATGCCTACATCCAAAAATGCTGAAAGGCGTGATGATTTTTAAAATTTTATTCTGTTAAAATTAAAATTATCTAAGGTGAGTTGGGGTAAGAGCACTGTATAAAATGAATAGATGAAGTTTAAAATAATCCCATATGTCACAGCATTATCCCATCGCATTCAATTTTTTATACAAGGAATTTTAACTATTCCTTAATCAAATGGTTTTATCACCAGAAGTTAATCTACTGTTTCTATTAGATTTTTCAGTATTTAAAAAAAAAAGTCTTGAAGGCGGGGTAAGTGGATCTAACTTCAATATTTTTATTAATGGCGAAATGAAAAAAAATTGTTAGTTGGCAATCCAATCAAACGCACTAAACACACAATTTCGCTATGTAAAAATATTGAATATAGTGGAATATACATCATAAATCAAACATTATTTGGCAGATTGGGGTAAGTGCAACATTTTATGGCTAGTGATGGGACAAAAAAAACAAACTTTTTTTTTAATGTATTAGTACTATTTTTCACAATATTTACTTACAATAATAATAAATAATGTTATATAATAATAAATATTTACTAATAATAACTTAACATGTTTATAGGTATAGGAACTATTTTTTTGGTTACTAGAATAAAAAAAATTACACAATAATATGTGGAAATAATAACCCACAAAATTCCTTTGCGGAACCTTTTGCTTGCGACTTTAAAATGATTAAAAATAAAAAATAACATTTGTTTTACAGGTAAGAGTATACAAAATCCCTTATTAAATATTAAAATCATTAGAGACCATTTTAAAAACGAATTCTTCTCCTCTCCCAGTTAAGGGGTTTGGCAAAACAGATATAATATCTGTGTTATAAATATCGGATACATCATCAACTTTTGGGAATTAAAATACATTATGATTTTCTAGAATAACAAAATGACACAACAATGTGTGGGAATGATAAACCATAAAATGCCTTTATGGGACCTTTTGTTTGCGATTTTAAAATGATTAAAAATAATAAAAATATAACATTTCTTTTACATGTAAGAGTTTATCTCATATAAAATCCCTTATTGAATATTAAAACCATTAAAGGACATTTTAAAAACGAATTCTAAGATTCTAGAATTCGAATATTAAAACCATTAAAAGACATTTAAAAACGATTTCGTCTATTCTCCCAGTTAAGGGATTTGGCAAAACATAATAATATGTGAAATATCACACAAATAGCGCACTTGAAGTGAAATATCACAAAACTGCGCTATATAAATACTACATTATTATTATTATTATGTGGAAATAATAACCCATAAAATGCCTTTGTGGAACTTTTTGTTTGCAACTTAAAAATGATTAGAAATAAAAAAAAATAACATTTCTTTTACAGGTAAGAGTTTATCTCATACAAAATCTCTTTTTGAATATTAAAACGATTTTTAAGGACATTTTAAAAATGAATTCTCCTATTCTCCCAGTTAAGGGGTTTGGCAAAAACAGATACAATATCTGCGTTATAAATATCGGATATGTCATCAACTTTCGGGAAAGAAAATACCTTATGATTTTCTCTGGTTAAATGTGAAACCCTTCGTACATATTTGACTGTCTTCTATTTTATTCAATGTTTGTTTATACGGTAGGTTTTATAAATTTCATTGCAATACCTATATTTAACCTCGCTAGGACAAGCCTGTGTTGAGGTCAATAATTTTATGATGTGTTAAAAAATAACACATAATAATCAGGTAATTGAAAGAACAGTATTGTTACATTAATGTACCCACTCATAAACATTATAATATTGATAATTAAGTAAAGCTACATCCATGTGCCTTACAAACATGGATTACTTTTTTAATCTTTGTCATATTTCTAATGGTACTTATTAAGCTTACGTTTCGTTTTTTTTAAGTAGTATGCACATCACTAGTAACATTTGCGTCCATACAAAAATATAAGGGGGAAGTGGATCTACAGTTTAGTAGCACTTACCCCAGCACGTAATTTGATGGGGGAAGTAAATCTAGTCTTATAAATCATAATTCTTTAAGATATTCATAATTCAAATATATACACATCAAACCTCAATTCAATTATAGAGTACTCACCAATTTGTAGCTTCCTAGCACAAGTTTCTGTCAAGTTATAGATAAATTAAGGCAGCACTCACAATTCGAACACTGACTAAAACCAACTGCCAAAATTCGAAGCTCTCTAACAACTCTCTGTGTTTATGAAGCAGCTCCATCTATACGTCAGAGTGAGAATTTAGCTAATTACAACATATTTATTCTCTATAGATGGCAGCGCTTGAATATTGTATTCAAAGAAGTTAGAAGGCCTAGATGTACTTCCCCCAAAATTTCACTTACCCCAACTCCCCTTATTAAAATTTTATACTTATTGTAATTATTTTTTTATCAAAAGTATTTATTATTTTTCAATAATGTCTAAGCAAAATATGTATGTTAAAAAATCTGATATATATTAGTTTGTAAGTGCGCAAATAAATACACAAATGGAACAATTTTCGTCAAGAAACACGTGTGCGTAGGTATGAAGATGCAGAGATACGAAATTACGAATGTTAGAGGAGAGCGCTAACATTTACAGCGACAAAATTGATGCGAAAATTGCGAAAATGTTTAATAAAACACGACTCGTTTAAAATAAAGTAAAAATCTCGCGGGCATTGTCTTAAATAGCATTTAAAGAAACAGTGTGAATTTTTTCATACATATAACTTGTAAAATATCTGAAACAAACGTGTTTATAATAATTTTTGGAACAAACTTTGCGATTTTTTTCTATCGAGGGAATTTTATATAATTTGCGTTTCGGCGCTGGCAATGTCTAGATATTATCTTAAAAAATAACATTTATTTTTTTAAGAGCTTTAAAATTTAACGGGTTTAAGAGAGATATGTAAAAAATCGGTAGAAATTCGGGTTGCGGGCCCTTAAGGTTTCAAAGTTTGCAAAGACGATTTTTTTTTATTCAATAATTATGGTTAAAGTATTTTAGTTTATCATATTGGAAAATATTAATATATTTACATTTATTATATTTATTTCAGGGAAATATAATTAGAACCTTGTGCAATGAATTATTATGCCCTAGCAGCTGAGCAAATAGAACCGTAAGCCTGGATGCATACGGTTCTACAAGGTGGCGGAAAATTAATCACCCTATCGGAAGATGTTATAATTTTTGCAAATGGCGTCGTATGTTAATAATATTTGAAATTTGTGAACCAGACAGCTGCAGAATACAAACAAACAAGCATTGGAGCGCTACACTCCGCAAGAGCGTGGAATAATTGTGTCGATTTTAGCTTTAACGCTTTTAGCGATTTTGTGTCGAAAGTCATCATGAGCGACGAGGCGCATTTCCACTTAAGCGGTTACGTCAATAAGCAAAATCTTCGTTTCTGGAGCTCTGAAAATCCACGTGTTATGCACGAAGAGCCATTACATCCATTCAAAGCCGCTACATCCATTCAAAGCCACTGTGGCGTTCACGCGGTAGGAGTGATTTTTTGAGGACGCCATTGGCATTACGGTCACCGTTACTGGCGAACGCTACAGGGCCATGATAAGCGGCTTCTTACTGCCGGAATTAGATGAGCGGGGCTTGGTGAATATGTGGTTTCAACAAGACGGTACAACCGCACACATAATACGAGCCACAATGGATATTGTGAAGGAAGCGTTTCCTTACGTTTTGGCGATTTGGCATGGCCAGCAAGATCGCCCGATTTAACCATCCCAGACTTCTTTCTTTGGAGCTACTTGAAGTCGGGGGTTTATGCCAACAAGCCTCAGACAATCGCAGCCTTTAAGGAGAATATTCGACAGGAATGCGAACAGTTACCACCGGAAATCTTGCGGAAAGTTATGGAAAATGCGATAAAACGGGCACAAGTGTGTATCAACACTGGCGGCAGCCACTTGACGGATATCATCTTTTCCACTTAACAGAAAAAAATTGTAAACGTCCAAATAAAGATTTCCATTACAAAAAAATTTTTTTTTATCTATTAAAAAAGTTATTCAAAAACAAAATTGGATGATTAATTTTGCGCCACCCTGTATGTTCAATTAAAATACTTTACACAAGATTCTACCTCAACATAGGAATTTGGTAAATCGATAATGAGAAATAATAGTCATTACTCATTACAAACTTTGACACCTCATATCTCAAATCAAGGTTGTTTATATTGTGTTTTTATATATTTTTTTTACTATTTTCAAGGATATATTTTTGTTAACTTCTTGCGGGTACGGACCCTTACTTTTTTTAAACTTTTTTATTATAATTTTAATTATGTGAAAATCTATTATTGGATATTATGTTATTATAAGTGTAAAATATCTGTTGATTTTTCCTAATAAATAAAATAAAAAAGGTGAAATGAAGTCAGGACCCTGGTCAAATGAAGTCAAGAAATATCAAAGGTCTTGTGGATTATTTTACAGGTGGGTAATAAAACTTCAGAAATGGAAAGCAGGTGGCGCAATTTATTATTTTTACGATGAGTGGTTATTTATTACATATACTGCACATAAGACATAAGTACTATAATATTGTGTACCTACGTCTATATTATACTGGTAATTCTGTGGTACGTTTCTAATTTCCTCTTTAATAAAAAATTTCCTCTGAAATCATAAGATTTCTAATTAGGTGTCCAAATATTATTTAAGTAATTTTTAAAATATTTTCATATATTCGTTGCATTTCCGAGATTCTTTTACATAACTGGAATCAACCACGCTCTCAACTGAGCCAAATGCCGAACGGATGAGACTGAAATTTATTTCGTAAAAATATCATCGAATTTCTGAGAAACTATTACCTAGAAAGCATTTTCATCAACAACAAGTCAATCTGTCGAGTTTCAGCTCGAACGGATGTCGGGAAGTGGGTTAATTTACACTTCCAAGATTCCACTTCATTCAATCAAGAAAACAAAAGTAAAATTCAAATGAATGGATTAAAAATGCGAATATAACGAGAAATAGGTACCTACGGAAATAATTTAAAAAAATGTTTATATACCAACAAATGTATTCTGTTTTTAAAGATACACCAATCCGAAACTTGAATTTATTTTGATTCTATCAAACAGAATTAGGCAGATAGGTTACTAAGAGAAAATATACAAATCATTGATTTCATTGCATAATTTTATTAGTAGCCGTCTTAGTTTTATCATATTATCGCACGCTTCGCAGAATATTAATCAATAATAATTTTCTCTAGCTTTCAAATTTAAATTAACAAAACAAGGAAATGCAGCAATGGTTTATAGGTACATTATACTAGATTTAAGATACAGCCTCCAACAGCTTTATTACAGTATTCGTCAAACAACAATCATCATTTATATAACGTCTTTTGCACCAACTTTGCAGTCGATGGAGTCGCGATTGTCGCTAGTGTAAAATTTTTGAATACAAAAAAATTATCGATTTGAATAATAGGTTATTGTTCATTTGCTATTTTTTTAACCTAGCAAGATAATCCTATTTTTACCTTACCCTTAAGATAATTTTACGTCTTAGAGACGTGCCGAAGTTGAAAAGTGTATAGGTATTTGATATATTATCATACTTACACAGTTTAAAGGTAGTTTAATAATTACTTAAGGGTTTTATACTTTAAATAAAACTAAAATAATTATAAAAACTGTATATTACATAAAAAAAAATAATAAAATCCTGTAAACCTCTTACAAATCAACTATAAAATATAAAGTTTTTTTTTAAATGAAAAATAATGTTTCATTTTATGTCTAAATCGTATTTTTTTATATGCTATGAAAGTTTGAATGCTGATCAGTCATTATACTTAAAAATTAAAAAAAAAAGTTCGCTAAATCAAATTTATACGAACAAGTCCGATACTAATATCTACAGCCTGTATGTCGGACGAATATCTACAGCTCATATGTTGAACTAATATCTACGAACTCAGAGTGTTGACTAATATCTATAGAGCTAAGGTCGGACGAATCTATGACGGTCCCAGTGTTGACTAATATCTACAGAGCGTAGGTTGAACTAATATCTACAGAGCGTAGGTTGGACTAATCAGCTAAATGTGTCCAATAGTCCGATATTAGGGATTTTTACATACACACTTATATAAATTAAGTTTTTTAAACTGCATACGCAATATTACGTTATTCCAATATGCTATACACAATTGCAAATCCAACCTCTGCCAGTGCTGTAGATATCCGTCAACACTTTGGTTCTCATAGATATTAGTCAGCAGTTTGAGCTGTAGGTATTCGTCAACACTTTGGTTCTCATAGATATTAGTTCGATTTTTTCAGTTTTTGGAATTCCTGTAGATATTAGTAGATGCCTCCGTCCGAAGGTTACACAAATATAATAATACGTCTTTCGGACGTACGGTGTATGTATTTCTCCGTAATTATTGTACTTACCGTGGTGACAGAGCCTCCCTACGCAAGCTCTGCTCGGCAACTGAGCTAACTGAGATAGACAGAGCTCTATGTTGCGAAATAAAAAAGACAGCAATTCTTGTGTATCGCTTACGTCGAAAAGACGTAGATTATCTTTCTAGGGTTAACCTTACAAAGGAGGCATTGAGAGAAAACAACTTCCGTCAGGGTCTGTCTAACATGGTTCCATGCCAACTCAGAATCAAGTCAACTCAACACTTCTTTGAAAAGTCATTACAACCTACGAAAAAATAATTTTACAATGGCTGTTAACCCTGAATATATGGAACGCGGGAGGGGGGTTGGCGGTAGAGGGGAGTGGGTAGGCGGAGAAGGTGGAATGGGAACGCGGGAGGGGAAGGGGATGCGGGAGGGGAACGCGGACGCACGGGAAAGGACATACAGGGAGAAACAATTTATTTCTTTGAATATGGCATTGCAACCAACATTAATACCATTTATGGAGTTGATTTATAGCCTTTTCTTAGTTTATTCATTAAAACATATTTCTACAATCTATTATAAGTCAAGATTTTTCATACAAAGTAAAAATAATATTTTTATTTTTATTTTTTTTTTATTGAAATTTTTTGATACAATACATATAATACATACATGAAATAATGAAAAGTATATAAAAAAACTTAATATAATTAATGTATGAACAAAAAAATCCCACAAAGGCAATGCCTGTGCGTGGGTATAATATAGATTTTTTACTTTTATTTCTATGGTTATAGTGAATATTTTAAGTATACATAAATAAGGAATTTAAAAAAAAGTAACTGAATGAATGCATTTAAAAACTACAGCATAATGACAGTCTGCACTGTTATTATTGTATTTGTAAGTTTTGTAAAAATAGATGTTACAAGTGCAATTTAAAAACATAAAAAACAAACAAAATAAACTAGCAAACAATATTATAAATCTTCTCTAAAAGCTGTCCAATGATAGATATATTTAATGGCTTTATTTAAACTTATAAGAAAAAAATATCTGTTTCAGTGTTTTTTAGCCAAATTTTGGTATATTTTTTATAAGATTGAAGATTTTGACATATGTTCTCTTTAAAGGTTGTACATAGTAAATTATACATTTTTGGAGCTATAAAACTAATATGCCTTTGGGACAACCTAGTTTTGCAGTGGGGTACTGCATACTCACATGTGCCACGTCTTTGGCTGGTACGATTTGAATTTTTTAGAAAGTTATTTGGACGCATGTAAATAAATTTAAGGCATTGAAGTCCATAAGTCTGTCTAAGGTCCAAAATATCAGTTTCCTTAAACAATTGTTTGGAGGGATACGATTTATTTTTTTTGTACATAATCTTAATTATTGATTTTTGGGCAATTTCTAAAGGTTTTACATGATTATTGTAAGCTCCATCCCAGCCAATTATTCCGTAGGAAAGAGATGAATGGACTAGTGCATCATAAACTAGTTTTATGGTTTTTATATTTACTATGTTACACATTCTTTTAAAAATATAATTTAAGTATCTGAGTTTGTTAACAGTATTTTCTATATGGTTGGTCCATTTAAGTTGACAATCTATGGTTACACCTAAGTACTTAATCATTTTTCCTGATTTCATCTCTTCACAGTTAGAGCATGTGGTTGGGTTACAATTAATATTATGAAACTTTAAATTGAGATTAGTTTTGGGAGCTGACTTCTGTGTAATATAAAAAGGAATATATAGAGTTTTTTCGTAATTTAAAGTAAGAAGGTTTCTATCTAGCCATTCTTTGACAATAGAAATACATTTGTTAGCTTTATTAGTTGTATCTTCCCATGTCTTTCCTTGGACTGTTATTGCAGTATCGTCAGCAAATGAGAATATTTTACCAGGTATAACAATATTACACAAGTCATTTATATAGATTAAAAAGAGTAGCGGCCCTAATACAGTCCCTTGTGGAACTCCATGTTTTACTGTGTCAAAATTACTCAAACATGTTCCAATTTTTGTACATTGTTGCCGATTTAATATGTAATTTTGTAACAGCATGAGGCATTTATTTTTAATTCCAATGTTGGTCATTTTCTTTAAAAGAGTTTTATGGTTGACTGTGTCAAAGGCTTTCTTTAAATCTAGAAAAATGGTTAGAGTTTTAATGTTTGAGTCTAGGTTAGAATAAATATTTTTGGTTAAATTAAATATAGCATCATCAGTACTGAGTTTAGTCCTGAAACCATATTGGTTAGCTGATAGGAGTGAATGAGATTCTAGAAAATCGATGATTCGTTTTTTTAGACATTTTTCTAATATCTTAGACAATTGAGAAGTTAATGTGATTGGTCTGTAGTTGTCTGTTTTACATCGAGGTCCTGATTTGTGTATGGGAATGATGTTAGCAAATTTAAATTTATTCGGAAAAATACTATTACTGATGCATGTGTTAAATATATGGTGTAGTGGTCTGACTATATGTTTTTTCATAGATTTTATTGTAGCATTACAAGTTGTCAGGACCATCTGCAGACCTAACGTTTATGTTATCAATATGGTTTGATATTTCGACTTCTGTTATTTCAATAAATTCAGATAATTCAGAGGTACAATTTTTAGTTTCTAAAAAGTCTGAGGGTACATGCTGAGAGTGTAAGCTAAGAGACGGGTTATTGTCTATTAGGGTAGAGGCTATGTTAGTGAAAAAGTGATTGAAATTGTTTGCAATGTCTTCAACATTCTCTAAGATTATATTGTTCTCGGTTACAATTTTTTGAGGAATTTTGTGTTCCTTTTGATTCCTGTTTGAAATCTCATTTATGATGTTCCATGTTTTTCGTGAGTCATTATGTGCTTTTTGGAGTTGCTCAGAATAGTACTGGTGTTTGCATTTTTTATGAGAGTGTTTAGGTAATTTCTGTATATAATATAATCGTTCCGTTTGTTATAATTTTGTGTTTCATTGTTGGATATGCAATGGTTTTCGTGAGTTTTGTAAGCTTTAAACAGTTTATTTTTGTGTTGAATTGAAATTATTAGACCACGTGTAATCCATGGTTTTATGCGTCTGTGTTTACTTTTTGGTGCTGTTCTTGGTTCATAGCATTTTTCAATATGATTTTGAATGATCTCATAAAAATTATTCAAAGATATATTTGGATCATTAACAGAAAGCACTGAGTCCCATGTTTCGGTTGTCAGAGAGATGTCTAGAGATAGGTAATTAATTTTTTTTGTGATTTGCTGATGATTATTGGGATCTGTGTAGCTTGGTGATTTTACAATACAATGGCCGTAGAAAGTGGGGTAGTGGTCTGTAATGTCAACTTTTAAGGTGGCAGATATATGAGGGTAAATTTTGTTGGATTTCAGGAAAATGTGATCCAGACATGAATCATTAGGGTAATTGGGCCTAGTAGTACTGTTCACGTAAGACAGGTAACCTTTACTGTACAGTAGGTTTAAGTATTCATTGGCAGTTTGATTTAATAATGCGTTTTGAATGTTTATATTGATACCCCCAACAATGAAGGAAAAATCGAATTGGTTCATATTAATTTTAGTTATAAAAGATTCCATTTCGAGAATGAATTGACTAGTGGATAAAGAGGGAGATCGATATATGGCCAAAATTGAATATTTTTTTCCCTTTAGGGTAAAAGTTACATGGACAGCATTTGAATAATTGAATTTTAGTGTATTTACGTTAATGTTGGATACAGATTGGATATTATAAAATAAGGTGAGGCTATCATGTGAGGTATGTCTAGAAGGTATCGTTAAGGTATTAAAATTAGGTAAGCTGAAAGGAACACATTCTCGCATTTGAGTTTCAGTGAGTATTATTATATCTAGCTGGAAAGATAGAGAATTGAGAAGGATACATAATTCATCAAAATGTTTTCGGATACTTCTTATGTTCATGTTCATCATGGTGAAGTTAGTATTGTTGAAAATTGTATTTATTTCATTACAATTATCGCATTCACGAGTTTCGGGAACAATGTTATTGTTTTCGTCAGCCATTTTAGTGTCAATGCCAGAGTGATTTTTCCTGTACGGTACCCGAATTATTGTAGCGGAATATCAATTGCATCCTTCACGTATATTATAGGGGAGTCTTGATTTTTTCTAAGCATTACATTTCCATTTTTCGTCCACGCAAATTTGTAGCCCAATGATTTGGTTGATCGAGCTAGCCAGAGAAGTTGGTTGTTGGCGGGCGTAAGCTTTTCATTAATGTTAATCTTCTTTTCCGAAGAGGAGTATTTCAAATCTCTTTCGGAAAATAAACCCACTTTCTTTTTTTGGGAAAGAATTTTGTCTTTAGCTTCTTTGGTGTTCATTTTTAAAGTGATAGATTTTTTTGTCGAGTAGCAACTTACAATATTCTTGTCTAATAGTAGTTCTTCGCACTCTAATTTTTTAAGAATGAGTTCCACCGGTATGTTTGGGTTTTCGTTTTCTTTTATTTCAAGCCCATGTATCTCTAGAGAGGTCTCTAGAGCATTTTGTTGTATTTTATTCATCATTATTTTAAGATTTTTATTTTCAGTTTGAACATCTTTTATTTTTTGGTACATTTTTTTCTTTTCTTCCTCGTAGTCATCAATTTTTTTTGAGAAGAAATCAATTGCTTTGCTGATGTCAGTTAATTCACACTTCAGTAATTTTTTCATTTCGGCGCTCAGCTTCTCTATTAGTTTTTCATCATGATTTGTAGCCGTTTTTGGTGTGAAGCAGAGTTCGCATATAAACGATAAAGTATGTGCCGACTTCGCCGTGATCGACTGTAATTCGGCGCGAGTTAGCCCACTGCATGTAGTGTGGAAGTACATATTACATTTTGCACAACGTATATCTTTTTCACTATTTGTTGCCTTTTTACACTGTGAACAGTGAGTTTTGTCGAAAAGAGGCATATTAAATGTTTATTAAAGTAATTTCACAATATGGAAATATTATTGTTGTGATGGTTATTTGTAGCTGTCAGTCTGCAACTGTTTTTTGCCACTTTTGCAGTCCACTGTCATGCAAATGTGAAAATCCACAACACTCAATACAGCTTTTAAAGCACTATTTTCACTGATGCAATTGAGCAAAAAAATGGATTAGTTAATTGTTTTTATAATGACTTTCTTAACTGGAGCAATTACTTAGCAACTTGTCAAATTTAACCATCAATATGCATTTTTGTTTCAAAGAGTTTTAATTTCCAATGTAGGTACATATGTTACTTTAATTTTAATTTTTTTTGCGACCGGTTTCGACACGTCCGTGTCATTCACGAGCAAACTTAAAACTCTTTAAAACAAAAATGTCTAGAAATTGTTACATAGTCAATGCCCAAAAAATACAAAAAATAATGTGTTGCAATATTTCCTTTAAATTGTTTTATTCACCGTGTAATATTTCGCATTTTTTAAATCAATTATTAAATATGTGGGAATATAGGGCAGACTCCCAGACAAACATTGAGTAAGAACTTGGTACTTTACTTATGTACTTACCTAACTTATTTAGTTACTGGTTTACTGGTTGTCGTGAAAAACTTGATTTATAGTTTCTTAAACTATAGTGCCAACATCATTAATATGTAATTGGGGTAAAGGGAATTTATTTTGCTGAAAATGGTCGGAGAACGTTATACTTTCCATTTCACATTGTTTTATTGGTAATCTTTCTTTGACAAGTCTGCTCCATTATTGTATTGAAACACAGATCAAAATATACGCTTCTCTCCAATTTTTGTTTTTTTTACTGATATTTCCTATAAAAAACATATATTACATGTAACATGCAACAACTTTTTGATATTGCAGCCTGTAAATGTATATACTATTCCATCTGCAAATGTGGCAGGCAGAGATCAGTCCCACAACACGAACGTCTTTTTTGAAAGATCAACGTAGTCAGAGATTAATGGTTATGGGGAATATCGATTTCAACACTACGAATTTTTTTTTACATTTTACATTTTTTCAGAAAAAATGTAGAAGGGCGAAAAGGATTGTAAATACGAATAAGTCAGAATCCATCAGAAAACCATCTACTCTTCTTCCGCTTCTACCCAAACAGAGGATTCCGATGAGGAACCAGCGCTAAATGAAGATCATCAATATGCAGTGGCTCATGATACATTATCTCCTCGAAGATGAAGAATCCCTTGACGAAGTTATCCCAAGTTTGTGATCGATACAGCGTATCATATAGAGCAGCAGCCGCCATCGCTTTTTGCGGATGAAATGAAGCTGGTCCGTCTTCCGTTATAGATCATAGTAGATTACGAAGAGCTAGAAAGCAAAATAGAGATATGTTATTAATAGCCGTAAATTATTGACAAACATCGAGGACTTATTTTTCGATGGGCGCAAGGACAAAACAATGTTTGTTATCAAGAAAGGAAGTAAATTTTATCGACGAATAAAAGTTGAAGAACACATAACGCTTGTGCAAAAGCCAGGATCAGTGTATCTCGGACACGATCCCGTCATCTGGGACTGCTAAAGACAGCGAAGATACCATATGTTGTGTTTTGGAAGAGGAAAATCGTCAAATGGAGAAAACTGCTGCAGTTGGTTGTAACAGAACAAATGCGAACACTGGCCGGATAAATGGAATCATTTCAGGAATGAAACACAGACTTGGAACTTCATTACAATGGCTTATCAAAATTATTTACATAATAATATGAATCTGGCTGTGTCAAACGGAGTGATAATTGTAGATTTGGCAAGGAAACAACCGAGGAAAATGTCTCATGCCAGATGGCTAACAACTGCAAACAGAATATTACGGCTATACGTTGCAACGGAAAACCTAACACAAAATTTGCAGATATTGGCCGCCTTTATTGTGAGAGTATATGCTCCAACATGGTTTACTATAAAGTGCAATCGTTCTTGTGTAGATGGAGCCCGTAATCTCTGGAAAATGGTTCCAGATATCTTTCAGCAGAATTGAAAGCTATATTGTCGATCCCGTGATTCAGAGGAACGCATATTTTGCACACCCGGAGAACATTTTCTATCAATGTTATCAATGTTAACCGATGAAAATAAATGTAAAAGGGGGCTAGGATGTAGAAGGATTATTAAATCTAAGGCCCTTCAAACTTCAGGAGTGAGAGAGTTCATCATTTCAAAAATCAATTTCAACTGCAATAGCAACATAGAATTAATTGACTGGCAGGCCACAGATTTACTTCCGACAGAGCCTCCTGGAGCCTCCACTCCCGAGCAATGTAAAAACGGACGATATTTACGGTTCCAGTTTCCTTGCCACACCACACAATCAGTGGAAAGATGTTAGGTGCGTAAATTTGACAACAGAGGCGTCTTCTTCTGTTGCTGGTTACAATGCTCTATGCAATGCTCGAAAAGGTTATATTTGCGCCAAGCAACATTCAACCAATATAATGCCAAATTTTAATTCTAAGCAAGATTTAAGAAAATTATTGTTTTCATAATATGTTATCATTCAATTTTGAGCATCCATTATTTTTTATTCGTTATATTTTGTCCAAAAATGTTGGTGTACCTACGTTATTGTTAAGAATCTTGATTTTATCCAGAAAAAGTATTATTTTCCCCTTTAATATTTTTAGCAAACATCATATAGGTATGTTTCAAAATTATTTTTTTGCCATCAATGTAAGCACTGCAGTAATGGAATAAAAATTAATTTGCTTCAAAATATAAAATATGGACCCTTTGTTTTATGTTTTTCCCACATCACGAAATCTTTTTTTATCAAAACTTCCGGCCAATTCAATAAACGGTGAATACCAATTTAATTTATTTTTTACGTTTTCGAAAAGCTACAGATCCTATGCAACTTTTGAGACCCGGGCGTTTAAAAATATGTCAATTTTTTTATCTCTATGGAGAGCGACACAAGTTATTGTTTAAGCTTTGCAATACAGATTTATTTGTCGAATAACATATCTGTTAAATAGGAAATGTTGTACGTATCCAAGTCCCAGCGAGAGATCTTGCGTGACGCTGTCGTTCTAATATCTTCTGTCTTTTTAGTTTTCAAGGAAGACGTGTGAGAAGGAAAATGACGAACGTCGATGATGTCCGTACGAGCACTCGCTGGTCCTAGTTTTGGATGGTCGGGCCTTTACGCACGCTTGAATTGGGGAGTAAGCTGATGAATGCGTGACGAGAGCGTTACGAAAAGTGTGATCTGGCGAGGCGAACGGTCGGGCGAGGCGAACGGAAGTTGAGAGGGAGATATAAGTTATTGAAGTTTTACTTCAGTCGTGTGGTCTAAAGCACACTCTTTTTTTTAATAATTTAATTAGAATAAAAGTAATGACGAAACACGCAATCATGATGTAATGATGAAAATATTCATTCATTACACGTAAATAAATAAGAACTTATTTAATTTTAAAACTGGCAACATATTTTTCCACTCCAGTTTTGCCAACTACAGAAAATAACATGTGCTCCACAGAGTTTGACGTTTGACATTGTTTTGAATGTAAATATTGAAAATATTTTCAACAATAGTTTATCATGTCCAACAAAATGGATCCCAAACCGAGGATTTTCTTAGAAGAATTTCGTCTGAAGGTAACAATAGTTTTACTTCATCCAATGTCTTATAAGTTTGAAAGTCGCAACTCTTTTGAACGTTATAAAATAACCTCTAAATATTTTCAGCCGGGTCCCGATGATTTCGGCATGGCAGACGATCCCTGGAGCCGCAAAAAATTCAAGAAGGCATTTAATATAGTGATTGTCCGAAAAGACGAGACCGAAATAGAATTTGATTTGATTGGAATTCAGCCTGCGTTTGCCAATGCCTTCCGTCGACTGATGTTAAGTGAAGTCCCTAGCATGGCCATTGAGAAAGTGTTAATAATGAATAATACATCCCTGCTTCAAGACGAAGTATTAGCACACCGATTAGGTCTTATTCCACTGAAGGCTGATGCCCGTCTCTTTGAATATAAACAAGAAGGTTTGTTTAATCTGAGTAATAAATGTTAAGCAGAAGTTTTATCAATTAAAATCAATTTTGGTAATTATCGGTTCGGACTGGCCACGCTTATTACGAATAATTTTTAGAAAAAAACTTTAGATTCGCCTTAATTACTATAAAAGGAAACTCTTTGGCTTTGGGGCGGCGGAAAATAATGCATTTTAATTTTCAATTGCATAAAACCAAAATTCACTTCGCGAACCGACGCAGCGAAAATCCGCGGCCGTAGCAGTCACTGTTATGGACTGTAGCCGACTTCGTGGGATACCTACATGAAATACCGCGAATCACAAACCATGTTACACAAACCTAGCGTAGCCGCTAAACCACTTGAAAACTGGGATGTTTTTCTTGCGTTGACGCGAGTAGGCGTTATAAAGGGGCTATATATCTTTTGTATGGGGGATATATATCTATCTATGTATCTTTTGTATGGGGGATATATATCTATCTATATATCTTTTGTATGGGGGATATATATCTATCTATATATCTTTTGTATGGGGGATATATATCTATCTATATATCTTTTGTATGGGGGATATATATCTATCTATATATCTTTTGTATGGGGGATATATATCTATCTGTATATCTTTTGTATGGGGGATATATATCTTTTGTATCACAAACCATGTTACACAAACAAGCCCCCTAGACAAATTTCATAATTACGCGCATTATCCCATGAACTCGGCTACAGTCGTATTAGCTCTTGTTAATTTATCAAGGATACCAACATAACAGTGACAGTTACGGCCGCGGATTTTCGCTGGGTCGGTTCGCGAAATGAATTTTGGTTTTATGCAATTGAAAATTAAAATTTGTATCACAAACCATGTTACACAAACAAGGACAAATTTCATAATTACGCGCATTACCCCCGAAGTCGGCTACAGTCGTATTAGCTCTTGTTAATTTATCAAGGATACCAACATAACAGTGACAGTTACGGCCGTGGATTTTCGCTGGGTCGGTTCGCAAAGTGAATTTTGGTTTTATGCAATTGAAAATTAAAATGCATTATTTTCCGCCGCCCCAAAGCCAAAAAGTTTCCTTTTATAGTAATTAAGGCGAATCTAAAGTTTTTTTCTAAAAATTATTCGTAATAAGCGTGGCCAGTCCGAACCGATATTTACCTTTATTCATTATATTTAAAAATAAATATAGTAAAAACTATTTTTTTATGTTTTACTTTTACTCTCAAATAATTGCCCAAGTTGCCTCCAAAATCATGAAACACTAAAATCATTAATGGCCTAAATCTTATAATTTAAAGCAAAAATAAATAAAGTAGCTCACATCCTAACTAGATATTTGATATATCTTTTGATTACAAAAATAATTTTTCAGTTTGGTTGGGTATTTTGACCTCAAATCCAAATCTAAGATTTGTATGAAACGGGTTACGTTCCCCTTAATTATACTATGTTATCTTTTCAGAGGGAGCAGATGCCACCGATGAGGATACACTAGAATTTAATTTGAAAGTAAAATGTACCCACAATACTTCTCAACCCAAAGACTCCAGTAGACCGGATGATATTTATAAGAACCATAATGGTGAGAATATTAATGATTTTTATTCAATATTAGGTAAATAAAAAGTTAGATGGTCAGAATATATTATTTTAGAGATCCTTTCTTTTGCCATTCGTACACGGAGATACTTACAAGCGACTCGAATTCCGTAAGCGTATCACACCCGCTGCTCGTGAATACCTGGCATACTATTTTGCTAGTGTTCATACTTACCCGCGTTGACTGCGGGTTTGACGTCAGTTGCACGCTACTGACAGTGCTGGTAGGAGTTACATTCGCATCTACTACTTGTTTGACAGAAATGCTACCCGAACATGATTTGAATGTTAAATTTTTTCTTTGAATATGTTTACAAAATGGAATTTTCTCGCAAATGTAAACACTACACTTTAACCACTCGAACCCATAAGCTTGTTTTCACGATAATATAACATCAGACAAATGTATGACGAATGGGGCGTACCTGACTTATTAATTTTGAAGCAATTTTTTTTAATATAATAATGTACGCAAATGATAAAAAAGAGAAAGTCATAATTAGCTATAATGAATTGAGTGCAGCACACCATATATCTTTGCTGTGATGCCATGTTCATGATGGGTATCTAAGGAGCAACTTTGTACATCTACTTAAGTGGGAAATTTGTCTAGGACTAGGTTTTTTTAAATGATTTTCATGAATTTTTAGGCATGGAAGAAATACATACAATTTATTTAAACCTTGAGGTAATTTTATAAATCTATTGTGGAATTTTAGAAGCTCCTAGAGGCCACAGTTTTAATCTCAAATCAATAGGGTTTTTAATTTAGTAAGAAGAAATGCTTCTTCTATATGAATCTAACTTTCCACAAAAAAAATGAAAATGAAATTTTTTACAGGTGTGTAAACAGGAAACTATGATTTTTTTGTAGTGTCCGACCGAAACAAAAAAAAAAGACTTTCTGCCGAAACCTAATCTTCGGTATCGGCCGAAACCGAAATTGAAACCGAAACTTTTTTAGACATGTTAAAAATTTATTGTTTACTGAAATTTGGCTTATTTTTTACACTTGCAGACAGTTAACATGTGTTAAATGAAAAAAAAAACAATAGTTGAAGTATGTGAAAAAACGTTTTTTTTTTTTTTTGTATTGCTTAGTATAAAACATTTTTTTTTTAAATTAACTACTTCTTGGAATAAAAATTTGTCAATAATCAACACTTACATTATAATGGAAGGACCTCATTAATGTTTTTTATACATAATTGCGTTAACAATCACAACATTCTTATTAGACGGTTAAATAAAATAAAAATAAACAATAATTGAAGTACAGTAGAGCGTCGATTATCCGAACTAATTGGGGGACATGGGTGTTCGGATAACCGGTATTTTCGGATAATCGAGCCATACGCATTTACGTACAGGTAAATGAAAACCATATTTATATTTTTAATGACAAATAGGAATTAAACAAAAAAACAGTGCAAAATCAACGCTTAAAAAAATCTTCAATGTTCATCTGCCGAAGCAAGTAGTAGTTCGGGTAGGCGGTCGTTCGGTTGATCGACGTTGGGATAATCGACGCTCCACTGTATCTGAAAAAACAATAATTTATAAAACAAACAAAAATTATGAAATTAACAGACGTGTTAACTGTATGTAACAAGCATGTATGCGCGAGAAATAACACATAACCTCACATCATAATCACGCCGGACCGGCCGGTGAAATCAGCTGATGAGGGCGGGTGACACACGAGTTACAAACTCACCCGAAGTCAGCCGAACGACGCCTGATAATTCACGAACGCAGAGTTTCGGGGTGACCGAAGGTTCGGCATATTTTCTGCCGAAACCGAAACTGATGCCAAAACTAGATCTTTTTGCCAAACCTTGCCGAAACCGAACCTTAGGTCGGTCACTAATTTTTTGTCATTTTTTAACATTCTATTTGTAATTAAAAAATACTTTGGACAATACTACTACAAATTAAGGATAATATAGAGCATAATTATATAAAAAAAGTGTCTGTCAATTTTTAAAATGATGATTAAAAATTCTTTAAGCTAGAGTGCGTACAATTTAAAAAAAAATCATTTTGAGAAAAAGCGTTTCAAGTTTACCATGTGGTCGGGCACTTAAGGGGAGATACTCACTTGAACGCCTACATAACACCGTAACGAATCGAAATTTTTATTTTAAACTTTGGGAACATATTCTTAAATAGTTATACATAGGCATAGGCCTCTGGTCTAGAGCTCCAAAATACCTAAAAAAACCCCTTGACTCTGTGCAGAAACGGGCGGTCCGTTTGATAGATTCTCCCATCTTAACAGACGGACTGCAATCTTTAGAGCACAGGCGTCAGGTGGGAATGCTGTCCTTGTTCTACCGGTACTACAATGGAAGATGCTCCGAGGAACTAGCGTCTTTGATCGTGAGAACGGGTCGTTTCTATGACTCGTTCTTGATTTCAACGGCTCGGCTGTGGAAACGATTTGCCGGCCTCTGTGTTTCCTCCCTCCTTCAACATGGGTCTCTTCAAGACCCATGTTCACTCCTTCCTTTCCTCAAAAAGACCCTCCACACAGCATCTTCAAAGATGACATAGGCCCTGAGGGAAGTTATTTTCCTCAGGGCCTCCTGTGTGGAGTTAAGAGGAAATACTAGCTGCGCTTTTCTATACAAACGTATTCCCCGTTTATCTCTCTGGATTTTGACCCTAGAGCAAAATTTTTTTTTACATAATATAGATATTGACCACTAGCGTGTCGGTACGTTTTGTTTTTTTTGATAATTTACTTCTCATAGAAGTTACGACCTTCCAAAAATGAATAAAATTACCTAATTTAAACGCCGTCAAAAAACGTTCAGTATACAAACTAAACAATGTATTTTGAAAAAAAGCAAAACGTACCGACATAGAATATTTTCTTTTAATACAGTTAGTGAAAAAAAATTTTTAAATCCGTCCAGTTTTGGAGAAGAAAAATGGGGAATACAAAACATCGATTTCGAAGATTTTATTTAGGTATTTTCGGCCCGACGTGCAGGTGTCCCTTTCGCTCATTTCTCCTGAGGGGGGCCGGGGAACGTGGGTTTTGACAAATACATACATATAATGCGAAGTAGTGATGTAAAGAATTTTATCGGTAGACTAGTGTTGTCCTTGCCCGAGTAATCGATATTTTTTATTCGTTTTTTTTCTGTTTAGTGACTCATCGCGGTATACCAATACTGACCGAGCTTTCATACTAAAATTGTGCAAAATTAAATTTTTTTATGTCAAGTACTATAATAAATTTTCAATTTGGGAGGCGTTTTAGGTACCATCGCCCCGGGAACCATTTATTGGATAACCAACACCCCCGCCACTTGGTCACCGCAAGTGGTCCTCTATGTTTGGTGACAGAGCCTGGGTTCCCGGGTTCACGGATGAGGTCTGCATGGGTTTTGGTGGCGGATAATTTTGTCCACTTACTGCGTGGCGGGCCGGATTGGGAGAAACTGGAAGAGGAAGATCTTTTGATCTCTACAGCTGGACTCTCCACCATCATTTCATACTTTTACCTACCTTTTCCCTACCCAAAACTTCCTTTCCTTCCTTATCCTAAAAATACCCTCCACACAGCTTCTCCAATGATGTCCAACAACTTCTCCAACAAAGTCCCTGAGCGATTATTTTTCCTCGGTGCCTCCAATGTGAGGTTTATGTTTTTAAAAAAAATCTGTTTCAAATTTTTAGTTGAGAGTCGCTTACATTGCCTTCAGTGATTAATTGAAATTTTTTGTTTGTAAACACTTTATTGTACAAAATTTTTTACCACTATACAATGAATTTTAAACAATTTATGATTTAGATCTTTCTCTCGCCGGTAAATTTCTTGATATGCGACCGTCAATTGTTTCTGGTAAAAGGCATTGGTGGTAGAAGTTTTTCTAACAGTGGTTCAATTTTTTGCCAGATTGAATCGTCCCTTTCAATTTTTTCATACGGCAAACCTTTAGGACTCCACACGACAAAATAACAGTATTTACGACGAGTAATGTGTAACTGGCCTTGTACTTGGTAGAAGTAATTGTGATTCCGTTTTAATGTTGAAGCATTGTCTTCAATTTTACAGTTATCAATTTTTTTTGTTCAAATCCTTCTTCTGGTGACATATTTACTATACTATATGGGCATTTCACTTCAATTATAGAATCCTTGCCAAAAAGGCCATCCGGACTTGCCGCTAAAAAGTTTTTGTTTTCATCGATAAATAGTCCACAGGCGAATACCTCTAATTTTGTTTCTTTTGTAAATTGCTCAATTGCTTGGTTTTCATTTTCTTTCCCATAATTTGTGGCCATATTTCCTTTAAATGGCGAGTACAGTAGCGAGTTTAATACTCTCGCAACTGAAGTTTTTGGCCGTAGCTTACATATTTTTGTCCAAAGTTAGAAGCTGTAAGCCGCTTACGCCTTTCAATTGTCCACAAATTATTATTGCTTTGGCCCACCGTATTCCTTTCGAGTTCATCCTTATTCGATGGAGATAATTCTTTGAAAAATTCCTCTTTATCGTTTCAAATAATTCAGCTGGCATATCTGGATCTAATTCCAATTGACCATAATTTTCATCAGGCCTTGTAACTTTTTTTCTCTTTTCTGTCGTGTTTTCGTAATACCTTAGTTTTATTTTTCGACACCTCTGTATTGTCTCCTTCGAACGTCGTTTTCTTTCAATAAAATGCTTCGTGTAGTTGCCAGGACTGTGGCCTTGGATTTTTTTTGTATTCGTGAATGGGTTGTCATTTCACTATTCCACGAAGTTACTGCTCAAGAAGCTCAACTGCTGAAGTTATCCCATTTTTGTAAAATTTGCTCTTTTTCCGCCTATAAATTTGGCTATAACGTTGTTGAATTGCTCCACAGTGTTATTTGTCACGTTAATAATAAGACTTTCTGCATTTGCTATTAGAGACGACAATAATTGTTGAATATCAGTCCTGTTCCACAATCTTGAAGATCGCTTACTAAATTTGGATCATTAGTATACTTCTCCGACTTGCAATAGTATGACGAACATTTTGTATGATCACCAAAAACATGGTTTGCGGCATTTTTTTGTCCATTTTCAGATTTTTTACTTTATCACTTTGTGCCGTGTTTTCTTGCTCTTTTCTGTAATTTACTGCTCAAACTATAGCTTTTCTCATACGTAAAACGTTTGCTTCAACCTTTTTCCTTATGTGAACTGGTACAAAGCCTTTAGCGTTGTTGGTTTTTTTTCTAAGTGCTTTTATTTTATTGCAAAAATTGCGAAGTAAGTGATTTTTGCACTTTTTTTTGTACTATGAAGTTGGGCCTGAAGCCTTGGGTTGAAGTTTCGCTAATATTGTCTTCATGTAATTAAATATTACAATTTAAGGTTTTATAAAGTTGAAAATAAAAATAAAAAGTTTTGAAGTTTAAAAAAATTATATATTTGTTTCCTTTATTTCAAACTGACTGTAATAAACATTTAAAAAAAATGTGTAGGTAAATCTATCTATAGGTAAAAGACCAACATTTTTGATTGAATTTTGAACGAACTAACACATCCTTTTTTGTATTTACTGCTTAAAGAAACTCAAAAATACAGGAGTACAAATCAAACCTCAGCAAGCGATATATCTAACATTTTAAACATTATTATTTACAAACATGTCAACTCACACGTATGATACACACAACACAATAAATCCATTTAGATTTAATTGTCTAATAAAATATGTAAGTGCTTTTATCTTTTTCGTTATCGTAATTTTAATTAGAAAAAAACTTAAGGTGGGCTATTTTTAAACCTTTTTTATCTCTACATATTATAAAGTAAAGTCCCCCGCGCCGTCTTTCTGTCTGTCTGTCTGTCTGTCTGTCTGTTCGCGATAAACTCGAAAACTACTGAACGGATTTTCATGCGGTTTTCACCAATAGATAGAGTGTTTCGTGAGGAAGGTTTACGTATGTAATTTGTCAAGGATTTGTGTAAATTGGTTGAAACATAACGATAATTGTTAGAAGTGTCGGAAAAATTCCAGCCGCCTGGTAGCTTTCATCGAAAACGCTGCCTAATCCTTTTGGGATATAACAAAACAACGCTTGGTGGGATATTCCTCTTTTATAGATCTACAAAAAAGTCCGCGATGGCATATATCTATCTTTTACTATACGCATTCTATCTTCTTATCTTATTATTCTTATCAATTGCATTTTAGATATAATGTGTATAGTAAGCTATCCGTAAAAGATAGATATATGCCTTCGCGGACTTTTTTGTAGATCTATAAAAGAGGAATATCCCACCATTAATTGTTTTGTTATATCCCAAAAGGATTGTGCAGCGTTTTCGATGAAAGCTACCAGGCGGCTGGACTTATTTCCGACACTTCTAACAATTATCGTTATGTTTCAACCAATTTACACAAATCATTGACAAATTGCATACTTAAACCTTCCTCACGAAATACTCTGTATATTGGTGAAAACCGCAGGAAAATCCGTTCAGTAGTTTTCGAGTTTATCGCGAATAGACAGACAGACGGCGCGGGGGACTTTATAATATGTAGAGATAGAGATAATCGGTCAAAAATACATTTTTGTTGCATATGCATTTTTGAGTTTTTTTTTTAATAAGATAGGTAAGTGCCAAATTATATGAGTAGAAATTTAAGTTTTGTGGTATCATCATCATTACATAGTATAAAATGAAGTCGATCAAAATGTATGTGCGCATAAATCTTTTAAACTACGCAACAGATTTTCATGCGGTTTTCACCAATAGATAGAGTGATTTAAGAGGAAGGTTTATGTGTATAATAAATGCTTATTATAGTAGAGAAAAGCCAAGAAATTCAAATATTCAATTTAGGCAAAGGGCAGCGCGCAGCGGGCAGCTGGCGAGCGGATGGTGTGGATTTTATAAAGGTTGGGTAAATGGCGTTGTGTTTCGTTAGCCACAGCAACGTGTGGCCGGGTCTGCTAGTTATTAATAAAATAAAAACAAAATTATATGTTTATTTCGAATTATAAAATTTGAAAGCGTATTTCATCATCTTTCAAAAACAGTTTTTAGTTTTCGGATGCGTTCACAAATATTAAAGTTATTTGGAATTTATTGGAAAGCGGAAATATTTTGACTTTTCGAAAAACAGGCCCGAGGCCTGAGAGGTTAATACTAATTTTCAATAATAACTAATGTATCATAGAGAATAATCATATGTATGTATATAATAATTCGATGTAGTTGGTTTGACTGCATATTTATAAACGCAAATACAGTGAAAACTTTAAAACTACTAACCTACATAGAGTTCTAGTAAAATAATTCGTAATTTGTCGGTAATAAGCGTGAACAGAAGACATTGTTACAATACCTATCGACGATATTTATAAATAACCGACAATAGCAGACCTCGTGCGTTTAAAAATAATGGGCCCTTTTTCTGTCACACCGCAAGGCCGATTCAAAAACTTCATTAGCGACGAAATAAGTCGAAACATGCTTTATCTAAACAGAATATTGGATATGGCGGTATGAGGCGAAAGACGGTAGGCATGAGACGCAGAGGGGGCGAGAGGGTGTACAAGCCAAACACTCACGTGGTCTCACCAACACATCGATAGCTAGTTCTTTTTTGAGCGCGGTGCGATAGCGAGAATTTTTTAAAATACCTACCGTCGAGATTTCTCACCGGTGCTATTACCTCTTAATGTAAAAAAATAAAAAAACATACTAACAATTTATGAAATTTAAAAAAACCTTTTTTTGTCATCTAAATGTATTTCTCAAAATAGGAAATCAATTTTTTAACTCACCCTGTTCCTTTTGCATTCTGATATTATTGTGTAAATGTTGGGTGGTCTGTTGCATTTGACTGTAAAAATGTTTAGTAGTCCATTGTTTTTGATTGTGTAGTGAATTTTAAAATTTGAATGTGCCAATTAAAATGGCTTGTGCCCATAGACATCCAAATGGATAGACAAGAAGATACAGATGAGGGGTAAAACCAAACTATGGAGGGCGAAGAGGGGAAAGATGACTGTGATTCGTTAAAAAATCAATCTGACGGTATATATTCATCTCGCATTATAATATCACCATTTAGTTCTTAAAAGCAAAATCTGCTTTTGAATGAATAGACCTTTTTACATGGGAGCGCGAATTGCCCGCCACGTTATTAACATATTTGCGTAGTCTAAATGCGGCAAAGGAAAGGTCGCCCTTTTTCACAGAGGAATATTTTGTTGCCGTATTTAGTTAAGACACTTTTACAAATGTTTCATAATTTACTTACCCCCTGTAACCAGCGACGAGCTCACTGGAGAAACGCCCACATTCGCTACGTCCACATATATTAGGGTATAATGTATAGCACAAGCTCTCACTTTTGTTCGTAAAATGTACGATGCGACCTCGGCGCTAGTCAGGACAAGAATGATGACGTCACATTTTTTAGATTCAAGCGAGGCTCTCGTAAGCCGAGCCGGCTCCATGGAATTATGGGGAGGGGGAAATAATACGCTTTTATCACTTAGGGCAGGTCCAGATATATTCATTTGTCCAAGCTTGTGCCGTTCAACTGAAAGCGTCGAAAAAATGTGTATTTTAAAATTGTTGGTTCGTATGCATTACTGAACTTGCATAGATGATAAGTTCTTTGTTTTGCATTTCAGTTTATTCTGGACAAATAAAATGGCAGCCCATTGGAAACCAGACGTCGGTGCACAAAGAAGCCTCAGTTGGCTCAGTGCATAGTAACATCCTGATAGCCAAGATGCGACCAGGACACGAGATGGACCTCACTCTTGTGGCTGTCAAGGGACTGGGGAAGGATCATGCTAAATTCTCCCCAGTTGGTAAGTTCTAATTTTCTGTCTTTAGGAGCCGGTAAGTGGGGCAACAAGGCCTGTGCAGAACTTAAATATAATTTCATAAAAAGTTGCGCAACTTTTAAAATCGAAAAGGTCTGACCAGACTTCGTCGCTCATCAGAGGGTTAAGCTTCCAATAAAAATAAAAAATATGATAGAAAGATAAACAGAGGCCGTCATGTACAGGCAATCAATCGCATAAATATTTTTTTAGTTTGACCATTGAAGAAAAAAGTTTGTTTCAGCGGTTAGCAAGCACCTTGCCTATTATAGTGGAGTACTTTATCAAAAATCAACATCATATAAACCTGCGTTAAAATAAACTACAGTTGTTGACATTTTGAAACATTGCGAGGATTGTAATTTGGTTTTGCAAAGAAAAACGAAATACGTTCCTCTATTAAAATCATACACACTTCGCTTACAACTTTTAAAAGGATTTATGTGAAGCTTTACATTCACAAAATTCTCAAATGTTGACACGTACCTTTCTCAGTTAGCAGAGAAATTCCGTGTACATGAGCTCTCATCATCATCTCAGGGTCCTGCGTGGGATAAAAGAAAGCTACTATCTGATGTAAATAAAAGAACTCACATTAAACAAAATGTACTTGTTATTATTGACAAGCAAAAACATAATCTACATAAATACCTTTGTAAACTCAAAAAAATGTAGATAGAGAGAGAGAGAGATAATTCAGTTATTTTAGTAGAATCCACTCCAAATGATCATTCATAGCTTGCGATAGTTAATATAGCACACCTCTTCTAACCTCATCGACAAGGGCTCCAGATAGCTGGAGAAGAGCCCCAGAGCTGCCGCTTCGCAAGCCCATGACACCGTGAAGCAGCTGAGATTCCAGTCCATCCACAAAGGCCCGCTGATGGCCATCTCTGAGCATTGAAAGGATATAACCCGCAGTTCTAGATTGTTGATGTCATTTAAGAAGCGCCTGCAATCTTCATCAAAGTTGTCCTCGGTGATATTGGATTGTACGTGGCTGTTTTATATAACGTCATAGGCTGTAAACACGCCCGACCAAAACATCAATGTATCAAGCTGTGATCAGTAAATCCCGATGGCTATTTATCGGTGGATTGTTTTCCCCCTCATCACGAGCGTCAAGCAATACTTCTTAACAGCATCAATTTGTAGGTGTTTGCACTAGCCTCCCTGGCTTGTTGAACAAAAACCCAGACTACATCAAGCAACCACTCTGTTACGAAGCAAAGTCGCTGATGGAGAAATTTACACAATCATTTACGAGTAATAATAATATTTCTCGTACTGAGATTAAACTCAAAATCACACTTCATAATATAACTCTTTACAAATCAAACTTCCGACAAATTCATTATTATGTCATGACGTCGCCCTTATAACAGTTTTTTCTCTTTTTTCAAAACAATCGAGCAACGTTCCAGGCAACTTTAATTTGTTCTGCATCGTTCCAACGGCACGCCGAAATTAATAATAGGTACTCATTCTGAGCAAGTACCGACTGAATAAGAACCATGAAAATAATTACGTTACAATGTTCCAAAAATCCAGCTGTTTCTAAAAGATTCCAGTAATCCGGAAATTTGGCTCTTAAGGATCCCAGTAATCTGAAAATCTAGCTGTTTCTTAAATATTTCGGTAATCCGAAAATACAGCTGTTTCTTAAAGATTCCAGTAATCTGAAAATCCAGCTGTTTCTTAAAGATTCCAGTAATCTGAGAATCCAGCTGTTTTTAAATATTCCAGTAATCTGAAAATTTGTTAACCCAAGGAGGCTCTGTTTTTAATTATTCGGATTATAGAGTCTTATATAAATGGAAAAAGTTTCTCTTGTGTGCACCTCCATATTGTATCATAACTGTCTCTGCAACTGAAGTCTCTCATTTGTGAGCGCTCTTAGTGGTGCAAAGATAAAATTATGTTCATGTGTGATTTTATTTATTTCTCATGGTTTAGTTAGCATCCAAAATTTATACACAACATATTGTTGTCTTTTCATTTGATAGTGTTTAATAATTGTAACTTGTTCTTTACCAGCCACGGCATCTTACCGCCTCCTGCCCGAGGTGCACCTCACCAGGCCCGTGGTCGGGGAGCAGGCCAAGCTGTTGAAGAGCTGCTTCGCCCCCGGGGTTATCGCCATTGACCAGGATGGACAAGCTTACGTTAAGGATGCGCGCTACGACACATGCAGCCGGAATGTGCTCAGGCACGACTCGCTCAAGGACGCCGTTATCATGAGCCGAGTGCGTGATCACTTTATCTGTAAGTACTGGGTATCTATTGGACTGTGAACTGTTCACAAATATAATAATATGCGTAGAAGTGCTAAATTATAATAATTTGGAATGATTTCAACTCTTATCTTCTTCCTCTTGTTCTATTCGCCTTTTCGAGGCCTCCGAGGTATCTCATATGGTCGATCGATAACAGCCTGTATTAATATGATAATGATTAGTGAAAAGGAATTCAGAAAGTTGTTCAGAACATCACAAGTTATGGCTAGAGACCTCATTGACCAATAAACTCCCTTCTTAAACGACTTCAAAAAGGAGGAGGTTCTCAATTTGACTGTATTATTTTTTTTATTTTTTATTTAATTTTTTTTTTTTTCAGTTGTTACCTCAGAACTTTCGGCTGGGTGAACCGATATTGATGATTATTTTTTTATTTAAAAGCTGGTACTTTCCGTGTGGTCCCATTTAAATTTGGTCCAGTTCTGACAATGGCATCCATGAGAAAACCATATAAGTCTTAAATTGCATTAAGTATGTGCGCGACAAATGGACGAATAACTCAACACCACGCCAACCGATTTCGATGATTCTCTTTTTATTAGAAAGGATGTACTTCAAGGGTAGTTTGATGAGAGTTTGGTTAGGTTCTGATTACGGGATCCATGACAAAGTAACGGAACTCTTCAATTCTTAGGAGCAAATTAACGATACTTGGCCGAATCTTTTATAGGCTATCCAAATCTTTGAGTCGTCTATCGTGGAACGTCGTTATGGTCAAGTAATGTCTGTCTCATATGAGCAGCATGCTTAGTAGGTCTACCCATATTCAGACAAATTAGTTAGTGTATTTCAGATTCACTAAAAATCAAAAAATAAACAAAAATTTTAACAAAACAAAAAAACGACTTAAAAAAATGCACTAAAAAGTAAAAGAATAATTTCGTATTCTTCTACAACTTAATAATCAACTTACTTTTTCTACTCATCAATATGTAGGTACGATTGTTATTTTTGGAATCGGTGTCAGCGAAGGTACCCGGCCCGGCGTGTTCACTTGACAGCTCCCCTCCCGCCGTGGCCCCGCTCTTGCCTCTCGCCTGTAGTTACAGACCTACCTTGGCTGACACCGACTCAAAAAATAACAATCGTACCTACATATTGATGAGTAGAAAAAGTAAGTTGATTATTAAGTTGTAGAAGAATACGAAATTATTCTTTTACTTTTTAGTGCATTTTTTGAAGTCGTTTTTTTTGTTTTGTTAAATTTTTTGTTTATTATTATCAAAAAGTACAAGTTGACTGCCTATATAATATAATACAGTGAGTATAATATAGTACATATTTTTACCTTTACGAATGTAGATCCATAGACAATACCCGCCAGTGTTGCCATTGTAAGGTGATTTCTTATTTATTTCATTGTCATCGTGTTGTTATCACATTGTCAGTGTCGGCTTGGCTACCGACACACCTAACGAGCTAAGATAAATAGTGGGGTTGAACCACAGAGGAACCATCTTAACAAACATTATAAAACTTATTTAATGTCCATTGACAATTTAATAAGTTGTACTTTTTGATTTATTGTTGTTTTTTTATTTCAGTTAATGTTGAATCTGTGGGTGCCATGCCTCCTGAAGTTATATTCGTTGAGGCAGTAAAAGTCCTGAAACACAAATGTAGAACATTCATTGAGGAACTCACCAAGGCTTAAATGTTCGGCCTCATCATTTTATTTAAGCATCTGTATTAATTATTATCTCTATTTATAATATGTATGTATCATGAATATTATAAAAATAAAATATATTTTCTAAAGTTGTTTAATATTATTTATTCACCACTCCTTTCCAGAGTAGAAGAAAATCCAAACAAACCTAAAAGGCATAAACTGTGTCCTTTGCACTCACCCTCCACCTATTAAAATCAGGTCAGTTGCAATCGATCTTTCGAGAAATGTGCAAAAAAAAAAATACTTGTTCATATGAAGCGGATACTTTGTGATGCGACATTATTAATTTAAAATAAAACAATAACTTTGTAAACACCACTTTTATTTTATATACTTTATGCCGACCGGGTTTCGCTACAACCGTAGCTTCATCAGGGCAGTATAATTCTCTACTAACATTAGGTTACATGTGTGTTATAATATATAATGGGCTGGACTCGTCAAGTGTAGGGGGAGGAAGAAGACATAGATGGAGAAATGGGAAGGGAACGGACGTGTTCTTTATCAATAGGGAACAATCTTAGTATGGGACTTTTATTTAAATTTAGTTGATTATTAATTACCTTACTATTAGTGTTTATGGCTTTCCTAAGTTCAAGTGCCTCTAAATTATCCAACCTTACACCGATATTGTTTTTATGAACAAATTCCTTCCATAAACAAATTAAATTCACCATAGAAATAAGAACCAATTCTACCTTAAACTTTTTAGATCTAACGTTATCTATGTATAATAAATAATAAAATTGAATATAAAATCTACCGCAAACCGACGTTCACCGATATAACGATTCACAATTCCTCTAACCATCCCAACTCCCATAAACATTCAGCGTTTCATTCCATGACACATAGATTAGTTACAGTCCCTTTATCAAATACCAACTTTGCAATAGAACTATCTACGATCAAACAAATAGCAATAAATAACCGTTACAACCCAAACATAGTCGACAACATTCTAAATAAAAAATTAAAGAAATTATCCACAAGTAAATTTTTATACAATAGTCCACCTCATAATAATAATATACCAAGTAATAATAATCAACCGTATCAATGGCGTAGAATCCTGTATATCAATAATTTCTCTCAAAAAAGTGTTAAAAATCTCCCATCAGAAATAAAACCAGCATTTTACACTAATAATAATCTAGGCAAACTTTTAATGAACGGTAAGGATAAGGATGATAGCTTATCTCACTCGGGAATTTATTTGCTTCAATGTAGTGACTGTTCAGTTTTTTATATTGGTAAAACAGCGCGCAACATAAACACCCGTGTCAAAGAACATCTCAGATGTCTACACAGCTCTGGATTCTCAGAATACGCAAACCACTTGATCGAAAAAGATCATAAATTTGACAAAACAGCCGGCGCCAAACTGATTCATAAAAACAATATCGGTGTAAGGTTGGATAATTTAGAGGCACTTGAACTTAGGAAAGCCATAAACACTAATAGTAAGGTAATTAATAATCAACTAAATTTAAATAAAAGTCCCATACTAAGATTGTTCCCTATTGATAAAGAACACGTCCGTTCCCTTCCCATTTCTCCATCTATGTCTTCTTCCTCCCCCTACACTTGACGAGTCCAGCCCATTATATATTATAACACACATGTAACCTAATGTTAGTAGAGAATTATACTGCCCTGATGAAGCTACGGTTGTAGCGAAACCCGGTCGGCATAAAGTATATAAAATAAAAGTGGTGTTTACAAAGTTATTGTTTTATTTTAAATTTTAAAAAAAATACTGATTGAAATTGATTGCGAAAATAAATTCCTAGTGCGGCCATGCGCCTGGCACTTTTCAAGCAATAAATTTTCAATCAAAACCAATCCCGTAAATTTATCACAAATTAAATGTGATAAATTTACGGGAACAATTTTTTTCTCAGTGAAGCTTTTCTATGATATTTCTTACGATAAACAGAATGTTACCTATTTCGCATGTTGTTGTGTAATCTGTAAAGTAAAATGTGCGATTTAACTGACTAATAAATCAGGTCATAATGTGCATGGTGAGCTTGTAGACAAAATTTATTTTTCATATTTCTTATTCATTTTCCTGATATTAACACTATAATCAAGGTGTTGTCTTTCTAATGTTAGAATATAATTCCCATCCCTCCTCCATCATGTACCTTCATTCTAGGAGTAACTTGAGTACCCTCAAGACTGCAAAAGTGAGCGCTCACATGCAATTTTTTTTCCAATAAAAATTCGCAGGCGGTCACAGTGATCGCACTGGGTTGCTAAAATAATCTTTAATAAAATGAAGTCGCTCCCGCTGTATGTGCGCTTAGATCTTTTAAACTACCCAACAGATTTTCATGCGGTTTTCACCAATAGATAGAGTGATTCATGAGGAAGGATTTTAGGTATATAATTTGTCAAGGTTTTGTGTAAATTGGTTGAAATACATAATATATCTGGCCAAGCGGCAGCATGGTGTGGATTTGATTTAACAGATGGCATTGGTTATAAAGGTTTCGTTAGCCACAGAAATATGTGTGGCCGGGTCTGTTAGTTATAGATAAAGATGACAATTTTTTTTAAATTTGAACTGAACATTTTTTTTGGGTGGTGGAGTAAAAAACAGGACGACTCAAAAAAGAGAAAGTAAAATACATTAATTCCATTATTACTAAATAAATACAGTCAAAATGGTTCAAGATTACTTCAGACCATTGCAAACGTTCTAGCAGATTTTGCAATCTATTCCACAAAGTTTTCAATATTTATTAGTAATTTTACAGAGATCCAACCACTAATTATTCTATGCAGCGTGCATACATCTAGTCCAGGCATCCCCAACCTACGGCCAAATTGAAGATTTTTTGATGAAAATGAAATTTTGAAGAATGAAATTCCAACCAATATATTTTTTTGGTGACCGGACATTCCGGACAAGTCAGAATGAAACCAACTCAGAACCACCTCAGAAAAGTCATTAGAAGTGATGAAAAAAAATGGTTAAATAGGGTAGGTTTAAGGACTATTTTAAAATATTTTTTTTCATAGCTTTTAATGACTTTTCAAGGAGGTGTTGAGTTGACTTTATTCTCAGTTGGTGTGGAACTATTTTTTCCACACATTTCTTGGAAGATCGAATGCTACTGACCTGATTTTTTAAGTGAAGGGTGAGTGCTAAGGACACACATAGGCGCGTGTTCATGAGAGCAAAAGTTCATCCCCTCAACATTATAATGTCAGTCAGCATTTCAGCAAGTGCAGACTGCCCCCTTCCCCCCCCCCCCCCCCCCCAGCATTGTGTGGCCCACCTAAGCTTAAATAGTAATATTTTTATTAGTCCACCAAACGATTGGATTGGGTACCCCTGATCGAGTCAGTCTAGTTTTAATTGAAAACCTGATATTCTTACCCCTTCCTAAAAGACGACTACAATAAATTTTTCATTTTTATTACTAGGTGATTATTTTGACTTTCTCTTTTGTAGTGGCAATACCAAAATGCGATATTTTTATAATCTTGTCTTTTTGACAGTTCTTACAGGTGATCTAAGTTTACGTTTTAATTCTGCTTAGTTTGATGAATTTACATACGCAATGGCTTGGGTGACTTGAGAATAAATCAATCTATATCTTTTGTGCGCGTCTCTAACAAATAAGAACATCAATTCGTAAGTAGGTCGTTCGTAAACAGAATACTTAACCTTGAATCTGAGACTAAACGTTTCTGGCTTTTTAATATATTTTTTCTCGGTTACGGCTGACTAACTTTATAACAGGGAATTGGATTGCTGAATACGTGCCCGGTGAAAAAAATTAGAAGCTGTGCATTTAATATAGAAGGCTAACTCTTTGGTTGTAGGCGGCTTTGCAATTGCTCAAGAAACAAATATGGCTCACAACGTTCCCCTGGTGATGCGGGTTATGGCATCTTCCATAACGGCGGCAAACAGAGCTGGAAAAATTATTAGAGATGTCATGAGCCAAGGGGAACTTGGCATTGTTGAAAAGGTAACTAAATATTTCTATATCCAACATTTATTCCGTTGCTGGCAGTTCAGTTTTCAATACAATTCATTTCCTACCTTCTAAGAGCCCTAAACACCTTGAAAAGTAAACGAGGACTTCCTAAACTCAAGTAAAATTAAAGTTTATCCATGTTCACGAAGATAACCTCTCTTCTAAGACTATTTAACTTACAGTTTGTCAATAATTCAATAAATCTCTTCTGCCATTTAATTATTTGTTTGTATGTATAAACAGTTTCTTTTAAATTATCGTGATTTATTTTTGGGTTATTATGTCATGTTGTGCTACTTCCTTTAGCCAACATTGAAGACAGCTTTATAGTGTCCAGCGTCAGGGCAGTTTTAAGTAAATTATGGACAAGCCGCCGCATGCCGCTACACTTTAAATAGGCATAAAATTTGAACAGTAAACTACTTTTAAACTTAATTACTCAAGAACCATCAGTTTCAGTCGGGATAGACGGAAAAATATGCATTAAAACTAAATTTTCATTAAAAGTTTCAAAATCACTATCTCCATTACGGCCATGTTTTTTTGTACGGGTTTGACATTTGCGAAGTTCCGTTTCAAACTAAAAACGCATGAATTACTTAATTTACCTAAACTAAGAACCTAATAACCTATTTTGTGTTCGTAAATAGTTGTTTTTTGTAATATTTGTTGAAATGAAGTATAATTTCCGTAATCTGTTCATAAAAATGCGGCGGCTTATCCATAAATTAATTTAAAGTTTATCCATGTTTACGAAGATAACCTCTCTTCTAAGACTATTTAACTTACTGTTTGTCAATAATTCAATAAATCTCTTCTGCCATTTAATTATTTGTTTGTATGTATAAACAGTTTCCTTTGAACAATCGTGATTTATTTTTGGGTCATTATGTCGTGTTGTGCTACTTCCGGTAATTATCGGTTCGGACTGGCCACGCTTATTACGAATAATTTTTAGAAAAAAACTTTAGATTCGCCTTAATTACTATAAAAGGAAACTTTTTGGCTTTGGGGCGGCGGAAAATAATGCATTTTAATTTTCAATTGCATAAAACCAAAATTCACTTCGCGAACCGACGCAGCGAAAATCCGCGGCCGTAGCTGTCACTGTTATGGACTGTAGCCGACTTCGTGGGATACCTACATGAAATACCGCGAATCACAAACCATGTTACACAAACCTAGCGTAGCCTCTAAACCACTTGAAAACTGGGATGTTTTTCTTGCGTTGACGCGAGTAGGCGTTATAAAGGGGCACATTCTTTTGTATCACAAACCATGTTACACAAACAAGCCCGCTAGACAAATTTCACAATTACGCGCCTTATCCCACGAAGTCGGCTACAGTCGTATTAGCTCTTGTTAATTTATCAAGGATACCAACATAACAGTGACAGTTACGGCTGCGGATTTTCGCTGGGTCGGTTCGCGAAGTGAATTTTCGTTTTATGCAATTGAAAATTAAAATGCATTATTTTCCGCCGCCCCAAAGCCAAAAAGTTTCCTTTTATAGTAATTAAGGCGAATCTAAAGTTTTTTTCTAAAAATTATTCGTAATAAGCGTGGCCAGTCCGAACCGATATTTACCCTACTTCCTTTAGCCAACATTTCAGACAGCATTATAGTGTCCAGCGTCGGGACAGTTTTGTAGAAAACATTGGATAAAGAAGGAGGTAGTGCAATACGACCTAATAACTCATAAATAAAACATGATATTACTTTTGGCCTGGTCCAATGACTAAACATAACACCTAAAAGAAGGACCCTGCATACCGGACCAAATACTTACTGAATATTCTGTCCGAACAGTTATACAAAACTGGCATTATTTCAAATGGTTTTCGTGTTTATTATTCAGTTTATATTATGAATAGTAATAAATATTGGTTCCATCTTTTCTGGGATTTTTTTTTTTTACATTATCTCCACACAGGAGGCCCTAAGGAAAGTAATTTTCCTCAAGGCCTATGTCATCTTAGGGGATGCTGTGTGGAGGGTTTTTTAAGGAAGGGAAGGATAGTAAGTTCGGGAAGGAAAAGGGTATGAGGGGTGGGTAGGAATCTGGGGGTCAGTGCGTCCAGGAGTGAAGGATGTATGAATCCATCCCTTCAACTGCAATGCAGGGCAGTAGGTCGAAAGATTCTGGAAAGTATAAAAGACCTCCCTCAATCAGTCTCTCTTGATCCTGCCCACCACACAGCAGGTTGGCTCACGCATCGGCTGCCAAGACCTGGACAAACCTCACCCCATGAACCCGGGCACCCCTGCTAAGTCACCAAACGTAGCGAACCACTTGGGGTGACCTATGGCAGAGGTTTTGGTTATCCAATAAATGGTTCCCGGGGCGGCGGTACACTTACCCGCCTCCCAAATTGTGAGGCGAGGTATGCGAAGTTCCCTCTTAAGCGTCGATGACACTGAGCGAGTTTACAAGCTACTATCTGGGAAATTCACTATCTGTTAGTAAACTACGAAAAAAATTGAAAGATCGTCAAATTTACTCGCTACACGTTAACTCGTGATTGGTTTATTTATGTTTTCAATATGGCTGCCAATAAACAGCTGATTTCGACTGTCAAACATCTGACAGAATTAGTTCACGCAGGCGTCGTTATTCTCGCTTCTGGCGCTAGCAGCAACCTGCAAGCTCGGTTTCCTACGCTACTAGCGAGTGGACAGTTTTGTGTGTCATCCTAACAATCTCACTCGCCGATTTATCCGCTTTTAAACTTAGTAGATAATAGCTTGTAAACTCGCTCAATGTAATTGACGCTTTAGGGTATTTTATTTAGTCAGCCGTGTCTCGAATCATAATAGTTTCCCTTCAGTTCATAAAATTGCATTCATATTAAAAATAGAATTGAATGGTCATACATCTGTTTGTTTTATAGCTTTATTTGTCTTTCTACGACAACACAAATTAAAAAAAAAAAGATATTTAAAGGCACATAAATAATTCCAAGTTAAGCGTTAAAAATGTTAAATAACATTATTTTTTGCATTACAGGGAAAAGACGATCTTCAGACAGAAGCCGATAGGTCGGCGCAGCGATGCATAGTCGCATCCCTTTCCCACCAGTTCCCAAATATCACTATTATTGGGGAAGAGGGAGTAAGTGATATTGAGGTACTAGCTTTGTGTTTTCACTTTCATTGTCCTTACATAGTTATTTGTACACCGTATTCATTTTATGTATTTGTACTCATCAAAATGATACTAATTATAAATGCGTGCATCATATCTTATATTAAACTTATACTCACCAATATAAAACTAATTATATTATGTATATGCTACTTATTATCTTTTGTGTTTGTACCATCGATATATAATAACAATCGATTACTCCTCTCATCTAATTTCAATTAACCACTCAGGTATTTTGCGATTCTGCTAGTTTTTAAACGACTTCAAAAAGGAGGAGGTTCTCAATTCGACTGTATTTTTTTTAATTTTTTTATGTTTGTTACCTCAGAACTTTTGACTCAGTGAACCTATATTGATGATTCTTTTTTTATTTGAAAGCTAATGCTTCCCGTGTGGTCCCATTTTAATTTTATCCAGTTCCGACAATGTGCGCGACAAATGAACGAATAACTCAATATCACGCCTACCGATTTCGATGATTCTTTTTTTATTGGAAAGGATGTACTTCAAGGGTAGTTTGATCAGAGTTTGGTTAGGTTTTGATTATCGGATCCATGACAAAGTAACGGAACTCTTCAATTCTTAGGAGCAAATTAACGAAAGTCAGCCGAATCTCTTAATTTGACCCTAACGTCGTTATGGTCAAATTATGTTTGTCTCATATGAGCAGCACGTTTAGTAGGCCTACCCACATTCAGACAAATTAGTTATTCTATTCTATTATTATTCGTTATTCAGATTCACTAAAAATAAAAAAATAAACAAAAATTTTAACAAAACAAAAAAATGACTTCAAAAAATGCACTACAAAGTAAAAAAATAATTTCGTATTCTTCTACAACTTAATAATCAACTTACTTTTTCTACTCATCAATATGTAGGTACAATTGTTATTTTGGAGTCGGTGTCAGCAAAGGTACCCGGCCCGGCGTGTTCACTTGACAGCTCCCCTCACGCCGCGGCCCCACTCTCGCCTCTCGCCTCGTCAAGTCACTTGTGCGACACATGCACATCTCACCTATAACTATGTATGTTGTTACAAACCTACCTTGGCTGACACCGACTTCAAAAATAACAATCGTACCTACATATTGATGAGTAGAAAAAGTAAGTTGATTATGAAGTTGTAGAAGAATACGAAATTATTTTTTTACTTTTTAATGCATTTTTTGAAGTTATTTTTCTGTTTTGTTAAAATTTTTGTTTATTTGTCTCTTGGACGAACTGTCAGATTTATAAAACTTTGTGTTATTTCCGCTTCTCAATTAATGCTCAATAAATGAAACATTTCTGAACATAGCTAAAAACTGTTTTTGAAATGTTATGAAATAAGCTTTCAAATTGTTATATTACAAATAAATGTTAACATTTGTAAATATTAAAATTTAGAATGCAAACATAAAAAAATTGTAAAAATGGCTCACGTGATGTTTTTATGTGAAAACGGTACTAAAATCACGGATTATGTAAAAAAAAAAACACTTATTCTATTGTATAAATTTATAATAACAATTTTGTCACCTCACTTTTTAACCATTTCATGCAATAATATTTAATAAAAAATTAACAATGTCTAACGGCACGTAGGCGATTTGGCGGGTGAAAACTGTTTCTACAAAATAAGTATTTTTTATGTACTTCTATGGACAACTTTGAATAGAGATATGAAGCTTGATTCAATATGGATCTTCTACTTTTTGTTTTAGGGTTGTCACTAGAATAATAACAGAGTTATAACGATTTCTGTGGGAACACACGCGTTAGCATGAAAACATGCTTATTGTACTTGACTCTTCGATCAAGTATATCTAGATACGGCCTATCTTAGTAAGCAAGCCAGTAAAATTGACCCCGTGTAAGTAAATGTTAACAATACAACTATTGTACGTATTCCAGCGCCTCGCCTCGAAGTTCGTAAATCCGATCACAAAGTTCATTCTCAAATCCCATTATGTAGTTTTACCATTTAGCAACCAATCACATATCGCGCGTGACTTATTATGGAGATGAATTTATCAATCCTACTTGGTATAAACTAGCCGTACACGCTCGTAAAGAAAATAACCCGAGAGCGTTCATTGTGTGACAAGAGGTGTTCTTTTAATTTTAAACAAACGTCGAGAAAATACGTCACGAAACCAAAGAAGGGCTGAATTGGGAGAGGATTAATAAATAACATGAAACATTTTAGTTTTCATTTTTAGTTTTTACATTTTGAACAGGTCCTCTAGAACCAAAAACGGTAGGTAAACCTACATTTTTTATTATTGGGCAAAGGTTTTATCTTAGTGAAAAATATTTGGTAAATAAATATTAAATAACCACTTGGAAAGACCCATTGCAGGGGTGTTAGTTACCCAATAAATGGTGGTTATGGGTTTCTCCCAACCGCCTGGAACCAGTTAGACTATGGCATCCCCAATTGGGGATGTGAGGCTGATTGTAGTGGGAAGGGGAAGGAGATGGGTTAGAGCAGCCGTATTTCTATTTAGTCCAGTCAAGGAAGGAGGTGTAGAGTGCGTGAGCAGGAACCTAAGCGATTCCTTCAGAAACTTGTTCAGGGTGCTTAGGGTGTGAACATACTAATAGTCCTAACGTCTAGGTGGTGAGCTAGGGGAGGAAGGGGGGGGGGGGGAGAAGGTCCCAATTTTCGGATGTGCGCTTATATCTCGAAAACGGTGCGTCGCAGAGGACAATTTTCTTATAATAAGTAAAAGCTCATAAAATTATGTACAACTTTTATTCTATACGTAATTTTCTAAATCCAAGCTGAAAATAAATTAAATCCAAGTCTAAGTCCCACAATCTGTTACAAACAGCTAAAAACAGCTTTTTCTGAAAATGACGACATTTTACTAAAAAACTTAAAATTGATGTAAATATTTACTGGTTAGAGATTAATTTGCATATGTTTATTCTAAAAGGGAATTAAATTCTTTACAACTTCTTTCAAATAAATTTCTTTCATTGATGAATATTTTAGACGATATGAAGGAATGTTTGAATTTTCAAAATGTGAGGTAAAATGATTTTTTTCGAAAATATCTACATTTGTGGAGCGTGAAGTTTCTGTTCCTGCTCACGCACTCTACAACACCTTTTTGACCTTTCATTGACTGGACTAATTGTGGGATATTCCTTCGAAACTTCGAGGCAGAAATCTACCAGAAACGTTTTTTTTTTTCAAAGTAAGTTTTCAGCTAAAAAATAGTTGAAACTTAGTCTTCTCCCACTAGCTCAATCGGAGAGTTATTTGCGGTGTTTTCAGTTTGTTGATGATCGATTTGGGAAACTACCAAACAAGGTTGGAAAATGAAAAGATTGGTACATAAAATAAAGAAATGTTTATTAATAAAACCATGTATTTTGATATACAAATGCCCCTTTAGAGATATTGCAGCAAATGATTTTCTGACGCTTCTAGGAAAAGTTTTAATCTCTTTATGGACGGATTTGGAATCTTATTTACTGATTTTAAAATTTATTTTATCGGAAGCAGATTTTTAAACAAACCAAAGCTTGTAACAAGAATTAAATTTACGTTGTTGCATCGCAGCCTGGGCAAGGGACGGCGAAATTTGACTTTGATCCTTTTTTAAAATACATACTAACTAATATATATATATTTTAATCTAAACGAATCAATCATAATCTTATTTCATAATCTTTTTTTTTAATTAAGTAAACGCTGAGGAAGTGAGCATTGCTCAGGAAATATGTCGGTTTTTTATAAACAATAAACGTGGTTAAAACTAAGAAAATTATTAATTGTGAAAAAGAAATTCATTCAGCAAATAATACGTAGGTAATGGGCTATTATATTTTGTGCTTAAAATACGAAAAAAAAACTGAGAAACGTTTTTTTAATTAAAAAATAAATTAATTAATGGGCCCACTACCAGTTCGGCCCTTCCCTGTAAAGCGCTCAACCCCCCTCCCCGCTCGCTGAGCGGTAACACCGTTCTATCTCAACTCCCCGCCACGTGTCGAAACGCGAATGACGTCAGAAATATTGCTTGACAAATTTTAAAAACTATAATGTTATTCACATATATGAATGCGGTGAGTAAATGCGATCTGTAACACATATATTTTCTTCTGTATTCTGATAGCTGACTACGTTTTCAAAAATAAAGTCCGCGGCGTGTACCTTGTAAAATATTCGGTAGTGGTATATTTTTGTGTTTGAAAAAATTTACCCCCGTCTGGACGGCTGGCAATGCAAATTAGTTTCAGTGTAGCCCTCCAGCCCAATAAAAGATACAATTAAGAACTGTGCCTTCTAAACGGTGCAATACGATGCATATACTTTTTCATAAATGGGCCGTAAGCCAATTTTATTCTGGTTTCGGGAGTTTGAGGGGCCATTATTATTTTTATAGGGCCTGTCTAGATATCCTTGGTCGAAGACTTGACTGCTATTGTTATATTGTCGTGTAAACACGCTCGGAGTGGTTAAAAAATAACACCACTAGAAATTTCATAATACAACTCTTCATCGAATTCCGATGTCTCGTATCGGAGCTTAGATATAATATAAATATATAATAAACCTACAATAATAAAACAGAGCACAAAGTTATTGCTCAAATCCTTTGATGTAATTTATCGAAGCCTGTATCACATCCCAAGATTCCGAGATGATCTTAACAGCTCGACTTGTTGTAAATTTGTTGTACAAGGGTATGATTTTAGATTTTCACGGCCAAAAATTATTTTGTTATTAGTTTTTGGGGTATTATGCCGTGTTACGCTACCTCCTTCTTTAGCCAACGTTTCGGACAGCGTTGCAGTGTCTATCATCAGGGCAGATGTGTAATAGTTAGGGATGATGTTTGTACTTATCTACTTAGGAGCGTTACCGTGTCGCCAGCTCCACTCCTCTACGAGCTGGCGCTACAATATACTTCAACATGTTTTTTTGCGTTTAGCCTTCATGTAACCGTCAATTACCGGATACCAAGAACTGTTGAGCTTAGCTCCGTCGTCTCTATTAATATTTATAGGATTTTTGTGAATTTCAATTGCCTCCGTAATCAGGCGCGCTCTATGAGTTTTGGGTCTTCCCAGGACCTCAGGGACAAATCCAAAGTAATGGCCGGTTTCGATTAAGTGCTCGGCGATTGCCGATTTGTCAGGGTGGCCAAGTTTACAGGCACGGAAGTGTTCTGATATCCTTTTGGAGATCGTCCGCTCTGTTTGGCCTACATAAACCTTGTCACATCCAGAACAGCTGAGTTTGTACACTCCATCTGTTTCCAGAGGAAACTTGGTCTTTGCAGGCCTCAAAAAGTCTTGTATTTTTGTCGTGGTTCCGAAGACAGTCTTGATGCTTTCTTTTTTCAATAGCCTGGCATTCTGTCTGTCACATTGTGAACGTAACATTGTGTTGTACAAGCTTCTAAAAACGTACGAATCCAGCGAAGATCGTTCATTTTGTGGCAAAATTGTTGTTGTAATTTTATGTGTTTTATATTTTTTTTTGCTGGAAAATAAAAAGTCACATGCTGACTCACAGCGGGAAAAACCTTTTTCGTGTTCCGCCTGCAACTCTTCATTTTCTCAAAAGAGAAGGTTGTATAAAGATTTTCATCAATTGTAACTTTTATTGTAATATTTGTGCTGATTAAATTGTTAATGATAAAGTCCAAGAAAGCCTCTACCCAAAATATTTCTAACTGCCTCAATTTCGTATTTGAAAGATGATTTTCACAGATCTTCTATTGAGCATTGTTACGAACTTTTTCTGTGCAGACCAACAAAAGGTAAAAAGCAATGCTTCTTCCGATCTTTTGGCTGCGCGATAGTAATAATAATATTTGGATTATTTATAACTTTTGTGAAAAATTACATCAAGGGCGCTACATTTTCTTTTTGATAAATGTTTTCTTAAACCAATACTTTTGGTTTCGGTGTTAATTTTAAGATTCACACATTCTGCCTAGATAATACTTGGTTGACAGTTTAGACACATCATTCTGTAAATTTATTGGTACTATAATTTGTACTCATAAATATAGAATTATTAATGTGTTCCAAATCTTTAGTTATTGAAGGTCAGTTGTGCATTATTGCCTGGCTTTAGTCCAAATTTTGCCAAACTAAACTCATGTTGGTGGGAATGCATTGCATCTGCTTCCAAAATATCATCAATGCGCTGATGTTTTTAATCCCTCTTTACTTTGTTGGATAGATGTATTATATTATACAAACATCTTTAATGCAAAGTCACCAATTTGCACATGCGAAATTGTTTGTTGGCACTGTCGACTTGTGCACAGTGACTTCACATTCCTCAATTTATAAAAACACTGATAAAACATGAATATTGAATCAATACAAATCAGTCTAACTCCAATGGCATTAAATATCCTTAGAGATGGCAAAATTTAGCATTAATTTTCAGATTTTTTAGCATTAACAATTGGAAATTTAGCGTTTTATAGCATTTTGAGGCATAATTTAGCGTTTTGTAGCAAAATAGAAAAAAATGTATTTCCTGAATGTTTTTAGCGCATATTTTAAGTATTTTTGGTAAAATATATGTTTAACCTTCATTTGCAAGTATTTCCTTGTGAAAGATTATAAATAATTAATTTTAATATTAAATTAATAAGGAAGGAAACTCTAAGTACGGGTCGAACACAAACACAACTAATGCAGTTTGCGATTAACATCATTTTAACAGGCGTAATTTATTTCGCACAATTTGTGTAATGTCAAAAAGCAATTTTAGCCTACAGTACAAAAATATTAAATATTTACACATAAAATAGTTACAAAATTGTAAAAAGAGGTAGGACAGGCTTCCAAAAATTAAATAAAGTAGGCATATTTGAAATACAGGTAAATACAAAAAACAATGGAAATGGCACTTTACTGATTGAATGATAGCATTGCGCACGTTTCAATAGTGGACTCCTTCATTCTCGTACGCCTGTCAGTCAGTACTTAAATTGTAGTGACTGAAAAAACGCTCTGCATCAACACTATTTACAGGGGCCCAAATTGTCTGTAGGGCTGGCCCAGCAAAGGCAGAGTTTGTCACTTTCATTGCCATCAACATTTGCACCAAGTCACACACTTTACCTTCACCGGTACAAATCACAGGTACTTCGATGTAGGGAAAACCCGATTATTTTAATACCCGGTATTTTCGGGAAATTCACGCCTATTTCGCTAAATAGAATAATTTAGCCGAAATACGGCCAAAATCACGTTTTTCGCAATTTTTTCGCGTTTTTAGTTAAAACGAAATTTTGCCATCTCTAAATATCCTTATTAAAAAGCCATGATTGCTTTTTCTCTAGCTCACGGGTCTGAAATGCTTAATTTCTTTTAATAAACTTTTTGAATTTCTGGTTGTTGGGACTATGCATGCCTTTAGACTCCTTTTTAACGTTATGTACGCGGTTGTCGATTTGTGATCCATCGACATTTATCCCCTTACACGGATGATGCATGTTTGATTCTCGCTATTCCACTAAAACACGCATATTATGCCAAAACGTGCCGCTTCATGGGATTGATTGCTTTGGAGAGGTTAAATTTAACATCTTTGGGGCTTCACAAATGTATTAAACATTATATTCATCGGCTTACTGCCAGAAGTTATTAACTATAAAACTTTGATTCTGAGATAATTAATGTTTCTAAAGCTACCTTTATTCAGTTTTATCCAAGATAAAATAATAACAAAGTCCACTTTTTAAAAACTGTGTTAACCCCTCAGAAAATCGCCAATATGCACTTTAAATGTCTTTAACGAAATGACATTTTACGAAAACTTTGTATTATTATCGCTTCACAATTAAAGCTCTATAAATGAAACATTTCTGAACGTAGCCGAATAGTGAAAACTGTTTTAGACAGGTTACAAAATAAGCTTTCGAATTATTATATTACAAATAAATATTAATATTTGTAAATATTAAAATTTAGAATGCAAACATTAAAAAAATGTGAAAATGACTCAATATGTAACTAAAACAATAACGGAGTTATAACGGTTTCTATGGAGAACGGTTTCGCTGACGTGTAAACACGCTTTTGTACTTGACTGCTGTCGTATTTTTAACGCATATATCTGCTTACGTTGCGGAGGGGTTATAGGAAAAAAATAAGAAAAATTGCACTTAGTGACTTTTTGGAAACATCACATAACGAGTGGAATTTTTTTGTCTTGCAAGAAGTCACCAAAATGTATTAGTGATTTTTATGCGTACTTTACGTGAATTTCCCCACGTCATCCTACTTTCAAAAGTCATAAAAATATGTTGATAATTTTGTATCGAATGTTATTAATAGACGGCCGGGGTAGTCCAGCGGTAAGGCTCTTGACACGCACACCGAAGGTCGCGGGTTCGAATCCCGGCGTGGCAAATAAATTTTATTTGATTAATTTGTGTTATTTCACAATTTATTCATTTAAAATAATATATAGTTTAATAGCGGCACGTTCCAGAGTGGAACATACTCTCAGTATCGCCCTGGTGTAAGACCACCATTCAGAATTGAAACGTTGCTTGAAATGGCATTAGACGTGTTTGGTGACCAGATCTCAATAGCCAGGTACTTCCCCACCTTCCTCTTTCCTATCTCCTTCCCCTCTCCACTACCTTCAGCCTCACAACATACCCCATTGGGGATGCCATAGTCTCACTGGCTTCAGACGGGTGCAGTTGGGACTCTTGTGCGGTATCCATATAAAAAAAATATATATATCTGTACGGTTGAAATTTAAGAATCCGGCTAAGAATGCAAATCTGATGCCACACCTTATGCCAAGCCATCTTCGTACTTGAAGTTTGTTAAAGAGCTACTTTTGTAATTCGGTTTCAAATTCAAGAATTTGTCATAGGATGATGCCACATACGTTAGCAGATCGCTTGAGGATGTGCCCGGACACTACGGATTACCACAGATTTGTAAATTTGAGTATCTCCTCGGATATGGAAAGATTGACGGTAACACTTAGACTTGTGAATAATAGTATCACGCAGCTTTATATTACATATGACATCATTGCCTGTTGCGGTTACTTTGTCCCGGTGACTAGCTGCCGCTGGATCACAGTGGATCCGAGGAACCAGCTATTTTTAGGAACCAGTTCACATAGGATTTATAAAATGGTCACCAACACTTAAACTGGGCAAAACCGAACGAAAAGCCGCCCAAAGGGCCTAGCAGCAGTTAACGTTAACATTTAACCATTATTATTGGTAATTATGTGCACTTAGTAACTACATATTAAGATGCTCAATTAGTTTTAAACAATATTTTTTCTAATTAAATTAAGACAATATAAGCGAAACTCAATCGGAAATCTGAAAACAGAAAAATCAGAAAAAGATATCTGCACTTCTGGGACTCGAACCCAGGACCTCTCGTTTTCCGGGCAAACGCGCTACCACTGCGCCAAGGTGTCGATTCGGTCATTTTTAACTATAGTTATGATACGTCATACTTCGACCAATAACCACCCACATTATCTTCATTTTCTAAATGCATATTTTCTTGACTACTTTCTTTATGTATGATTGCAAGATTCAAACCCGTACTAAATGCCATCTAGATAGTGCCTGGATAAATCTTTATCCATTTTATTTAATATGCGACATCTGTTGACTTTTCTGCAAGTCTAGGATGAATATTTATTTAAAATAAATGTGTTATTCAACATAAAGACTTCTTTACTGTATAAAGCGTGACAAAATTGAGACTTCTAACTCAGTAACAAAGACAAAGATTTACTACAAATTCCCATAACTCATACTATTTTTGGTCAACGAAGCTTCAGATATCTTGCAACAAGGCTTTACAACATTCTTCCAATTATTATAAAAAAATGTGATTCACAAAAAATTAAAAAAAAAAACATAAAAATTTGGATAAAAAATAATGATAGAGCGTTTACCGGTGCACTCACCCAAATTCGAAATTAGTATTGAACCAATGCTGTTATTATTGTACCAATGTTATTGTTATTATTAATGCAACCATTGTATTGCGTGATTTTATTCTAATATAAGTGTAGGTATGTTCACAGTATAATAAATTGACGTAAAATTACTGCCTCAACACAGGCTAGCCTAGTGAGGCAGGTTACAAGAAACCTAAATTTATAATTAGAAATCTCTATTGTTTAACCGGTCAGATGTTGGAACATTTTGCGGAAATTCGCGGAACTACACCAAAAAACCACCACTTTGAATTTTGAATTGAATGTTTTGTTGATAAATTTTAAGCTATTGTATATTTTATTGACTGAAACACGTTCACAACTCAATAAACTATCCACTAAAATCACATTACTTGCATTTATTACGTAAATTATTAGGTTTTACGACGTTTTATTCGCGATACACGCAGTAATTGCGACCGTTAATTCTGCGGCAAAATCTGACAGCGCATCGTCATAGAAGAAATCGTTTTAAAAATAATCCAGTGTGTCAATTCGAGAGAAATCTTTAACACTACCTAGAGTAATGATGGCGCAAGCGATTTTGACACTGTTTTTCATACAAATTCGTACATATATGGGTCAAAATCACAGACCAAAAGTTTTTCAAAGACAATATTATTCAAATATTTGAATTATTTTCTCGCGCATGCGCATTGTAGGCCCGCAAATTCCGGGTCCCGGCCTCTCACCGGTTAAGTACCTACTGGATATATGTATTTTGTTTTCTGTTATTAACTTTTGTACTCATCCAACTTTTAAATTGTACTTTTACTGTACTTATGATGTACTTTTTTTTTTTGTAATTATAAATCTAAATTTTTTTGTTCAATAAAGATATATTATTATTATTAGTTTTGGGGTGACCACATTATTTTTTTTTTTGCACGCAGTTTCTGCAATCTTCTCATAAAAAACATTAAAACTTTAAAAACAACCTATTTATTATGTGCAGTATTCGATACAATACAGTCATTTAATAAGTACATAATGATGTGTTTGGAGTGACACTGAATACTGAATACACAATAATAATAAAATTTAATACTCAATGCTTACATAAATAACCTTAATTGAAGGATATTCTAGAATTTCATATTAATATTAATTGTCAACAGTATTGAGAGGGTACCAATTATAATAACAATAGAATACAGGAAAACCCCACGCTAATGTAGCTTGAATAAGCATTTGAATTAATGGATAGACAAACCGTCGCCTCAGTTCTTATTTGTCCAACAGTCCATTTTAGTTTTTGTTCAATCTCCACTTTAAAATTAAAAACAAAGTATTAAAAACAAAAGTAAATCACTTTACTGAGAATTATTTAAACTAATGAGACCTTTAACTTTACGGAAATAGCTTTATCAAACACCTATCATAATGTTTTATGGAAATAATGAAAGAAAACCTTCTCCTCCCGTAAAATTTTCAAATGGTCTGTTGGACAAATACGAACTAAGGCGACGAAACAGTGACAATAATATAATGTACAAAGCATTAGTTGCAACCTTCGACAGCTCAGAAATGGGGGCTCCTTCGAAGCCAGAGTAAAGTTAGCCTCTCAAAAACTGGGCGTAATTTTTATTTTATATTTTTTTAATTTTATTTATTTGTGTACAAAAAATTTACAACATTACAGATATTTTATCTAATTCATTGTAATAGTAGTAGAGAATGTAGCGCCAAAAACCTTACAAACTCATTGAATTCAATCAAACGTTCTGATAGTAAACGGATAGTTGAACGAAATATGGTTTGGCCAGAAGTTTGGATCCATAAATGTGGCGAATTTTGATTCCGGGATCCCGATACGGAATGAAGCGTACTCATACCGAGACGGTAGTCTGGCAACGTCACACTTTAAAGTTTTGTCAGTATTGCGCAGGAATCTTTCAATGTCATCGGTTGAGGTGCTGGCATCGAATTGCCAAGCATGAATGTACTTCAGCCTTTCGACGGCAACCAGACCGGTAGGTTCTTGAGCGGTACCTCCTAGAATAGGACGTCTCTTACTCCTATGCGTCACTTTCTTCCAATTGCTGGTATTGTTGACTGGCGGCTCAGAGGTGGAGGAGGTATGCCCGGTGGTAGAGCGGTTAACATAGGAGGAAGAGGTCGAGGCTTTGGGACCAATTTCAGTAGTTTGAGTCCCTACCGATGGATCTGGAACAGAGGACGCCATTGAAGCAGATGCTATAGCAGGTTGAGGGTCTACTTCCGATTTGCTCTTTTTTGTAGCAGATCTCGTGGTAATCTTACGAGCGTTGGGGCGGCCGACTAAGGCAGCTAGGGTGATATCAGGCGGTGGGCTAGCCACTCCGTTTGGCTGTACGTCGCTGGACCGAGGGGCGGAGAGCTGAGGGGCGGAGGGGGGCGGGCGTAGTAAAGTAGTGGCCGCTTGTGCCGGTATTGCGGCGGTAGGCAAGACTCGCGGGTCCGGGGGGACCGGACCTGCGGCGTTCCCAGAACTGCAGGTACATGTACACATTTTAACACTACCGACATACGTTGTCAGTAAATTTTTAAGGGAATTCTTTTCCAAAAACAACATTTTGTCACTCAAACTTTCAATCGTTTTCGTTAGTAGGTGAAGCCCAATCAAAATTTCATTACTGTCACCCATTTCGGTATTATCAAGCGCTGATAATAGGAAGCAGAAACAAAATTGCAGCGCGACGAAAAAGACATGCGTTCCGGTTGAACGAATCGAACATAATGTACAGGGCCCACAGATACTTTAATAGTACACAACTGCTAACCCTTTACAAATCATAAGTGTGCCCCACGGTTGAATTTGGCAGCCATCTCTGGTCTGGAGCTCCAAAATACCTGAAAAATACCTTCGACTCTGTACAGAAATGGGCTGTCCGCTTGATAGATTATATTAATCTTTAGAGCACAGGCGTCAGGTGGGAATGCTATACTTGTTCTACCGGTATTACAATGGAAGATGCTCCTAGGAATTAGCGTCATTAATCCCTTTGGCACCAGTGCATAGTCGGGAAACATGCCAAACGCGTGCCCAACATTTGTAAACGGTTGACATTTGTCACATGAGAACGGGTCGCTTCTTTGCCTCTTTCTTGTGTTCAACAGCTCGGCTGTGGAATGATTTGCCAGCCTCTGTGTTTCCTCCTTCCTACAACATGGGTCTCTTCAAGACCAATGTTCATTCCTTCCTCTCCTCAAAAAGACCCCCCACACAGCATCCCAGATGACATAGGCCCTGAGGGAAATTATTTTCCTCAAGGCCTCCTGTGTGGAGTTAATGTAAAAAAAAAGTATATCTAGACAAGGCGTGTGGGTCTTAAAAATGACACCGCGGCCCAAAATATTGGTTTACGAAAACATTTATCAAAAAGAAAAAGCACTATCTCGCAAGAAGCATTGGTTTTTACCTTTTGTTGTTCTGCGTGAAACTAATTTGTTTTTCAGTGAATTCACGGCAACGGAATCACTAACTTTGTGAAGACCACTTTAACCTTCCGTCAGGCACAATGCAAATCCTAACACGATCGGGCGCAATTCATCTGTGCGATTAAATCACAGAAAAACAGTTCAAAATACTCAATTGTATTATATTGTGTTAGCGTTCCAAAAGAGACACAAAAAATGTAAAATTGACACAGTTAGAAATATTTTAGATATACTCTATCGCGGACTTTATTTATTAATAATTTAATCAGTTATACGAATACTTAAAAAATATAAATAACATATCATACCAATATTTTTGGTTTTGGTGTTAATTTTAAGGTTTACACTCCCTCTATTATAATACTTGGTCGATGCTTCTGGCAGTAAACTGACGTTGTATGTATATATAAATGTATCTCTTGCAGGTTCCCAGCGACTGGCTAATAACACACGGAGATCCAGAGACCCTTAAGCAGAAATGTCCTGACATGCTGGAGAACATTACGGAGGAAGATATTGTGGTTTGGGTTGATCCGCTCGATGGAACCTCTGAATACACGCAAGGTACAAGTCTCTGATATATCTTATATTATGATGTATGTGTCTTTGATAGTCACTATTAAATTTATATTATATTTCCTCTGCATCCTGCGACCCGTGTTTTAATTATATATATATTTTTAAGTCAAGTTCTTGTGCATGTTTGCATTAAAATCTGCTCTATTAATGCACTCCTCGAGGTAATTTTCTAAAAATTTGAATAAGGATCTCCAGTCATTTTTTAAAAATCCATATTGACCTTCTAACTTAAATACCAGTATATATTTTTTTGTTATCGTTATTAAGTTAAAATTTTTAAGGTCTTTCGAAATTGTACCGAATCACCAGTCACAAAAAGCCTATGTTTTATTTCAACAGGCACTGTATTTTGCATGGCAGCGTCAAGAGTCAAGAAATTTTTTATTCTTAAGTTTAACCGCTTTTACTATTGAAGAACACTAGATAAAATGGTAGCATCTCATCCCTACTATTATTGTATTTTACCAATGTGCAAAAATACATCCGTGACCGCATCTGATAAACAATTTATTAGTGTTCCAAAACCTTCTTTACTATGAAAAAATGCATCGTATTACATCTAAACATACTGGTATTTAAAATAAACTGACGATAATGACTGTAATAACATGTCAACATCAACAGATTCAGTCATACCAACCAAACAATGTGTTTTAATGTGATGATTTTTTTTATTCGTTTTTAAATGAAGATTTATAAAGTCTATGCATAATAATATGTAATAAAACTTGATTATTCAGAATCAACGTTTGTTGATCTATATGCTTACATATATACGAGGGGGACCCAAAAGTAACCGGAATTTCATCATAACTTCTTTATTTCTCAATATTTTTACATCTAATTTTGATCACCTTCAAAGTATTCTCCATTGACCACAACGCACTTCTCCAAACGCTTCTTTCATTGTTTAAAACAGTTTTTAATTTCACTTATCGGGATGTCCTTTAGGTCTTCCAACGATTTTTGTTTTACCTCCTCCACAGTGGCAAAACGCTTTCCTTTCATGTCCCTTTTCAGTGTGGGGAACAAAACGAAGTCACAGGGGGCTGGATCACCTTGGAAAAAAATTCAGGGTCCTCTTCGAGCTGACTTTGAAGCTCAAAACATGCCTGAAGTCGACGCTCCTTTGCTCGTCTGAGAAAGCGAGGGACAAATTTGGCTGCAATCCTTCTCACAGACAAATCTTCGGTTAAAATCCTCTGAATTGAACTCCATGACATTCCAGACATCTCACAGTGTTGATCAATGGTTCGGCGACGATTTTCACGAACGAGGGTATTGATTTTGTCGACGTTTTCGTCAGTTTTTGACGTTGAGGGGCGTCCTGAACGGGGTTGGTCTTCAATTAACATTTCTCCATTTTTAAAACTTAAAAACCACTCGTAGACTCTGGTTTTACCTAGGGCAGCATCCCCATAAGCTTTCAGCATTACAATAGTTTGCCGATTTCACCAACAGGAAACAAAATTTCACAGCCACACGTTGCTTTCGACAATTCGAAAAAGTTTGTTTTACTCAAAAAATTCTCACTGGCGAACCGATGCACTCACAGTGACACAACTTCGTACACTGACTCAGTAGGGGTGACCCTAACGAATACCTGGTCGAAAAATGTGTTTCCCCATTCTTCCTCTCCACCACAGCACAACTCCCGTTACTTTTGGGTCCCCCCTCGTATTTATTTTAAGCCATAATATTTTTCACTGGAGTTCCTTATTAATATTTTTCAAAATTACATTAGTCTGAGGAGGTTATGTCAAATTTTTGTGGCAATGCGTTGATAAATTTGTTTTACTACCAAGCTGAGAAAAACAAGTTGAAATCCTCACCATCCAATAATTATTAAAGTCTGCGACTTTCCAACCCCAATTATTATTGTCAAAATAAATATGTACTATTTGATTGCATGTTTGTTTGTCTGTACTAAAAAGCTTATTTGAAAACATATTTTATCTGTCCTAGATTTATTGGTCGCTAGATTTTTGTCAACAGTAAAATATTCCACAAAAAAGTGGTTGTCTACATTCCTAACTAATTTGTGTCGCAGTGTTTTTCTGCCAAGTTTTATTGATGCATGTGCATGGCTTTTAAGGGATTTAATAAAATAATATATAATTGTATAAATATGCTTCTATAATAATCTTATTTTAATTTTAGTAAAAATTTGCACATTGTTTTGTTACTGTTATGCTTTTTAGTACGCTAAAAGTTTCAACTCTCTTTTTATGGTAAAACTTGAATAGGCTTGAAATGAAAAATGAAAAAGATTATATTTTAGAATACCTAAATTAGATAAGTTCAAATAGGATGGTCTGATGCTCTGTAGGGAACCCACCGGCACAGCGGGGTTTAAGTTTAAGTTTACGGGATTGATTTTTATTTTTTGTAATTTATTCACAATTCTTTGTTCCTATGAAAGTATGAAACAATCTACAATAATAAATTGGAGACATTCACGCACGGGCAATTTTGTGAAGTGGTACTATGTGTCTCGATTGATTTTACACAATTTTTTTAGCTTATTCAATTCAAGTCCTTCAATAATTTTCACTCAATTTGGGAGGCGGGAATGGATACCGCCACCCGGGAAGCATTTATTGGATATCCAGTACCTCTGCTATAGGTCACCCCAAGTGGTTCTCTATGTTTGATAACTGGGGTGCTTGAGATTATGAGGTGGGATTTGTCCGGGTCTTGGCGGCAGATGCGTCTGCCCGATCTGAGAGACTGGTTGAGGGAGACCTTTTGATCTCTCCACCAGGGCTGTCGCCCCATCACCTCACACCATAGTTGGAAGGATGGATTCATACGTCCTTCACTCCTGGATACACTGACCCTCAGATTTCTACCCATCCCTCGTACCCTTTTCTTTCTAGAGCTTCGTCACTTTCTTTTCCTAAGAGGTCTCTACACAGCATCCCTGAATATGACTTAGGGGCTGAGGGGAATTATTTTCCTCGGGGCCTCTGTATGGAGCTAAATTAAAAAGAAAATACTCCAACTATGCAATTCTATAAAGCTGGAAAATATGCATTACCTTATTTATTTTTGGTATATGTTCCCATCTTTTTAGACCAGAAGTGGGCAAATGGTTGATCGCAGACGAAAGTTGAAAAAATATCACTTTCTCCTCAGGTGTCATAAACTCTGAGGGGGAAAGAGACGGCTATCTATAACAAATTCTACTCAAAAGAAAGTTTATAATCTAGATTTGATTTGATATTTTTGTTATTTGTTTTTGGGGTGTTATGCCGTGTTGCGCTACCTCTCCTTTAGCCAACGTTTCGGACACTGTAACGCTGTCCGAAACGTTGGCTAAAGGAGAAAGTAGCGCAACACGGCATAACACCCCAAAAACAAATATCAAAAATACTTTTGGCCGTGAAAATCAAAAACCATATCTATTATGTATTTGTTTAAATTTTTTATCTCAAAAATATATGCAGCTCACAATGAGGTGTGTACTTATGGGTGTTTTACATGATTTTTTTTTCATCCAGTTTCCATGTGGATTTGACAATAAGAAATTATCTGCTCTATTTTGTTACGGATTTTCATACAGCGATGACAGACATTATTTGACATGTCATTATTTTGCATTACTATATTATGTGAAAAGTTGCATGTTTATTTCGTTTTATGTTTAAAATATTGATAAAACGAATATTACGTATTGTATTACTCTTTTTTTATTTTATTTTATATTTTTACTGTTTGTGAAGATGTGTGTTTACTGTTCAGTATTCTGAATTTCACGTGTGTTTATGATGATTTGTGATGGCAACATCAAAGGCAAAATACAGATGATTTCATGTGATTTATGGTTAGGTTCAAGGTGTTGCCATTGTTTGATAATTTAACCCCTCAGGCTAATTTGTTTACTTTTTGGGAACAACTCATATAGGTTTGTGTCTTCCTTACTATCATGAAGAAATCCCTTATCAAAATATGTATCCCCTATCAAAAAGATATAAGAGAAAAATGTTCTTTTTTTTTTACATGAGCTCCACACAGGAGGCATGTCATCTTTGGTGATGCTGTGTGGAGGGTTTTTTTAAGGAAAGGAGAGTTCTGGGAAGGAAAAGGGTTTAAGGGGTGGGTAGGAATCTGGGGTTCAATGTGTCCTAGTCATCCGCCTCCAAGACCTAGACAAACCTCACCCCATGAACCCGGGCACCCTTGCTAAATCACCAAACATAGCGAACCACTTGGGATGACCTATGGTAGAGGTGTTGGTTATCGAATAAAGGTTCCCGGGGCGGCGGTACCCATTCCCGCCTCCCAAATTGAGATCTAAACGGTATTAGAAAGAGAAAATACCACACTGTGTATTCAAATCTAAAAGTTAACTACAAAACAATTAAAATGTACTCTGTAATGTAGACCAAAGTTTCTGATCTCAATTTTGAAAAAAAATTATGACACCTTTGGAATTTTTTTAAAATTATTTTCAAATGAAAGGACAAAAAAGGAAAGTGACGTCCATTTATTTGGATTTTATTGCAATGTGGAAATATTTTGACCTTCTGATAAAATATGCTCGAAACCGGAGAGGTTAATACTTTTTTTTTTTTTAATATGAATACCACACAAGAGTCCCAACTGCTCCCGTCTGGAGCCAGTGGGACTATGGCATCCCCAATTTGGGTATGTTGTGAGGCTTAAGGTAGTGGGGAGGGGAAGGAGATAGGGAAGAGGAAGGTGGGGAAGTACCTGGCTATTCAGATCTGGTCACCAAACACGGCTAAAGCCATTTCAAGCAACATTTCAATTCTGAATGGTGGGCGATACTGAGAGTATCTTCCACTCTGGAACGTGCTGCAAATATACTTTATATTATTTTAAATGAATAAATTGTGAAATAACACAAATTAATCAAATAAAATTTATTTGCCACGCCGGGATTCAATCCCACGACCTTCGGTGTGCGAGTCAAGAACCTTACTGCTGGACTACGCCGGCCGTCAAAACATTATTACTGTCCCAAAACATCATTTCTTTTCCAATGGCAACTCTCCGTGTGAAATCTCGTCGCAAGTATGAAAATAATGATTGTGTATAGCAAAGATTTTTCGTATGGGTTCCGATATATCTTCCGTTTGTGGATTGGTACGAAAAATAAAACATTTTATAAAACACCCAAAGTTGATCTCATTACTGCGACGTTTGCCCACTTCTGTTCTAGATCTTTCTATGTTCTGCGATGATGAACCATGTTACGTCGTTGCCGTTGTTTGCGGTTGACTCATTGTGTTGTTTTGTTGCAATTTTAGGTGCTTTAATGCTAAAGGGAAACACATGGGAACGGTGGAAATCTTATGTAGCGCACCCATTTATCAGTGCAAAGTGGTACCTCAGTTTACTACATTCAGAATATGGTAATTAGCCATGTTAACACACACAACTATTTACTTTACACTCAACTAACATACATTGAGGTGTTGGTTTACCATCTTTTAACAAATCAATGCCCCAACCGTCAAGTACTCTATCTGCAAATTTGTGTTACTTCGCAGGAGCTATTAGTAATGATACTGTGTGGAGTCAGTGTGGCATCTATGGCATCCCCAAGAGGGGAAGGTGTTGAAGAAAATTAAGGTGGGAAAGTACCTGGCTATTTAGATTTGGTCACTACCAAAGATGTTAAAATACAAGAGATGTGCTATCCACAGTTTTTACTGGGTGGGACTGTGTTTTCTGATGTCGCCGATATTGTTGACCAATACTACTGCACACCTTAAAAAAATCAATTAAATGAATGAATTCTTTCTGTTTTCAAACTATATTGTTAATCAATACTACTGCACACCTTAAAAAAATCAACTAAATGAACAAATTCTTTCTGTATTCAAGCTATATTGTTAAACAATACTACTGCACATCTTCAAAAAATCAACTAACTGAACAAATTCTTTCTGTATTCAAACTATATTGTTAATCAATACTACAGTACACCTTCAAAAAATTAACTAAATGAATGAATTCTTTCTGTATTCAAATTATATTGTTAAACAATACTTCTGCACACCTTCAAAAAATCAACTAAATGAATGAATTCTTTCTGTATTCACAGTATATTGTTAACCAATACTACTGCACCCCTTAAAAAATCAACTAAATGAATGAATTCTTTCTATATTCAAACTATATTGTTAAACAATACTACTGCACACCTTCAAAAAATCAACTAAATGAACAAATTCTTTCTGTATTCAAACCATATTGTTAAACAATACTACTGCACACCTTAAAAAAATCAACCAAATGAACGAATTCTTTCCATATTCAAACTATTCTTATTAGGTAGTAGTCCGCCGACAGTCGGGCGGACATCATAGCATATCTCTTGTATTTCAATATATTTAGTCACGACATACGGTGGTCTTTCACCAGGGAGATATTGAGAGTATCTTCCACTCTAGAATGAGCCGCAACAGTACTACATATTATTTTAAGTTTAATTAATTGTGCAACATCACAAATTAAATAATTGAAATTTACTTTGGCGCGCTGGGATTTTACCCGCTCCTTCCTGACTCTAATTTGAGAGTTTTACCCCTCGACCATGCAAGTCGTCTATCTCCCATAGTCCTTTGACTGTAATCCAGCCCCTTTAATTAAGTTCACCAGGGCTATCACTGGATGTTTGGCCAGGCCTTCTGGTTTAATGACATGGCCTCCCTGGTTATCTGAGCCTTCTTCCCATCAAGGCAGGATATGGTATCATGTATGACCCGTTGTTTCTTCACCTAATTATATTTCCTCCAGATTGGTGCTTTCCACTTCCAACAACTGCATGGCGGTTTTTGAGTTTTCAGTGAGTTAGAGTGCTAAGATTGAAAAATACGATATTACTGATGTTATTGTAGCTGAAAATGAATTTTATTCTTTTTCAAAATTTCAACTTTTTGTATGAAGATCTCTCAGTATGTGGATGCGACACATCCCTTGACTGAAAGAATTCTGGCGTTTTTTACGCTCTTGTTTGATTTCAGGTGGAGGTTTTCTGTGGTACTCACTTTTGTAAATCAAACGCTTGTTTTGTGTTGTTTATCTGGTCGTAATTTATTATTCTTTTATTTATATAATCCTGATTTTTTATAGGATTTGCATTGTGATCTGCTTATTGGGACACATTTTTTTCGTAAGACATTTAAACTACCTACTTTTGTTTTCTTCTATAGAACTAATTCGAATAATGAAACAGAAATAAAATAATAAAATTAGGTAGGTACTTGCCTAGAAGTAATCCCATAGAACAAGTACCTACTTAATAAATATCAATTTTAACCAAATTCTAAAGATCTAAGATACAAAAAGTTGAAATTAAAAAAAAAAATCATTTTCAGCTACAACAACACTTCAATCTTAGCTCTCTAGCTCACTGAAAACTCACAGACCGCCACCACTGCATAATATATCTCCTGAAGGGTGATTATGAATCGTTGGCGACATCATAGCGCGTGTTAAATAGGCCGTACACGTCACATTTTGAAGAGTTTCTTAAAAGCGGTATTTCATATAGCATTAGCGAGCTAAATACTGCGCTCAGGTTAAGATACCAACTGTTAAAAGTAGTACAGACAGTGCATTTTGCCGCATAATCCTCGCTAAGAGATGTCATTCACGGGAAAATTTGCAAATCGAATGTCATTGTGTACAAACATCGAAATGATACGACAAACGGACAGTCATTTATGAATGCCTATTTGGCTTATATGAAAGTAGTTTTAACAACTTATAAATAGTAATTCAAGTTTTAAATAGGTAATTAATCCATTTAACACAAGATATGCATAGACATGCTATAGAAAAGCGCAGAAATTTGACAACCGATAAAGCACGATGGATGCCTTCTGACATCTGACCTTTTCGTCTTAATTGTCTCATAACGCAAAAGATACAGAATGACCCTTCTCCCTTATTCTTCAAACACATTTAGAAATGTTGCATTTATTCGGATTTTATTGCAAAGTGCAAATATTCTGACAGAATATGCCTGAGGCCAAAGTTTTGTAGAACGTTATAGTGTCCATCATCAGGGAAGATGTAAATGTTGGCTATAGAAGCAGAAAGTAAAATAAAGAATGTCCTTCTAGCCTCTCGGTGACTTTTAATCCATATTGAGTAGTTGTTTTGACTCTTTTGGCATTTGAAACATCAATGCTCTCTATATTTATATTGTCTTACAGCAAACCACCTTTGAAGTTTTTTTTCCCCGTTTTGTTGTAAATTATCCTAAGAAACTGATATTTTCACAGTGTTCTTAAATTTCAGTACTTAAGGATAATTTATGAGAAAACCATGGGAAAAATGTAGCACATTATCAGAAAGAGTACTTTACGGAGGGTGCAACAAAGTATATAATCAATTCATTCAATTTAAATGCCTTCACACTTGAGTTTTGATTTTTTTTGCTGAAATGATTTTACTTTTGTAGTTAGTACTATAATTATCTGAAGCAGTTCTGTAATCCACTAAGCTTTCCACCTTTAATATTAACCATTTGCCAAAATATGTGTTCGATTGTGTGTGTATGTTCTCAAAGCATTGTTGATGTTATAAATATTTCTAAGATACTTAATTTTATCAATTGATAAATGTGTACTAGCTCCTTGTGAGCAGCTATTACTGATTATAGTGATTTATTTTTGGGGTATTGTACCGTGTTACGCTTCCTCCTTCTTTAACACGTCAGTTTTGGAAACAGCCCGAACAGATCCCATAGAAATCATTGTGTCTCTTGCTATCAGGGTGAGTGATATGAAGTAAACGGTGTTAGAAAGAGAAGAAACCAGCCTTTATATTCAAATCAAAAAGTTAATCATAGAATAATTAAAATGTGCACTTCTATGAAATTAAAGTTTCCGACCACAATTTGAAAAATATTTATGAAACTTTGTGAATTTTTGAAGTAAAACTTCTTTATGCACGCTTGACTTGGGGAGTAAGCTGGCGAATGCATGGCGAGAGCGTTACGAAAAGCGAGGCGAACAGTAGTTGAGAGAGAGATATAAGTTAGTTGAAGATAGAAAGAGAGAGAGAGTAAAGCCGGGTACAGGTTGCTGTAACATAACATGCAATGTAACATGAAAGGAACATTTCATAAGTATGGACGTGGCGCGCGCACGAACCTAGCATGTACCAACTCGCATCTGTTTCCGGCATGCGCGCGGGAACAAGTCCTCCACTGTTTGCGCGCGTTCTGCAGTATAGACACAAACAGCCTGTCCACACTGACGCTCCGTGTACACTGCGCGCCTCTTTGTGTTCGGCGAAAAAAAGACACTTGGCTGATTGCGGTTTTTATTTTTGGGATAAGTTCAAAAATATTCTATTTATTTGGATTTTTTTGCAAAGCCGAAATGTTCTGAACTTTTGACAGAATATGCCTACGGCATGCGGGTTAACCTACGTTTTGGAGAGCATTACAATGTCCATCATCAGGGTAGATGTAAACTTTGGCTAAAGAAGGAGAAAGAAAGTAAGAACGAATACTCGCAAAATAAATCACGATAATACTTTTAACCGTGAAAACCTTAAATCATATTATTACTAAGTTTCTGAAAAATATCAACGGACGTGCATGTTTCAAAGCAGTTTCTCCAGCAATTTCTGCTTAAAATCTTATCTATTTATTGCCCAAAACTGACGCTTAGGCATCAAAATGTATTGCTTCCATTGATTGTTTTGAAGTATGATTAATTGGTTAAGTCTTTGCATATTATGTCAACTGTAAAGCCATTTTACTAAAATCCATTAAAATTACAAGAAATCCTGTCATTTGAATACATTTTCATGCTGCTGCATGAATTGGTTTCCGCAACCTTCCAACTCAAAGCCAATAGCTTCGTCCTGACAGCCCAGAATTAACTGAAAGGCCCGACATTATTTTTATTTTCACAATTGATATCATACACTTTATTTTGCCCTTTTAACTGCAAAGTTATTTATGTGTTTGCTATTTAGAAATGGCTCAAGCGCTAGCCGTGGATTGTGAGGACGAAGCTAATGGCATACACTGTAGTGCTACGTAGGTCATTTGTAATTAATTGTTATATTCTACCGGGTTTATAGACTGTATTGCAAAACTATAACACTTAAGTCGCCAAGAGAGATTGATGCAACAAAATTAGGAACAACATGCAATAATTTGATTGTAAAAATCTATCTGTATCGATCACAGAAATTTCAAATGCTGTAAAGGACAAAATGTTAATTGTTCAGGAGAGCGAAAAATAAGTTTTTATATTTTAAAAAAATCATATCTCCTATTTTTGTAGACCTATAATTGTGATTTGTTGTAACTTTCTTTAATAACAATATTTAATTTGTTTTAAATATTTCAGAAAAAAAATCTTCTTAAAATGGACATTGTAAAAGATGCAATTATTTTTCCAGAAATATTTCGATGATGCAGGTCGAAAGACAAAAAAAACAGAGAAAATGACATATTTAATCCATTTTTGGATTTATTGTCTTTTACAGCATTTAAAATTTCCGCTATCGATATATTTATATAAAAAAGAGTGTCTCAAATCAACAATTTTATTCCTAGACTGATGAAACTTTGCACATTTGACTTTTAAAATAAGATGAATGTCACTGTCTACATTAGATTTCGAAAAAACTACATAAAGCCCTCTGGACTTCAGTTATATTGATATAAATGTTAGCATCTATGGTTCCTGATTTTATTGCGGTCTTTCTTTCGATGGCGCAACTATGGTTCTGTAAGAAAATAGAACATGAAAGAAAAGTAAAGAAATATATCAAACCTAACCTAAATTAAACTAATCTTTTTTCAAGTTCTGTTTTGTCACTGTTATGTATTATCCAGTTATCGTCACTGCAACCTCTTTTGTGTGAAGTGTTACAAAGCCATGCATGTTTTTATCTTCAACATCTTTAAATAAATCCGTATTAAATTGGTTATCGCTTCCAGGGTTCCTTGAACACGTCACCGTGCTGATTGGCATATCAGTCCGTGAGCAGGCAGTGGGGGGCGTCATTCACCAGCCCTACTGGGGGGGCGGGGCAGGGGGACGCACTATCTGGGGTCTGGAGGGCCTTGGGGTGCGGGGCCTCAGCACGCCCAGCCCCTCTGCCTCCCCGCTGGTCATCACCACCTCCAGATCACACTCCAACGCCCTGGTGGAGAGCTGCCTCGAGGCACTGAAGCCCGATACGGTGCTGAGGGTGGGCGGAGCGGGCTATAAGGTTTGGCAACGTTGTGTAATTATTGTAAAAATTAACTTAACTAACTAACCATCACGCCGTTTCCACGCAGGGGTAGGCAGAGAGGACGGACCGCCAAACAACTCGGTCTTGGTACACACCCTCATACATGCTCTTCCATTATTCTGACTCTTGACATGGCCCGACTCAAGTATCTGATTCACTTGATCTTGCCGTCTTTCTTGGGCGTCCTCGTCCCTGACTTCTACCATTCACATTTGCGTCATATATTCTCTTTACATTCCTTTCCTCGTTCATTCGTTCTACATGCCCAAATGTAGATGTAAATTAACTTATGTTTTAACAATGTGATATTTTTAACTCATTCGCTGCCAGGAGCTTTTGATACCATCGAAAATAGATTGAATTGGTTCACCCATGGAAGTCATTGGTACCAAATGAGTTAATTTTCTGTTTTTTCTTCTGATTTGTCATCAGACCATAATTCTTAGAATACATTCGAATCTGATCTGTAGACCCTGAGGAAACCCTAGGCTACCCTTGCAAAAGGCAGCATTCATTCATAAAATTGTCCTTTGGCTACCCATCCAGATCCACAGGATAATTATTCATTTATAATACATTTTTCAGCCAATCAGCACTATCCAAGTTTACAGAAAAAATTCAAATAATGACAAATATTTCAAGCGCCAACAGCACAAACTGTGAGTTTCAAACTGACTTGACCGTCGTACGGAAAAGTATTGCAGTTTTCACTAATGAAAAATTATCCTGATAATCTCAGCAGTGAAACTGACACTGAATAAATAGATTTTATAAAAACACTGAAACTTAAATGTGTTGATTTTTTGGAAAAGTGACAATATTTTTTTAATTTTTGTTTAACCTTTATTGTATTCAAAACTGTTGAATAAATTAACATATAATGTTATCCATAAGTTGAAAAATACAATATTATTGCATATACATTTTAATGACTAGCAAGATGTATATTCTCAATACAGGGTGTCTGGGGGTAAATTGCTTTAACTTCGGGAGGTAATTTCTACATGATGATAGAAGCAAAAAAAATTAACAACTTTTTCCGAAATTCCAACATTTTTTTTCCCATACAAAAAAACGTACCTACTAAAAATCCATAGCTTACTCCTACTAAAAATCCATTGCTTTCTTGCTGAGAGCCTGCCGGGCACAATTGTGGCAACATTGCATGGTTGTGATTGGCCCGTATCGTAACAGCGGAAAATAATAATGCTGCCCGCACTCGCCGGCAGTGGCGGCTCGTGACTTTTGGGTGAGCTAGAATGCTGATATTAAAAAAAAATGTCATTATTGATGTTGTTGTAGTGGAAAAAAAATTTTTTTTTTTTGAAAATCAGTTTTTTGTATGAAAAATTTCAGGAAGTTTCAGTTTGGCGGTGCGCCGCACCGATTTCCTGAAAAATCTTCATACAAAACACCAATTTTTGAAAAAAAAAAAAATTATTTTTCGCATACGACAACATCCATGATGCCATTTTTTTTAATATCAGCACCCTAGCACACCAAAAATCACGAGCCGCCACTGCTCGCCGGTCTAATTTTATCTTTTTACCACAAAAGTACCACTAAAAGTTGGTATTTCGAAAAAAGTTATTTATCTTTTTTATTTATAATATCTATCCCCGGACACCCTGCATAAAAACAGACTTCTTCACATAATGCTGTTTTTCTGCAGATATGCTCAATTTGTAGTATTTTTTTTTGTCATTTAATAATTTTTAGGATAAGTTTGAAGAAACCCAACTGAAAATAACTGAATAACAAAAACGTGCGTCTTTAGTTTCTTGTCTGGCCGCCCGTTACCCTTACAAAACTGTAAAAGTCTTAAAACAAAACATTTTTATAATTTTTGTCAGGTGCTGCAACTGCTGGAGGGGCAGGCCAACGCCTACGTGTTTGCCTCGGGCGGCTGCAAGAAGTGGGACACTTGCGCCCCCGAGGCAGTGCTCCGGGCCGCCGGGGGGCGTCTCACTGACATCCTTGGCCGGGCCTATTCCTACGGCAGCAAGGTGGCCAAGCCCAACTCTTCGGGGGTACTGGCGGCACTGTCCAGCCCGTTGCACGAGGAACTGGTTACCAAGATACCTGAGAGCGTCAAGAATAAATTGAGCGAATAAGATGTGTTAGAACTGTTGAGGGTTGAGGGTTGAGGGTTGGACCGCTTATTTTGTGAACACAAATCTCATAAACATATGGTCACATAAATTTTAGTTTTGTGAACTGTTTTGAGAAATCACAGAAGAAAGAAAAAATTTATCTCATTTTTATTCTATACTCAAAGGAAAAATGTCTTCAAAATGTTTTTTTTAAAGTGCCATACAGACTCAGCCATAAAAGCGCAAGCATTATTTCGGCATATCGCTTGCCGTACATTCAGAATGGTAATATATGGCGAGTGATATGCTGAAATAAGGCAAACCAAATAATGCCGGCACTTTTATAGCTAAGTGTGATGGCCCCCTTAAAGATAGAACATAAATGGTTTACATACTATGACAGTGGTTTTCAACCTGTGGTACACGTACCCCTTGGGGTATGCGAAGCAAGATTGGGGGTATGCTGCACGAATGTAGGATTTAAAACTCAGCTCAAAGTTTTCAAACTTCAGCGGTTTACGCTCGGTGGTTTAGCAGCCTGCCGCAACGCCATACCTACATCAGTCAGTCAGTCAGCTCAGTTTATAGATTTTTTTGAAAGAAAACAAACACTTAACTGTCAAAATAGGTTCGCTTTTCTTAAGAGTTCCTAAAGCACAGGAAACAGCTCTGGAAGCATCATACAGAGTAAGTTATTGCATCGCTAAATCAGGAAAAACTCATACAATTGCAGAGGATTCAATTATACCGTGTGCCAAAGACATTGTCCAATGCATGCTTGGCCACGAAATATCAAAGAAAATAACAAGAATAAAAAAGAGTAAATATTTTTCTCTGCAAGTAGACAAGAGTACAGACATTTCAAATCAGACCGAATTGAAAACCGCTGAACTATGAGAATGAGAAAAAGTAGCTGTTTAACTCTATCCCTTTCGTGTTTTTCTAAAACAGACCTTGTGAAAATTTGTTTGATCGTTGTTTTGATGTTCATTAAAAATGACGAGAGTTTGAAACGATCCAACATTACAAGGTCCTAATATGACGATATTCACAAAACAACCATATTTTTGTCTACTAAAATTTGATTATGAGATTTTGGTTTATATTTAAATTTCATTTTGTGGATTAGCTATCATACTAATTTGGGATGCAAGAGAGTGTATCGCTGGTGAGAGTGTGTAACGCTGCCCCAGGAACCATTTATTACATAACCAGAAAAAATGTCCGTTTTGTGTCCAACCCTTCTGAACTTTTTATTTCAACAATGAAAACAACTCACATTGAGACCTTCGATGAGCAACTAGATGAAATCTAGAAAATATTTACTTAAAAAAAACTATTTTTAATATTGAATTAAATAAATAATCCTATTTTTTTCATCGGGTATTACTTTTGTAGAATTTCATCGATTTATTTTATTTTTAGCTTTTGGCTGTGTCATTTGTTGCATCTTTTATTTTGTTAACATTTCGTAGATACGTAGCATTTTATATTTATTATTATTTTGAATAAAAAGTTATATTTGAATAGTTTTTTGTGTTTATTTTTGTATTTATGTGACGTAAATGTCAAGCTACTAATTTATTTTGGGTATATTAATAAGTTTAAATAAAATTATCTAATTTATAGATGATATTATGGTTTCCTTTTCCCTCTAGTTGATTTCTAGCCACAATAGGCCACTTGCATCACATTTTTTTTTTTTTAAATTCTGGGTTAGGCAAATATTCTAAGACATTTTGTATTTTTTTTTTAACCGGTCACAGGTCGGAGACGCGCCGGCGCGCGCGTCATATGCGCAAATAATTCAAATATTTTAATAATATTGTCGACGAAAAACTTTTGGTCTGCGATTTTGACCCTTCTATGTACAGAATTTGTATGAAGAACAGTGTCAGAATCGCTTGCACCATCATTACTCTAGGTGGTGCTAAAAGTTTCATTCACCTAGTCACCCTGGAATATTTTTAAAACGATTTCATCCACGACAATGCGCTGTCATAAATTGCCGCGAATTTAACGGTCACAATAAATGAGTGTATTGCGAATAAAACATCGTAAAACCTATTAATTTACGTAATAAATGCAAGTAATGTTGTTTTGGTAGATAGTTTATTGTGTTGTGAACGTTTTTCAGTCAATAAAATATACAATAGCTCAAAATTAATCAATAAAACATTCAACTCAAAGTTCAAAATGGTGCTTTTTTAGTGTTTTTTTGTGAAGTTTCGCGAATTTCCGCGAAATGGCATGGCCTGTGACCGGTTAATCATATTTTTAAAACCCTGGCGATTTTTTGAAAATTTCAATCCAAAAAATCAGATCATTTTTTATAAACCGGAAAGAGGAAAGACAGGATATAATTTTATTGGTGCGAAAAAACGATAATCACGTAGCTGAAAATCATTTTTAAAAAAATAACATTTTCCACAAGAAAGGACACAGGAGAATAACGAGGCATTACAAAATTATTACATCTCATAAATATTTTTTTCCTTGATCCATCTTATTGATCATAAATCATTATAATGTTCAACATCTATATTACTAAATCCAATGTAATATACTTGTACTTGTAAATTATAATAAGAATATTATAAAATTTGATTTTGTTAAAATCAGCACCACTACCATTATAACTCTAAAACACGTACAGACATCGTAAAATGAACATGGTTCTCTTCATAACATCTGTCAAAAAGTCAAACCAAATGATAAGTTCGCAGAGAACAAACAATAAATCTAGTAAACGTTAAATGTCAAATTCAAAAATTCGCCTAAAATCAAAGTGTTGCCGTATAAAAAAAATAAATCAGTGTGGAATTTTACAAAATTAATAGGAACATTTTCGGTGACAGGACATTTTCAAGTAGTGACGTCACGGGCCCAAATAATAGATTTATTTATTTAAAAATAACAAAAAAACTGTACATTTCTAAAAAATTTTACTAACATTTTCGTAATCTTAGTAAAAAAATCTATCCACACGATTTTTTCCAAGTCGTTATGAAATCCATGCAAATGGCCTATTGTGGGGTCAGAAAACATCCTATCTCTTTGTAATTTACACAACATAGAATATATGTCATTAATTATTTATTTAGAGTGAGGTAGGGAAGAGAGATTGGGAAGTACCTGGCTATTCAGATCACATCATTAAACACGGATTGAGCCATTTCAAGCAATATTTCGGTTCTGTTCTTTGGTTGTCTTTTACCAGGGCAATGGGAAGGGCAACCAGTGCTCTCAACTGTTATGAATAAATTATTGTTCCAATTATACTTAGTGATCTGATCTCGATTAGTGAGGTCTAATCCCAAACTTCCTCTATCCTTTATTCCACATTTCCTTCCTCTTTAAATCTAAAGGTGTTTTTTTTAGAGGTTTGGTTTTTAAACTGGCAACATCGTTTCTACAGACTCCCAATTTGACAGTTGATTTGTAGTCAGTACGTTTGGCAATTTCACCATGAATAGACTGACGTCAGAACAGTGCTTGCAGATTGTGTAAATTTATTTTATTGCGTTTATTCATTTTTTTTAGTTTATTGCGGGAAACATTTGGTGAGTGCATAATTTCACATAATGGACCTGTGAACTAGCCTCCACGATCGTGTGATCTCACACCATTAGATTACTTTCTTTGGGTGTATGTGAAGTCACTAGTCTATGCTGATAAACCAGAGACGTTGGACCATTTGGAAATCAACATTCGCCGTGTTATTGCCGATATATGGCCCCAGTTGCTCGATAAAATTGTTAAAAATTGGACTTCACGATTGCGCTTTATTCGAGCTAGCCGTGGCGTTCATATGCCAGAAATCATATTTAAACAATAATAGCATAAAATTATCTATTAAATAAAGCCAATATCATATAGGTATATTAATATTATTTTTGTGTTTTTTTTCATTTTGAATTTGTATACCTCTAAAAAAAACACATTTATAATGTCTTCCTAAATTCAAGTCAGCATTATTTCCACTTTGTTAAAAAGATGGGCTAAATAAAACAACGGGCCGTATTCATTAAAAAAAGGTTTTGCTTATACTTGCAGAATATAAAGGAAATCCTTCAGCTCGCATTCATAATATTTCAAGTAAAACCTTATAAGTACTTACAGAGTGTGTGCATATTCTACACAAAAAGTATTTGGTTATTCATAAACGTTATCTTTTACTCTAAATAAAAAGGATATCCTTCAATAATTTCGAGTGTGGTTAGTAGCAGACTCAGTCGTGGAGTGATCAGTTGTAGCGATGGTAGATGTTGTGGAACTGAGAGATGCCAAACACCATTTACTTACTCTTGGCTTATTTTCTTGCAAGTATAAGGTAATCATTATGAATACGAAAAAAGGAAATGCTTATACTCCTACCTTCTTCTTCTACTCAAAACCTTATACTTCTACCTTATACTTACAAGGATATCCTTTAGTTTTATGAATACGGCCAAACATCTTTACCCTATCCGTGAAATCCTCGATTAATAAATAAACATTCCATATTTTAGATGTAATGCATTCTCCTTATATGTCTTAAAATAAAAATTTATTATAAACAGTGATTGTTGTACTAGATAGTTTATTAAAATAACTGGGAGAATGAAGTATTCCTAAGGAAACCAACGCACAAATTGGTACTAAGTAATGTAATACATACCTAATATAATTATTCTAGTTAATTGTCATATTTCATGTTCAATCAATAAAATTGTTGGAAAATTACACATTGCTTCATTTTTATTAATTAAGCGGAAACCAGGAGGTGTTTTGTCCATACAAACGTTTTCCCTAATTTCCTCTCTGTATTTTAACCCTACTGCAAATATGTTTTAATTTAATATACAAGGGTGGTCTGAAAAGTTTCCGACCTGAACATGAAGATGGCAGCACTCATCAATAAAAGCTAGTGAATGTTGTTGTGCATCTTTTGACAGTTACTCACCAAAGTTTCGGCCATTTTGGACGTTCAGTTTTTAGTTGACATTCGTTTTAGTGAGTCGATGTGTGTGTTTTTGTGAAAATGGAAAAAATTGAGTATCGAGCTGTTATTAAATTTTTGTTTTTGAAAGGCAATACGCCTACGCAAATCAAAGATGATTTGGACTCTGTATGTGGACTCTGCACCATCATTTACCATGGTGAAATTTTGGGCAGCTGAATTTAAACGTGGCCAAGTATTAATTATATAAGCCAAGTATTAATTTATTAGTTTATTTACATACTGTTTATAGAGATTTAGTTGTTGTGTTTATTGAAACATTATTTAGGCCTAAATAATGTTTAAATAAACAAAAATTTTAACAAAACAAAAAAACGACTTCAAAAATGCACTAAAAAGTAAAAAAATACTTTCGTATTCTTCTACAACTTCATAATCGACTTACTTTTTCTACTCATCAATATGTAGGTACGATTGTCATTTTTGGAATCGGTGTCAGTCATGGTAGGTTTGTAACTACACACATAGTTATAGGTGAGATGTGCTTGTGTCGCACAAGCGACTTGACGAGGCGAGAGCAGGGCCGCGGCGTGAGGGGAGCTGTCAAGTGAACACGCCGCGCCGGGCCGGTTACCTTTGCTGACACCGACTCCAAAAATAACAATCGTACCTACATATTGATGAGTAGAAAAAGTAAGTCGATTATGAAGTTGTAGAAGAATACGAAAGTATTTTTTTACTTTTTAGTGCATTTTTGAAGTCGTTTTTTTGTTTTGTTAAAATTTTTGTTTATTTTTTGATTTTTAGTGAATCTGAAGTACACTAATTTGTCTGAATATGGGTAGATCTACTAAACGTGCTGCTCATATGAGACATACATAATTTGACCATAACGACATTAGGGTCAAATTAAGAGATTCGGCCGAGTTTCGTTAATTTGCTCCTAAGAATTGAAGAGTTCCGTTACTTTGTCATGGATCCGATAATCAGAACCTAACCAAACTCTCATCAATCTATCCTTGAAGTACATCCTTTCCAATAAAAAAAGAATCATTGAAATCGGTTAGCGTGATATTGAGTTATCCGTCCATTTGTCGCGCACATACTTTATGCAAATTTAAGACATATGGTTTTCTCATGGGAAGCACCAGCTTTCAAATAAAAAAAGAATCATCAATATCGGTTCACCCAGTCGAAAGTTCTGAGTTAACAAACATAAAAAAAAAAAAAAATGCAGTCGAATTGAGAACCTCCTCCTTTTTGAAGTCGTTTAAAAATAAAGGTATCTCTTATTAGTTTATCTCTATTATTGAAAATATTCAAAAACTACTGCACAAAAAAAATAGTAATGCTATTTCTAGGGAGAATACTTCGAACAACGGAATTCAAAATGGCGGCAGTAGATCAGCTGATTGCCCAATCCTATATTAATTTTTCAGGAGTGATGACATCACACAATTCACCATACATATGGTGGTTTTCGGAGGGTCTTGAAAAATTAAAACTTTGACAATTATTTTAACTATTAAAACTATCTCTAAAAATAAAAATGCAGTTATTTAAGTTGGAAAGTCATTATTCATAAAAAAAATAAACAATTGGACTGGAGTTCTCTATTGTATTTGTGTTATTTGATTATAAAATTCAAGTAATAATTAGAGTATTAAAAATTACACATGAAACACGTCTTTCATTAAACGTGTAAAAAAGATAGATAGAGGGTACGGGGCACAACAAATTTGTAATGAGAGACAAAATGGTTGCCGCCGGCTCAAAAAGGTTGAAGACCGCTGTTCTAGAACATGGGTCGGCAACCTGCGGCCCGCAAGATTCTCGCCGCAACGCACATGATGGACGATATCATACACAATGGAGTGAAAGGGAGCGAAGGGGGAGCGATTTGCAAATCAACGTGATAGGTTTGCAAAGGGATACCACACTTAAAATGGCTTTTGAATGAAAAATTTGGTGAATTACTATGGGGGTTTGCCTTCTGAAAACTACAAGGAGTTAAAACGGTTTGCTGAACAAATAATTACATGTTTGGTAGTATGTAAATATGTGAGCAAGCTTTTTCAATTCTGAATTCTCGAGAAAACAAACACTGTTCACGGTTATCAATACTACGCGACTCTACTTCAAAAATGCAAGCTAATATAAAAAAAACTTGCAAGTCAAATACAACCACAAAAATCTCACTGATTTTATTAACTACGATAAATGTCTCAAAAATACACAGAAACCTTTTTATTTTTAAAACTAAAATATTTGAACACAAATATTATAGGTTTTTTTTTTACAACAACTCACGAAAATAATTTCCCTCAGGGCCTATATCATCTTAGGGGATGCCGTGTGGAGGGTCTTTTTAGGGAAGGGAAGGATAGGAAGTTCTGGGAAGGAAAAAGGTATGAGGGGTGGGTAGGAATCTGGGGGTCAGTGTATCCAGGAGTGATGTATGTATGAATCAATCCTTCTAACTGCAGTGCAAGGTGATGAGTCGAGAGAGTCCGGCTAGAAAGTTTCTCTTGATCAGACCCGCCACGCAGCAGGTGGGCAGACGCATCCGCCGCTAAGACCTGGACATACCTCACCCCATAAACCCGGGCATCCCTGCTAAGTCACCAAATATCAGGTATACTGTAATGACATGTGACCCAAGTGCTGGCCGCACTAATCCCCAGATAAAATATTTGGCCCTTTTACAACAAAAGGTTGCTGACCCATGTTCTAGAACATTCCACAATATTCAAGTGTTCTGGAATGTTCCACAATGATCTGGGATGTTCCAGACTATTCCCAAATATTCCAGAATGTTCCTGGGTGTTATGGAATGTTGTGGAATTCTCTTGAATATAATGAAACCCTCTTAAGAAGTTCCCTCTTAAGTTTTGTGTTGGTTTTTTTCGATCCCTCAGCCCAAAATTGACCCAATTTTTCCCACATATAAGGTTTTCCTGCTTAAGAAGTTTGTATTTTCCGGTCCCTTGGAAAACTTCTTAAGAGGGATTCACTGTACTCTCAAATGCTCTTGACTGTTCTAGACAGCAAAACTTCCAGCCCTTATATCTTCAAAAGCATGCCGTTTGATAACTTCTTTCTGTCGTATGAACAAAATTTCACCCGCGATTTCAAAGCAAGATACGAATTTCAGGGGAGCTATACCAACGAAATATCGTCTTGCGATTAACGTTAAGATTTCTGGCATCTGGCGATAGTTATAAAATTCTTCATTATTTATTTAAAGTATCGAGGCAAACCATATCTATGAAAAGTTTGCAAGGCTATTATTGCAGTTCTAAAGAACGAAATAAAGGTAAAGTAAAACATTGGTAATATTTTTTATGTTTTTTATTACTTTTTGTTAGTACAAATTACAATTACAAAAATTAATATAATAGAATTTGTTTGAAATTTACTCATTCGTGTCATTAGACGACTGAAAATCTTCATAAGCTTTTAATAAATCGGCATGGACAATGTACTGTCGCGGGGGCACAATAATTTCTTCTGATATGATTTCAATTGGACGGGTGGAATTGTAGTCATTTTGTAGGGGTTTGTGTGTATTGTTTCTGGCCGCAGAAACATGATTATTTGACTGAGGTGTGTTGTAGCAAGATGAATAAGGATTCAAAGAATCGGGTTGGAACGGATACGACTGTTTTAACGGAACAAAACATTTAGTTCTTCGTGATTTTGGGTTCAATAAGTTCATAGTCGAGGCCTCGTAATATAAAGTTTGGGCGGTTGAAAGGCGTTTTGGGATTGGTGTTCTATTTACCAAGGGTTCGGAATACAAAGATTGATCTGATGAAGGTCAGTAGGGAATATGAATGCTGGATGCAGATGGAGGTCTATAAAGATTTGAATGTTGAGGCAATGGTGTTTCACTTGTGAATGCTCTTTGCTGAATCCTGTCTACAAACAAGCTACTTATCTATTTTATACATGAAAAGTTTCCTATCGTTGCTAGGAAGCTCCCTTAGCTTCATAGCTAGTAGCTTTGCGTACAGATCGCATTCATCGTCTTTGGGAGGCGGTAGCTTATTTAGCATATTCGTCAATTGCCCAAAAGCTGAGACCACTTGCTGAGACACCATCAGCAAGATCAGAACCACGGCAACGGGGTTTCGGCAAAAGAGGTGTGGCCGAAGAAGTCGATGGCAGCGGGTGATTGTAGTCTTCTCCTACCAATAAATCTCCATCCATCTCTTCTAATTCGCTTTCTATCTCTTCGATTTTCGGTCGTTACGTCACTGACAATTGCTGGAAAAATATAAACCGACAGTATTGAATTGTTATTTGTTACAGATTAGTTGTTTTATTCATTACTGATATACTTAACATGTTATAATTTCAGATGCCCTCAACAGCGGAATGTTGGCTGGCAATAGAAGAAGGATACAGGAGCAAGTTTCCACATTGCGTGGGTTCACTGGACGGCAAGCATATAGTTATTTAAAGTCCATTTTATAGTGAAAACAAGAAAATGTTTAGCATTGTTCTTATGGCATTAATCGACAGCAAATACAAATTTACATTTGCAGACATAGGAAGTCGTGTGGTGTTTTTAAGAATTCTTTATTGTGGCAAAGAATTTATAGAAACAAAATTAATTTCCCCACACCTTGCCCACTTCCTGGATCAAATAATGACGTGCCAAACGTCTTTTTAGCCGACGGTGCTTTTGCCCTAAGCACTCATATAATGAAGCCCTATCCTGGAAATTATGAAATAGGTTCACCAAAAAGGAAATTTAACCAATGCTTATCTAGGTCTCGGGTAGTTGTGGAAAATGCATTTGGGGTTTTAACTTCAGTTTTCAGAATTTTCCGACGACCAATTAATTTGCAACCAGATGCTGTGTCGGAAATCACAAAGACTTGTGTACTTCTACATAATTTTTTCAGAAAAAGTAAAAGTTCTTCAGCAAGATATACTGCCCCAGGTACTTTTGTACATGATGAAAATGACAATCTTGTGAGACTTGGTTCATGGAGAAAAAGCCAGGATGAATATAATGGAATACAAAACACACCAAACCATTTTTTTTCGCCTATGACAACTTCAATAATGCCATGTTTTTAATATTAGCACTAGCACACCCAAAAGTCACGAGCCGCCACTGTCTGTGAGTTGTCATATATTTCAGTTTAAATCGTTTTAAACACGAATTCCTATTAATAAGTCATAGAATATCACACAAATCTGACAGAAGATCACATCCGTTATCTCGTAACGATCCCACAAAAGACATAGAATCGCTCTTCAGGACGTGATTTGTAAAATTACTTTATACCAATTAATTTTATACAATGTCATGTCTTGTCAACAATTAAACCTAAAAATAAACCATTAAAGTTAGGTAAATGAAGTTTTTTTACTCACCGTTTCCGTATTTATTGTATTTCTACAGGTGTACCTATATAGGCAGTAAAAATAGTTCCATCGTCTGGTAGGTAGGCGAACCAAATTGGTTCGTATATGTCTTCAACGCCTGAAAGAAAAAAAGGATTTGTCTCTTACAAATTTACTCAAATAAATTGAAATAAAAATAAGTAGAAAAAGAGACGTAAAAGTATTCTTGCTTCTTTCTTAGGGACTCCAGATACGAATATCTACAGCCTGTAGGTCTGACGAATATCTACAGCGCATATGTTTAACTAATATCTACGAACTTCAGAGTGTTGATTAATATCTACAGAGCGTAGGTTGAACTAATATCTACACAGCCCCGGATCTTCGTTTTTTTTTAGGCGGGGCAAAAACTGAAAAATGCCGCCCCCGCCCACTTAGGTATCTATATTTATTTTAACCTTGCTGGGGGGGGGGGGGGGGCATATTCGAATCAAAGAACTGGTTTTACTGTAACTAATTAAGAAATTTAATTATAGCTACACCCAGAACATGCAAATGGTTTTCCTTAAATTCTGGCTGCATATAGTCTGCAACCAGAATTTTAAAACTGCACTTTGAACACGAGAATGGTTTCCATCAAAATTCTTCAGCAGATGAAATCACAACTGAAATTTATCTTGCTGGCTGCTTATTCGTTTTAAACTGCTACATTGCATTGTATTTAAATAAAAGCTGAAATAAAAAGGCTGTTTTACTTCTCAGTCATATGATGGCTGCCATCGTGTAATAAACAAATCATGACACGCATAACGACATAAAAATTTTAAGTAAGTTTGAATAATGACGAATTGACGACGTAAGTGATTGCACGTATTAAATTGAGTTTAAAAAATAAATATAGTAACTTAAAAACAGGGCCGGATCTACGAAATCTAGCGCCCTGTGCAGTAGGTACCGATGGCGCCCCCCCCCCCTACATTTTTTTTTTAATTAAATTTTTTTTTTTTTTACACTAATTTATCAAATAAAATCAAGACATATAAAGGGTGTAACCCTATCTAAAGTTTTCGAATAAATAAGCCACGATCTATGTAATTCTTCTCCATTAGGCAGTTTCTTGTAATAATACTTAGTATTAAATTTACGCTTGTTCGTACCTAATAGGAAAATCAAAACCTTTCAATTGTACAGGACCTTCCCGAACTAATAAACTAATGGAATTTTGAGATAACTTTGGCCAGCATCCGGGATCTTTCAATTCAAGCTCTGAAAACAGAATTAAATTTAAACTGCTATCAGTAACGTTATTTTTATCTTCTAATAATTCGACCGGAGGAATTTGTGCGATAGATATCTGTTTAGATGTGCTCGGGACCATTGTAACGTCATTGCGCGGGACATCATTTTTTATCGGTGCTGGAGAAATTGGAATTAAAAAATTCCCAATGGAAACGAGTTTTTTTATGTCATTATGCTCTTTAATTCTAAGTTTTAGATTCTGCGAGCCTAAAAGTTTTTTTTTTAATTATTGTTCTATTCATTGTAATCCACAATCCACAACCTCTAACAACCAATAGAAATGTAGTTATAAATTAAAAAATCTAATAATATAACCTCAAATTTGTACCTTGCATTTCCATTTCCCCTGTGTTCTGTGTTGAGCGAACAAACACGAACGTATCTATGGTATCAACGGCTTACGAAAGACGCTTACACTGATTATTACTGACTGTAAAATAACAAATCTAATAGAAATTAATTATAGGTACATTTAAGGAACTTCAACTGTCAAAACAATGATGAAACTGTTAACAAGTTGCAACCTTGCAAACCGTGCGATGTTTATGCTAATGGAATTTTGAATTTACTGAAGATTTCATAAGAAAATGGTCTTTAACCACATTCTCCTAGAGACTTAAATCGTGCAAAAGCACTTTGAAAGGCGCCGTCGGTTTGTTTGTTCTGTTGAATAAAAGTACGGCGCTGTGATTGGTTAATGAATTTGGATCGCACTCATTCGTCGTAAAATACAGTAAAAGATATATGGAAAAATAGATCTTACGTTTAAACTAAATATATGGAATTTGTAAAAAATTCTGTAACTGACTATAAATTCGTAAATCGTTGAATTTCGTTGAATTAAAACCAGATGCGTGCGCAGTCTGTATCTTTGGAAAGTGTTGCTAGAGCGTAATAATTATTTCGTACTATGGGTAATTTTTAAACGATTCAGGGAATATTATAACAAATTTTTAATACAATATTTATTTTCTCACGGCGCCCCTTCGGAGTTGGCGCCAGGTTTTTTGCACGTTTTTGAACGTATGGCAGATCCGGCGCTGCTTAAAAAGCATAAGATAGTTATATAAAATACTTACCCAGAAAAGCGATCGATGAACTGTGATAGATTTATTGATGCGACACTAATGACATCAGTATTGTACCTTCGGTTGATCAACAAGTACTAAAGAGTAAAAATAAACAACACACTTTTGACACATTTTTAAAACAAAACACTGTCGTGGAGAGAGATCGACGAGGGAGTTTTCGAATATAGCTTCATCTCTTTCGCACGCACGGTAACCAGAGCAGACGCGTGCTGCCGCGATCTGTGGTTCCTGCGGGCGAGCGGGTCGGGTGCGTATTTTGAACTATGCCTACGCGCCTCGCGAATAATAAATGTTCGTGCAGCACGTCTCACTCAGGGCTCTGGGTATCAGTCGAGTTAATATGGCCGTGAAATTTCTCTACTTGTACTATTATTTATTCCGTGGTCAAAGTTGAGTTTGGCCGCCCTCTGAACTTGCCGCCCGGGGCATGGGCCCCGGCTTGCCCCCCATTAGATCCGGGGCTGTATCTACAGAGCGTAGGTTGGACTAATCAGCTAAATGTGCCCAATAGTCCGATATTAGGGATTTTTACATACATACTTACATAAATTAAGTTTTTTAAACTGCATACGCAATATTACGTTATTCCAATATGCTATACATAATTGCAAATCCAACCTCTGCCAGTGCTGTAGATATTCGTCAACACTTTGGTTCTCATAGATATTAATCAACAGTTTGAGCTGTAGATATTCGTCAACACTTTGATTCTCGTAGATATTAGTTCGATTTTTTCAGTTTTTGGAATTCCTGTAGATATTAGTAGACGCCTCCTTCTTAGGTGCTTCCTCAAAGTCGCCAATAAAATTTCTTTCTTCGCCTTCAAATCTTATTAGAATTCGGGGCTTATTTAGAATTCAGCTCAAACGAGTCCACGCATCAGACACTTTTTTTTTGTCTTTGTGCTCCACATCATTCGGATTCCAAATGCACGACTCCGCTTGGTAACAATCCAACCAAAATAATGACGCGTCGTTTGTCCAGGTAGTCATTTTTATTTAGTATAAAGAGTTCTGAGCGAAAATCACGTCTGTCTCCCGCCAGTCCGTAAGTCATCCGTAAGTTGTACGGCTGACGGCTGGGTTCAGACTCAGTTTTTTCCTGTAAATCGCTCTTGTAAGCGATTTATGGCCAAATTACCAATGTAAACGACACCAAAAGTCACTTAACGTAGCAAGTTACAGAACTGATTCTTTCGGAAGTTTTTTGACATAAATTCAGTTTGATAAGCAAGAGACTGTCAAAAATTATGTCAAAAATGTCAAAAATTAAAAGACAATTGTTTTCATAGGATTTTTTTCCTACAAAACTATTATACTAGTACTTAGATATTTATTTCCACTTATTTAAGTTTTCTGGAAAATGAGCATCCTTCTATTCAATTATCGGTTCAATCCTTTCCAATCCTAATGTTTTTGTTTTTAACATTTACGTAAGTATTTGAAATTTTGAATTCGAAGTCGGTTGCTGTCAGCGATTCGCTGACAGCAACCGACTTCGAATTCAAAATTTCAAATAATAATAATAATAATAATTGGATAATTTATAAAGCGCCGTTTTTGTGAAAAATCACCTCAAGGGCGCTGTACAATTTATTAGGAATGCTTAGGTTCTAACTAATTTTACTATTTATAAATGAATACAGAAACATACTTACCTGGCTGGTCACTTCCGATAAACACACTTTAATTAGAAAGTTTATGGAGAAGATACGGCTTTGCACGCGGAGGACATTACAGTTAACACACTGGACATTGCATGATTTTACATTATTTGCTTCCCTAGTATTACATTTATGAATAGATTAGTTGCAAAAGTATCTAGAGTTGGTATTTATTTTAAAATACTGGAGAATTTAGGACTGTTAGAGATTAGTGGCAAAAGTATTGTTGATATTTAGGGCTCTTTAGGGCTGGAGAATGTTCATGAAATGACCTTTTTTTTTTTTTTTTTTTTTTTTTTTTTTTTTTTTTTTTTTTTTTTTTTTTCTTTTTTTTCAAATAGTCAGCGATGTCAGGCAGCTGTCATTCGGATAGGGACGATAGGGTTGCCAGATACGGGCTTATCTTTTCCTGGACATTTCTACTACCACTGAAAAATAATAAGATTCTTCAGATATCAACTTTTCCTGCGAATGGGGTCCTAAAACACTGCGTGTGATTGCCGAAGCCTTTGTACGTCCAGGCCCACATGTCATTTTTGCAGTTATTTGACTATCTGTAATGATTTTGTATATTTTTTTCCCAAGCAGTCTAAACTATTGTAACTCAAACCATGTTTTACATTATGATAAACTAATGCTACTTCTGCATTTACGATCGAAATTTCTTCCTTTATTGTTTTTCTTTATGAAAAAAGTGTCCATACACCTTTAAGTCTTTTTGGCTGACACCATCTTTTATGCTTGGCACTATTGGCGTGAACCTACAACAATGCAATGCAATACAAATTACAATACAATTATTGCGATAATGTATACAAAAGCAATAAGCATACTTAAATACCTACTTTTACATTTCACCCACAGTAAAAATCGACGACGCCAAATTGGCGTCGCCAATAAATACGTCAAATTTAAAACATGATAAAAATATACCTAATACTTATTGTTACTGTCAACGCGCGGCGACTTTCATACTGAATTGCGATATCTGAGTTACATGTTTTACAAATTGCGGTAAACTCTTTTTTCCCAATCCAGTATTTAAAATCGGGATCATTCGCCCAATTGTGGTAAATGAATGTGAATCTCTTTTTGCTCGTTGAAAGTAACGACGATGTGTCCATATCGATGAACAATGTACGTCCACTCCGAATCAAAACAAAACACAATGAAAGGTGAAGAGCGGCGGGGCGCGGGGATGGGCCGACTGGCCGAGCGTTCACCTCCCCTCGCACCTCACGCACTCACTCTCACACAGGCTCTGTGAGTTGTGTTTGTGACACGATCGACGACACATACCTACAGACCACGGCAATATTTTATGGAAAATAATTTTTTGGAAAAAACTAGTACTTATTCATGAATTTCGGGACAGTAAGGTGTAATTACTGGATACGGGACCACACGCAAAATTCCGGAACTTTCCCGGAATTCCCCGCCATCTGGCAACCCTACATTCCGATAAAACGAAATTAATTGGCGCCTTTGACAGCATAAAAGCGCGCGGAGAATGGTTTAATTAAAGCCAAAATCTATTTCAACACTTTATTGAGACCTTTTCGATTTTATTGACAAAATCGCGTGAATTTGACAGTAGCAGGTCGTTGTTGACAGGAAGTCATCTTGCCGCAAATAAATTTACAGATGTAAACGGTCGCATGAGCATTTACACGGGTCGAAGTTCCGAACAATTTCCGTGATCATTAATTACCACAAGTCGGATGCATATGTAAACGCTCCTATGAGTCCCCTGTCAAAATCTTTAAGTAGTCCGTAAATTTTAATTATGAGTCTGACCAAGGGCGGATCCAGGGGGTGGGGGGTCATGGGGGGTCATGACCCCCCCCCCCCCCCTGGGCTGGGTCCAGGACCTAGGTGGACCACTAATTAAAATTGTTAAACATAATGCTTTTACATACTTTTTGTATCTATTATTATCAAAATTACCAACCTACTTTTTACTTGTATCTATTATTATCAAAATTAAATTATAACTTCTTGTGACTTGACCACGACTATGAGACCCCCCCCCCCCCCTGGAGCTATGTGACCCCCCTGGCGCCAAAGCTGGATCCGCCCTTGAGTCTAACCCCAGCCCTTGTGGATGCCACGCCAGGACGCCAGCGTTTGCGCAAACGCTTGCCGCTTATGGCCAAAATATCCGACCTCGACCAACCTCGACCGAATCGGTGGCAAGCTCTCGCAAGCCTACGCAAGCCAAGACAAACGCACGCTCCAGACGTTGGGACTTGTCAACGCTTGCCGAGGCTTGCCAAGCATTTGGACCCGGCATAAATACCAAACCAGCCACGTCTAGGGTCCGCGGTCCGCTCGTCCGCTTATAATAATATAATATTCCAGAATTATTATAATTTTTTGGGTCATTCATAGGTATTATGAAACCTATGAATGACCCAAAAAACTATGAAAATTGTAAAAACCGTTCATCTGGCAACACTGAATACCATGTAGGTATGATATGGGTATGATGTATTTACACGTAGGTACAATCTTTCCCCGCGAAGAAGCGAAACCATAGCATAAAGCATGCTTTGCAGGAACAAACTGCGTGTAAAGCCTGCGTAATAAGAAAATTGATCTGTTTATGAGTTTGTCATAAAGGGCAGAGAAAACCCAAGGTTCCTGCGAATTGTACACTGTACGCTCTTAGGGCATGTCACAAATGACCCTAATTCGTATTGATGGTTTCCGCCTGGATATCACATGGGTTATTATTTAGTGTCCGACCGAAACAGGACTTTCTACCGAAACCGAATCTTCGGTATCCCGGGTATCCGTCTCAGTTTCGGCCGAAACCGAAACCGAAACTTTTTTATACATATACATTAGGTAAATGTTTTACTTAGGTAATTGATACCCATGTTTAAATTATTCAATTAAGCAGATTATATCGTTACAATTTTAACGAGAAAGATTGACGATCAAGGGAGGCTCGGTGATTAATTATTATTTAAAATATAGTGGCGTTACTGTATATTCATTTTATTTGCGATTTATGGCATACAGGGTTTTAAGGGACGTACTTGACTTTAACCAGTAGTACAACTGATTTCATTATTTGGAGAATATATGCTGAAGAATTTTTTTTGTGAAAGAATTTTTTTTTAGTTTGAATTTGAAGAAAACATGTTAAAAATCTATTGTTTACTGAAATTTGGCTTATTTTTTACACTTATACAGACAGATAACAAGTAGTGTTCGACCGAACTTTCGGTTTCGGCCTAGTTTCGGCTTAGTTTCGGTTTCGGCCGCCATCCAGCTGAAACTACGGCCGAAACCGAAACTTAATTTAGGAGGTTTCGTTCAGCGATCGGACACATTTGGTGAACTGAACTGCGAGCAGTGCGAGCCACGAAGTGTCATTATGCTGCGTCCGCGCTCGTAGCCGTGTCGTTTGGTTTATTTGTTGTGAAATTGGAGGTGTTTATACCTAACATGATTTCGAAATAGGGAAGTTTTATTTTGCTATTGAAATTATTTAGTTCATGATAGGCCCTGAGGAAAATAATTTCTCAGAGGGCTTATATCACCTTTGGGGATGCTGTGTGGAGGGTTTTTTTAGGTAAAGGAAAGAGAGGAGAGTTGTGAGTAGGAAAAGGGGTGGGTAGGAATCTGGAGTTCAGTGTGTCCTGTTCATCCACCTTCAAGACCTAAACAAACCTCATCCCATGAACCCGGGCATCCCTGCTAAATCACCAAACGTATGGTACCTATGGTAGAGGTGTTGGTTATCCAATAAAGTTTCCCCGGGCGGCGGTACCCATTCCCGCCTCCCAAATTATTTTGTTCTTTAGAAGAAAGAGTATTTTTGTTTAGTTTACCTAAACAAATAAAGTTTACAAAAAGTAATTTGGTTTTCCACCTTTTATTTTACGTTATTTGTTAATATGTTCAAATAGGTAATACCTACCATTTCTTTTTTTAATATTATTCACGAAGCGATTTACGATTACGATTTCAAAAACCATAATTTATTTATTTGAAATAAGGAGTGATTGTTTATTTTTAGTTCAAATATCAGAGACTATGATTTAAAAATAAAGGCTGATTGATTAAGATTGACTATTTTTTTCCACGAAAACATGGCCGAACACCCCTTAAAAATAGTTTCGGTCGAACACTAATAACAAGTGAAACGAAATAAAAAAGGTTATTGAAGTATTAGAATTTGAAATTAAAACACTTTTGTACTTTCTTCCACTAATTTATATTTCACCAGGACCGGTTTCATCCTATTACGGACATTTTCAGACTGGTAGTTGAAGTTCTTATACTACGGTATTTATACACTCTTAGGCAGGGGTACACAACATTGTCTCTATATATTGAATATTAAGGTCGAAAATAATTGAATCAAATAATATAGACCTAAAGCTGAGAATACTCCTCATCAAGACCTATGTATGGAGTATCTTGATGTACGGCTGCGAAACATGGTGCCTATCCAAAAGAGATAAACGGAGACTAGAGGCTTTTGAGATGTGGTCCTATAGAAAACTATTAGGAATTTCCTGGAGAGACCACATTACAAATGAGGAGGTTCTCCAAAGAATCGAAGGAGGAAGGCACCTGCTCAGGACCTTGTCCGAAAGGCGTGCAAGATGGATCGGCCATGTAATACGACAAGAAGGCCTCTTGCATTCCATAATGGAGGGTATGACCGAGGGGACAAACTCTAGGGGACGCCCACGCCGAGAGTACCTGGAGGACCTGCTGGTGGACGTGCGCTGCTTATCATATGCAGACCTCAAAAGAGCCGCACAAGACAGGGAAGAATGGAAGAGGAAACTAAAGGAAATTGCTGCAAACCAATCCCAGGATTGAAACCAGAGAGAGATTGAATATTTCTATTTTGTTAATTTTAAGGTATTATAAGTTATTTTGTTAATTTTAGGTACATACAGGTAATTATAAAGTTTATTATTAAAGTTATGAATGATGTTACATATTAAATAGATATTTTTACTTCAAATGAATATATATAATTTAATAGGATGAAATAATAGTCCGTAATAGGATGAAACCGGTCCTGGTGAAATATAAATTAATGGAAGAAAGTACAAAAGTGTTTTAATTTCAAATTCAAATACAATGGAATTCCACCACGAATAATTATCAGTGCAAAAACTAGACTCGTTATTGAAGTATGTGAAAAAATAATATTTTTTTATATTACTGCTATAAAACAAAAAATTATAATAATTAACAAAACATGTTAACTACTTTTTCGTTATTTGTTTTTGGGGTGTTATGCCGTGTTGCGCTACCTCCTTCTTTAGCCAACGTTTCGGACACTGCAACGATGTCCGAAACGTTGGCTAAAGAAGGAGGTAGCGCAACACGGCATAACACCCCAAAAACAAATAACGAAAATGCTTTTGGCCGTGAAAATCTTAAAACTTATGTTAACTACTTCTTGGAATAAAAAATTGTCAACAATCAACACTTACATAATAAAGGAAGGAACTCATTATTGAATATTTTAATTTTTATTACATTTACAATCACACCATTCAAGGCTAAATTTAATATTTATTGAGATCTTTTGCAGAGTTTCGGTGCGGCCGAAGGTCCGAAACTGATACCGAAACTAGATTTTTTTCCGAGTTGCCGAAACCCAACCTTCGGTCGGTCCCTAGCTACTAAATTTCCTTACAATCTGCAATGCCTATGCCTACGCAGTATTCACTCGATCATCCTTATCACAAGTTCTTCTAGGTACGTAGGCCTCGTGATAACATGGTTATACTTAGGTAATTGATACCCGTGTTTAAATTATTCAATTAAGCAGATTATATCGTTATCAATTTTAACGAGAAATTATTGTTATTCGGTGATTAATTATTATTTAAAATATTGTGGCAAAACTGTATTTTCATTTTATTTGCTATTTATGGCATACAGGGTGTTAAGGGACGTACTTGACTTTAACCAGTGGTACAGCTGATTTCATTATTTGGAGAATATATGCTGAAGAATTCTTTTTGTGAAAGAATTTTTTTTAGTTTCAATTTGAAGAAAACAAATTTGAAAAAAGTACATCTACAAGTACAAAATTTAATTTATATATATTTTTAAATGACAATAAAGTAACTTTGTTTAATTCCGCTTTACCATATATTTTTGAAGTGAGAACTTCTTTACCACCGTTGCGATTTGAAACTCGATTAAACGAAAAATAGCGACACTAAAAACATTCATCTATCTATCTATCGATTTAACCTGCGAGAGAATGAGATAGTATAATCGGTCTCCTCTTTGTGTGGTGCTTCGTAGCCTATCGGTCTCCTCTTTGTGCGTTGCTTCGTAGCCTCCCCACTCTCGTGTGCTTTAGTTTTCTGAAGGTTTACTTCTGCCGCGTGTGAATTGCATACTCTGATTTTTTTTAATTATCATTATTGTAATTTTGTACACCGGTGACAGTTTGCTCGAGGTTTGCCACAGGTGAAAATATTGTATCTTTTACTCTAACTAAATAATGTCAGAAATCACTGGAAAATAAGGCAAGAGTACGTCCCTGTTTAACCGTTAATTACTCGCGTGGGGTGCTAAACACCCAGACCGTGTTTGAAAGCCTATAACTTTTTCAAATTTGAATTTACCCCGCTAGTTCGGAGGCGTCTACTAATGTCTACAGGAATTCCAAAAACTGAAAAAATCAAACTAATATCTATGAGAACCAAAGTGTTGACAAATATCTACAAATAACTCAAACTGTTGACTAATATCTATGAGAACCAAAGTGTTGACGAATATCTACAGCTCAAACTGCTGACTAATATATATGAGAAACAAAGTGTTGACGAATATCTACAACTCAAACTGCTGACTAATATCTATAAGAACCAAAGTGTTGACGAATATCTACAGCACTGGCAGAGGTTGGATTTGCAATTATGTATAGCATATTGCATAACGTAATTTTGCGTATGCAGTTTAAAAAACTTAATTTATGTAAGTATGTAAAAATCCCTAATATCGGACTATTGGACACATTTAGCTGATTAGTCCAACCTACGCTCTGTAGATATTAGTTCAACCTACGCTCTGTAGATATTAGTCAACACTGGGACCGTCATAGATATTCGTCTGACTTTAGCTATGCAGATATTAGTCAACACTCTAAAGTTCGTAGACATTAGTTCAACATATGAGCTGTAGATATTCGTCTGACATACAGGCTGTAGATATTAGTATCTGGAGTCGCTAGTTATTAACGTGATGTTTGTGCGGCCCGCACAAATGTTTGCCGCCCTTTTTTATATTTTTTTCAGGTACAATTAATTATAAACCTGCTTTTTCTCTTTTTTTCAAACATTTTGTGTTTATTATATGATTTTAAAACGTTGATCTTAATCGAATTTGATTTTAAAACGCCCATTTGATTTTTGAACACACCCTCGATTTTGAACGCGCGTATAGTGTACGTCATAGGTACTCATAACGCCCCCTCGAGGGCGTTTGAGACATTCAGGGGGGGCAGTAGAAGACCCGGAGAAAATTTGGGGCGTTGAGATGGCACAGTGAGGGCGTGGACCGGTTAAAAAAAATATGCTATAATAAAACAAAAAACACACTAATCACGCAATCATTTTTATGACGAGTGCGAAAATTCACATATTTTTGGTAGTTCGGAAAGTGGAGAAAAATTAAACTGAAAGATTCCATTACTTAATTTATCAAATAACATAATTTTTTTACTACATAATATTATCGTGAATTCAAGGAGGTAGCAACCCGGCACTTAATGTTTTTTTGTCACTACCGAACCAGCTCAATGGGTAGACCAGTGGGTAAGACTCTTGACTCACAATCCGGAGGTCGCGGGTTCGAACCCGGCATGCGCAAATAAATTTTATTTGATTAATTTGTGTTTTCACAATTAATTCATTTAAAATAATATATAGTATATTTGCGGCATGTTCCAGAGTGGAAGATACTATCAGTATCGCCCTGGTGTAAGACCACCATTCAGAATTGAAACGTTGCTTGAAAATGGCTTTAGCCGTGTTTAGTGACCAGATCTGAATAGCCAGGAACTTCCCAACCTTCCTCTTCCCCACCTCCTTCCCCTCCCCACTACCTTCAGCCTCACAACATACCCCAATTGGGGATGCCATAGTCTCACTGGCTCCAGACGGGAGCAGTTGAGATTCTTGTGCGGTATTCACTGTAAAAAAAAAAAAAAAGCTCAATAGAGCGACTCCGGATCCAATATAATGATGCTTGCAGAATTATATTTGGGTACAGAAGATACAGCAGCGCATCTTCAATGTTTACGGAGCTAGGACTACACGGATTCCCCGGTCTTATAAGACAACGGGTCACTGGAGCCAGGATGCGGCTAATGGCTTCCGATAACACAGTGGTGATCGCAGCCTTCCAGCACCAAGCGCCACTCCTGAGCGAGCGCTGGGCCCGAGCTCACTCCAGACCACGTCCTACATTATAATTGATTATTTATTTTATTTCTTTTATCGCTTATGTCTTTTATATTTGTTTGTTCTATTTACTTTTTTTTACTTTATCTGTTGTGTAAATATGTACAACTTTATGGGACGTGTGGGATTGCACTATCCTCCCCACATCCTGGAATAAACATTATTATTTAACTTCCTTAACAAAAAGGTGTAACAAATAATTTAATACCTCTTTTAATCGAATTATTGATTCCGTGACAGTGAGACAATTATTGATTCCGTGACAGTGAGACAATTATTGATTCCGTGACAGTGAGACAATTATTGATTCCGTGACAGTGAGACAATTATTGATTCCGTATTTTGTTTGTATCTGACAGCTGAGCGTAATTACGAGGCGCATGTTGGTTCGTCATTTAATTTGGATAGGGTTCTAATTCTTACCATTTTCAAAGGTTTCAAAGTTTCCAAAGACGAGTTTTCGTAATCTATTTCACAATTTTAGTTAAAGTATTTTAGTTTGTAATATTTTAATGGAAAATATTTAAAAAGGTCGTAGCCCTATCTTGGAATTGCATTAGGGATATGTAATTAAAACCTTGTGCAATGAATTATTATGCCCTGAAAAATCGGAAAATGGTAAATAGATAATGAGAAATCGTTTTCGCAAACTTTGACAACTCATAATATCTCAGAACAAGGTGATGTGAAGTTAAAGCAAGGATCATACTGAGCAGACGCAACGCCACGCAACGTTCCTGTACCGTTCACACTGGCCAGACGTACGTACGCGTCGCTGTGACCACGTGACAAGGGGTCTGTGGTTGTGCGCAGGCGCGTTTGATTTGACACATTTGACATTTATTTTTTAGGTTATGTTTATGTGATTCTCTTAGCAGATGACAGCTTTGCCATATCTTGAAAGTGAATTTGAAGATGATTTGCTACGATTATTATTGTTAAATCAATATTCTCGTAAAAAGAAAAAAAGTGAGAAGTATTTGGGTCCACAACATTAACAAAGACAAATGTTTGGAGAGTTCCATACTTTAGTAAAGAAACTAGAATCTGATGACGGACGATTCTTCATGTACTTCCGTATGAGTAAAGTGGTATTTGAAGAGCTTCACAGCATAATTGAATTATTGAATATGACATAAAAAAAGAAAACACACATCTTCGAAAGTCAATTGGGACCAGAGAAAGATCTAAAGTTTGATTGACATTCATTATAGGGGTATAATATTGAAAATCATGCCATAAATGGCTGAAATTTCTTCCTAAGTTGCACTGCGTATGCAGAATCTCTATAATCCTGTAATTTGATTTTATAAATAACTTCGTGCCGTCTAAAAGCTTCAATAAACTGTTCGTCATCCATTTTTTAATAATATCTGTCAAAAAAACAACCATAGATATAGCGAAACAACGTTAGATGCTCAGATAACACCAAAAAGATGTAAAATCATCTCGTAGTAGGCGTGACCATACCCCCTCCACCTTCCACATGGCCCACGCCGATCTGGCTGCGGCAGGTCCACGTAGCGTAGGGGGCGTCGGTTTGCATTGCGTGGGGCTAGTATGTTTCTAAAGCACCCGTTTCCATAGAAAATGTGTGGATGGTAAGCAGTCCAGATATGGAAATGGTGACGTCTACCCACGTGGCGTGGCGTTGCGTGGGCTCAGTGTGGCCTTACCTTAAGACTCTATCCAAATGAATTGATAATTATGTGTGTATACATTTGCGAATCGAGACGCGAGCTGCTTGCTGTTCCTTCGTTCCGTGATGACTGGTACATATATAGTCCAGTCAATGAAGGAGGTGTAGAGTGCGTGAGCAGGAACCTAAGCGATTCCTTCAGAAACGTGTTCAGGGTGCTTAAGGTGTGAACATACTAAAAGACCTGGCGTCTAGGTGGTAAGCTAGGGGGGGGGGGGAGAGTGGGGGGGGGAAGGTCCCAATTTGTCGGTTTCAGCTTATATCTCAGAAACGGCGCATTTTAGCATGTTTGCATATTTTTAGAATAAATAAAAGCTCATAAAATTAACTACAACTTTTATTCTATACGTAATTGTTGAAATCTCAGCCGTTTTTTAGTTACACGCTACACAAAAGTAGATACCTATTTAAAAAAAATCATTTTACCTCACATTTTTCATCAAACATTCCTTCATACAGTCTAAAATATTCATCAAGAAAAGAAATTTCTTTAAGAGAAGTTATAAATAATTTAATTCCCTTTTAGAATATACAATTTTTGTATATACATTTGCAAATAATCTCCCAACATTAAATATTTACAGCAAATTTAAAGTTTTTCGTAAAATGTCGTCATTTTCAGAAAAAGTTGTTTTTATCTTATTACTGACACAACTTTAGTTCGTTCGCCCAATAGTATGTGTGAAACCACATTTTAAAGCCAGTTATAAATAAAGTAGAAAAAATCATATTTCTTGAAAAATTAAAATTGTATTAAATGATGATTAATTATCTCTCAAAATTTTATTCTATTTCGTTACATAATTCACTGCCACTGCTGAACTTAGTGGTAGATGCGCCGAGAATGCTGTTTAGCTGCGCTCTCTATTGGAGGGGGGGGAGCTGATGGCAGGCTTCATATATACAGACTGAGCAGGTCAACTGACATCAAGAATAATCTTAGAAAATTTTCCACTGCGACGCACCGTTTTCGAGATATAAGCGGAAACTCGAAAATTGGAGCTTCCCCCTTCTAGCTTCCCCCACCCCTTAGCTCACTTTTTATTTATTTTTATTTTTATTTTTTTATTATTAAGTTAAAAGAAATATAATATTCCGCTTTCTTAACTTAGGGGGCATTCTTGACCCCTCCTCCCCTTATGTAACGCGCCGTAACGTTTTTCCGTACCCCTCCCCCCGCTAAAAGTTACGTAACGCCCAAGTGACAATTTTTACCTAAAACTCACAATTAAGTTGCGCAAAGTACTGGAAAGTTACTTAAATGCTTTTTCTTGTTTTAATCGCGTTTGCGGTAATAAATAAAACAAGAGATTTCGAGAACAAAAAGGGTTGCCAACTTGGACGATTTTAATCCCCTAGTTTTTTTTTAATCTAAATAAGGAAAAACATGTTACGTAACGCGTTGTTCGAACCCCCCACCCCTCCCCCCCTCGTAACGCACAGTAACGTTTCACAAGACCCCCCTCCCCCCCTACCCAAGTGCGTACGTAATACTTGAACGGCCCCTTAAGTACAGAACATATACAATATAGTAGTACAAATACCTAAAGTAGTAATATTTTTAATTTTTTTCTAACATCTTAAGTATAGTTTTTTTTAAAAGGTTTTTATATTCTTTTCCGTTTTTAGGTTATCTGGAAGGAGATTATATATGTGAACTCCCTCGTGGCCAATACTTCTCTTGCCACTTTCAGTCTTGACAGTATAATATTTATTTATTATTGTGTTGTCATTAATATTGTTGTCATTAATATTGTTGTCATTAATACAATTTATTGTGTTGTCTACTATAATGTTCGTGTACTTGTGACGTTTTTATAAATGTTGTGTTTGTATGTACAAGCCCATTTTGTATGTTGTAGATTAAAAGGCGTATGTTATATTCGTACAACGTTCTTATTTTCAGAAGGTTCATTTCCTGGTAAGTCGTTTAAGTACGTAATGTATGTGTTTTCCTATATTTCTATTAAATAATGACTGGACTATTATGTTCGTTTCATTGTCGTAGTTCGGCTCGCAAGTTCGGCTCGCGTGCGCATTCGCAGCTATATGCGAATACTGGGCCCAGTCGGAAAAGGCTCGGTTCTCCAATCTCCACTTCTCCAGTCGCATTCGGCATTCGGCAATCGACGTTCGGCGGACATCGTCGATAGCGGGTAGAGCGACCGCGCGCGCTATTTGTAGAAATCACCGCGGAATTTGAAATTTGATTACGGAATTCGCTATCGAAAAAAAAACAATAGAACCATACCAATAGTGCTCAACTAATAAACTCTTGTTAATTATAATAATATAAAACGCTAAAAATCTCTGAGTGTGACGTTCAAATTACAGTTTAAAATATATTTATCACTGCATCTTCTCTTCAATGAAAAATTGTGTCTACCTACAAAAGATTAACTAGCAAGAGAAATGGTTAGATAGACATTTCAGTAATTCCACGTGTGGTTGATAAAGTTTAATAAACTATATTATATAATTTTACTGATAAGAATCTAGGTTTCAAAAATAAAAAAATTACTGCATTCTAACTTGTGTGGTTTTGTGATAGTGTTATTTTTTGGGAATTTAAGTTGAAATTTTAAACAAACTTTATATAATTTTCAATTGTGAAGTGATCACTGGAAACGCGGATATTAAAAGGTATGATAAAATTTTGGTATTAATTAATGTTTCAGATTTGTAGGAACTGATGATGATGATGATGAAATATAACTACTTACAATCGAATTGTCGTTTGAAATTACTTTAGCCTTGTTTAGAGACTATGTAGATGTAAATAACCGGCCGGCGTAGTGCAGCGGTAAGGCGCTTGACTCGCATTCCGAAGGTCGCGGGATCGAAACCCGGCGTGGCAAATAAATTTTATTTGATTAATTGGTGTATTTCACAATTTATTAATTTAAAATAATATTTAGTATGTTTGCGGCACGTTCCAGAGTAATAGATACTCTCAGTGTCGCCCTGGTGTAAGACCACCATTCAGAATTGAAACGTTGCCTGAAATGGCTTTAGCCGTGCTTGGTGACCAGATCTGAATAGCCAGGTTCTTCCCCACCTTCCTCTTCCTATCTCCTTCCATCCCCACTACCTTCAGCCTCACAACATTACCCCATTTGGGGATGCCATAGTCTCACTGACTCCAGACGGGAGCAGTTGGGACTCTTGTGCGGTATTCGTGTAAAAAAAAAGGTATTTCCTAGCCTTCCTGTTTTTCATATAATTTTTCTTCTACTCCCTTCGTATCACAACATAATACCCCGATTGGGGATACACGCAGGGGGCCCTGATAAAAAATTTCCCTCTGGGCCTATGTTATCTTTGGGGATACTGTGTGGACCGTCTTTTTAGGGAAAGAAGGGAGAAGTAGTTATGGGAAGGAAAAAGTATGACGACTTTGTAGGAATATGTCTAAGAGTGACCCTTCCTCCCACTGCGGTGCAAGGCAACGGGTCGAGAGAGTTCGATTTGAGAGGTCTACGTTAGGTCTCCCTCAACCAGTCTCCCGATCCAGCCCGCCACGCATAGGCAACCAAGATCCAGACAAACCATGTTTATTTTATCATCGATAGGGGGCATACATTAATTAATGAGCTCAAAAGGGGGGGGGGGGGTGCAGCAAATTCTCACATTACTTGAAAAGAATATACGAAGTGGCCCAAATTTATCTCACCAAGGAGGGGGAGGGGTCTAGATTGAAGGAAAACTGCTCACGTAATTAGTGTATGTCCCCTAAATTATATATTATAATTTAGGGGACATACTATATTATATTTTATATATTTACTATATTCCCTACTATCCGTGGCTCTACCCGACCCACTTTCTCTTGGGCATTCTTGGTATGAACCTTCTACGGGTCAGAAGGGATGTGCTCATTGTAACACATTTCTTCAGACTGATTCGTGGAAGGTTCGAAAACTCGGCTATCATGGAGAGCATTAGTTTCTATGTTCCCGATGGTTATTTCCGTCACCGACAGCATAGACTGTTTTATCTCCCGGATTGCAGAACTAACTTGCCAATGGTTATGCCAGTTGGGAGAGCTCTCTTGTTGTTAAATAGAATCATTTCGAATATCGATATGTTTAATATCAATGAAGCACAATTCAGACAACAAGCTTTGTTGTTAGTAGGTACGATTGTGCTTCATTAAATTGTAATTGTCAAGTATAAATTGCTTAAATCTGTTTAAATCTTAATACTTTATCTCTTTTAAAACGCATTGAAATTTTATTAATTTTTGGAGATCGCTGGCAACGGTTAATATGCAATTTTTTTGAAAAAACCTTTTGATTGACCTTAATTACATTAAAAGGCAACTATTTGCATTGGGGGAAGTGGAAAATATTTCATTCTAAATTTCGATTACGTAAAATTAAAATTAGCTTTCGTCTTGTGAGATTGTACGCCATTAGCTATTAGCTCATTCGCTGTCACTTTGGTATGTTGGTATTCCTGATACACTTGAATGTATAACGAACGGCTAGAAGATTTTGAAGGTACGAGGCACTTTCTTTTGAATCACAAACCATGTTACACAAACCTAGCGTAGCCGCTAAACTACTTGAAAACTGGGATGTTTTTCTTGCCTTGACGCGAGTAGGCGTTATAAAGGGGCACTTTTTTTGTATCACAAACCATGTTACACAAACCTAGAATTCTCAGAAAGTCTGCTACGCTTTGCTCTAGCATCTTTTCGTACAGTAACAAGAATACCAACATAACAAAATGACATTTGAAAATAATGTTTGAAAATGGACGGTCTCGTTTTACAGAATGAAAGCTAATTTTAATTTTACGTAATCGAAATTTAGAATGAAACTAGCTGATCCGGCGAACTTCGTACCGCCTCAGAATCAAAAACTGTTGTCAACTTATTAGCTGAATTGATCTAAATTGTTTCTCCCTGCGTATACCATACCTTGATCTAAATTGTTTCTCCCTGCGTATCCTTTCCCCTCTCGCGTTCCCTCTCCCTCTCCCCACTCCACTTCTCCCCATCCCCCGTCCCGCTAACCCCCCTTCCTGGGTTCCTTTCCCCCCTCCCCCCTCCTCCCTCCCCCGGTTCACAGTTCAATATTATACCCCTTACAATATTGCTGCAGTTCTTTCAAAATAGGAGAATTCGTTCCATACAAAATGTATGGGGAAAATAATTTTCTTCGGAGTGGAACACCCTTTACTTTTAGGGGTATGAAAATAGATGTTGGTCGATTCTCAGACCTACCAGATAAGCACACAAAATTTCATCAAAATTGGTCCAGCCGTTTCGGAGGAGTATGGTAACAAACACCGTGACACGAGAATTTTATATATTAGATATTTTCCACTTCCCCCAATGCAAATAGTTGTCTTTTAATGTAATTAAGGTGAATCAAAAGATTTTTTCAAAAAAAAGTGCGTATTAACCATTGCCAGCGATCTCAAAAATTTACCAATAAATTATAGCTTATAACGTTATAACAAATGCGAGTTTATTTAAATTATAGAATCCTTCACAGCTGTTGGCAAAACACGTTTGTGAATAATATTGCATACGATCATTGCATACCTACCTACGTAAATAATATTATTTTGTTTTATTCAAGTTGATAAGAAACATTTCTTCTTGTGGCTAATTCTAATATAATGCTTGTTGAATAAAATCATTCAACCAGTATCTACTTAGGTTATCATTACATAATCATGTACTTAATAACATATACATACACGTATGCACTGATGCAGGTTCTCACGTATAATAGAAAAAATGTTGATTTTAAGCCACGGCATTCCGAATATCTACCGATTTATAATATATTTCTCTTGAACACTTTAAATTTTTAGGTTCTAAAAAAAATATATGTTATTTTTGAAGATAATGTCTATACATTTGTAGAGCCGAAATGGTAATTATGTAAAATTCCCTCGGTAGAAAAAAATCGCAAAGTATGCTCCGAAAATAATTTTAAGCACATTTGTACTGTTATTTAACGAGTTATAGGTATGAAAAATTCACCATGTCCTTTAATTATAAACTAGGAATTTCGGGAAAGATTTTTGCTCTAATTTAAACGAGTTGTGCTTTATTAAATATTTTTACAATTTTCGTTTAATTTATTAACGTTTTTTAAAACATCATCTTTACATAGTAGGTATAAAATGAAGTTGCTCAAAATGTATGTGTGCATAGATCTTTTAAACTACGCAACGGATTTTCATGCGGTTTTCACTAATAGACAGAGTGATTCAAGAGGAAGGTTTATATGTATAATACATGCTTATTATAGTAGAGAAAAGCTGAGAAATTCAAATATTCAATTCAGGCAGCGGGCAGCTGGCAGCTGGCAAGCGGGTGGTGTGGATTTTATAAAGGTTGTGTAATGGCATTGTGTTTCGTTAGCCACAGCAACGTGTGGCCGGGTCTGAAAGTTAATTATAAACTAGGAATTTCGGGAAAGATTTTTGCTCTAATTTAAGCGAGTCATGCTTTATTAAATACTAGCTTTTTCCCGCGGCGTCGCTCGCTTGGTATTAGGGGGGTTCCCACTCCTACTCCTCCACCCCCCCTCCCCACTCCGCCTCTCCCCCCACTCCTACCCCACTCCCCCCCTTCTCTCCTCCCCCTCCCCCCAGCCCCTCCACCACCTCTCCCCCCTTCCCCCCTCCCTACCTCTTTCTCCTCCTCCCACCTCCCCCCTCCCCCTCTACCCCACAGAAATGCAAAATCAGATCGGCTACAACTGCAACACATTTTTCCAACAAGATGGAGCCACTTCTCATGTTACAAATGACTCCTTAGCTGCTCTTCACGAATTATTCCCTGAAAGAGTAATAAGCCGCCTAGGAGACGTCTACTGGCCACTGAGGAGCCCAGATTTAACGCCTGACGATTTTTTCCCTACGGGACTACTTAAAAAGTAAACTTTACAACCCATTGCCACCCAACCTGGATGTTTTAAAGCAAATAATCACAGACGAAATTAACGCTTTTCCAAGAGTGATGCTCCAGAGAGTAATTAAAAATTTTAGTGCCAGGCTAAATGAGTGTGAAGAAGTGGACGGTGCGCACTTACAAACGCTTATTTTTCATACATGCTTTTTAATTTAACAGTAATTTTAACAACTTTGAAAGAATTCTGGTATTTTATTTTTAAGAATCCAAAACGAAAAACAATCTGAAACACCCCATATCTCTCTTTCTAACCTTGTTCTGCTTATTTAACCTTAGGCCCGGTAATAATCGTTCAAAAAGAAGAAGAAGGGGAGATGTGTAAACACGAATGTTAGAGGGAGCGCGCTAATAAACGATAATAATAATGTGAAAATGTTTAATAAAACACGACTCGTTTAAAATAGAGCAAAATCTCGTGGGAAATGCCATTTTCAATTTCAAACACTTTCAATTTTTTCATACGTATAATTTGTAAAAGAACAGAAAAAACGTTGCTTATAATAATTTTCGGAGCATACTTTGCGATTTTTTTCTATCTAGGAAATTTGTTATAATTACCCTTTAGTTGTGGCAAATGTATAGATATTTCGGTAAAGTATGGACAAGCCGCCGCATGCCGCTACACTTTAAATAGGCAAAAAAATTTGAAAAGTAAACTACTTTTAAACTTAATTACCACAAGAACCATCGGTTTCAGTCGGGATAGACGAAAAAATATGCATTAAAAATCGATTTTCATTAAAAGTTTAAAAATCACCATCTTCACTACGGCCATGTTTTTTTTGTATGGATTTGACATTTGCGAAGTTTCGTTTCAAACTAAAAACGTATGAATTACTTAATTTACCTTAACTAAGAACCTAATAACCTATTTTGTGTTCGTAAATAGTTGTTTCTTATAATAATTGTTGAAATTAAGTATAATTTCCGTAAGGGGTCGTCCATTAATCACGTGATGTTTTTTTAGCAACTTTTTAACCCCCCCCCCCCCCATGGTGAGGTTTTGGACTAACCCCCCCCCCAAAATCACGTTTATTTATTTTTTTTTAAAACAAGGTATTTTGAAATTTTCAGAATATTATCACGAAAAATAAATACACGTGATATCTCATTATACCTCCCCCCCCCTCGTGATATGTCGTGGTTTTTTCCGAACCCCCCCCCCTTTCGAGCCTCACGTGATTATCCATAAATCCGCATCGATAAATTAATGATATTTCAAGATTAACAAATATTTTTTTAAGAACTTAAAGTGGTCAAGGAAAGAATATATATATATTTATAAATTGGTAGAAATTCGGGATGCCGAGACTTAACTCTTGTTCGTATTAAAATTGATTGTACCGACGACCTGACATTTATAGGTGTGTGTAATCAAGAGCCACGTTATATTCATAAATTACCCATATCAACAAAACAACGTTTTTATGCGTGTGTTTAAATTAAAAAAAAAAAAGATTTTGCGACAGTGCAAATAATAAAAAGAGCTCTATGATAATTGATAATATTAAATATCAGCACTATCTATTAAGTATTCTGTGAATGTTTATCAATCAAATTTAAATTCCATCAAAATGCATGCGTTTTTGCATGTTGCGATAAAAGAATGCATTATCATTTGTCGCTTGGATTAACATAATATTGTTGAAAAAACAACACGTAAGTATTATGTATAAACTAGCAAGCGTTGCCAAGCCATTTCATAAAAAAAATTGTTTCTCCCTGCGTGTCCTTTCCCATTCTTCCCGTTCACCTTCCTCTCTCGCGTTCCCACTCCGCCTCCTCCACCTTCCCTCTCCCCACTCCACCCCCCCCCCTTCCCCCGTCCCGCGAACCCCTCTCCCGAGTTTCCCTCCCCCCTCCAAATTCCCCCCCCCCTCCCGCTTTCCATACATTCATTCCCGGTACATTCAGTTTTCAAACAGCTCGCGTGCCACCTATTGCAATTTTTTTATACAAATTTCAAAATGCAGAGTTCACCAGCAGTTTTATACAAACCCTGTCCTGACAAAAACGAACAAAAAAAAAAAGAATTATCCTATTTGGTGCATTCGTTCGGAAGTTATGCGCGTACATACATTTGGGCGATTCATTTTTATTTGTAGTATAGTAGATATAGTAGATAGATAGATAGATTAATTGTTTTCCTTTTTCATCAAAAAGTGTCATCTATGTCGATAGATAACAGGACTTTATTGGAATGTAACATAAATTTGCGAAACGACCTACTAGGTGGTAGGTATTTAGGTAAGGAATTGAACTATAATACCTGCTATGTCGAATGGACGTTGCTTCAAAACCTGGAGAGTTAAGTAGATTAAGAGGAACGCGAGCGGCATTTTGTACATACAAACAATTTATATAAATATTCCCCAATTTCCTCCCTGAATCCAACACTAGTGCAAACATTTTTTAATATAATTTAAACATCAACTACATTTTTTTATATCTCACAAGAGTCTCAGCTGCTCCCACCTGGAGCCAGTGAGTCTATTGCATCCCCAATTGGGGTATGTTGTGAGGCTGAAGGTAGTGGGGAAGGGGAAGGAGATGGGAAAGGTAGGGAAGTACCTGGCTATTCAAATCTGTTCACCAAACACGGCTAAAGCCATTTCAAGCAACGTTTCAATTCTGAATGGTGGTCTTAGGGGGCGTACATTAATTACGTGAGCAGTTTTTCTTCCAATCTAGACCCTCCCCCCTTGGTGAGATAAATTTGGTCCACTTCGTATATTCTTTTCAAGTAACGTGAGATTTTGCTAGACACCCCCCCCCCCTCCCCCCTTTTGAGCTCACGTAATTAATGTATGCCCCCCTTACCCCTTACACCACTATAGTATGTATCTTCTACTACTAAGAGGGGCCATTAGAGCATTTCCCTAAGTTTTGCTTTTTTGAGAAGTCAAAAATCATGGAGTTAAAAATCATGCCATTAACAGACGTTTGTTGTACAAATTTGACTATGCATGTATTTTAAAATAATCAAAAAGTACAGTCATAGAATATTGAAATTGGTTCAGTTTTTAGGGAGCAGACAGGCGAATACAGATTTTATGAATGTACGAGATGTAGGTGTAATCAACCTGAGGTGCATTTGTCTCTTTCATTTAGTATTGGGGGGGGTGAGGGAGGGGGGGGGGGGGGAAGGATAGCAACAGTTTTGTAAAATACCTTTCATTCAATTTCTCGAATTTAATCAGAGTATATGTAATAAATTTAAACAAAAGATTTCTGGTAAAATTTTTCATTTGTTCATTTGTTAATTTTCAATGCCCTGGCGGGCTTTTACACGATTACGAGGAATGTATTATCGTACAGAGATACAATGTTAATTTAAAAAAATAAATAAAAACTAGAAATGGACATCATTATCTGGTAGGTACAAAGGTGCATTTATGTGAAAATAATACATAAGAAAAGAGTTACAAAATGAGCAGAAATCTTTTTAAATTGCAGATGGCATAAAAATAATAACATAGCATAGGTTAATGGTATAAAATGTTCATGACTCGTACATGGTACAGAAAAAGAAAGGAGAGAAACAAGATTAATTAAGAATAGATAAATAGAAAGAATATAAAAATCTGTGCAAAAGCTCCCCAAGCGATATGCTACATAAAAATATCATTCAGGTATCTCTTAAAAACTGGTAAACTTACATTAAAATATGTAAAAAAAAAAGAAGGAAAAACTAAACCCTTTCGCACACTTCCCCAAATGATCATCTAGTCAACCCACGCTATGCAATTGCACTATATAAGTATTATAAATACAAAACAATACAAGAACAACATGTCAACCTACTAGAGACCAAATGGGAATATAATTCACCGACTCCAGATATTTTCATATCAGAGGGTTCGGCTCTGTGGCATTTCTAATTGAACCTATAAATCCTACCGATCCCTCAATATAAATATTTAAAAAATCCTTTGTAATCCTACATGTATTTAAAATGACTGATTTTTGCATTTTTATATACAAATTCTTTGACAAATCTAATATGCTTAAATTTTGAATCAGATTCCTAGGTATTATGCCAGTGGCCGAAATAACAAATGGCAATATTTTTATAGTCCGAGAATGCCAAATTCTTTTAATCTCATTTCCTAAATCTGTGTATTTTCTTATTTTTCAGAAATAGTTTTTTGAATATTACAGGAATTTGGAATAGCTACATCAATGATATAAGTTATTTTTTTAATTTTGTCATGTAAAACTATATCAGGTCTATTATGACTAATTGTTCTGTCTGTTAGTATAGTTTTATCATAATATATTTTATAAAATTCATTTTCTAAAAATGAATTTGGTTCATATTCATAATATGGTACTATATTACGGCAGTCAATCAAGTTATGTTTAATTACCAAACTTTGGTGAATTATTTTTAAAACCTGATTGTGCCTAAATGTATACTCGGAAGGCGCTAATATAGAACATCCCGATATAATATGTTCTATAGTTTCGGGAAAAGCCAAACATTTTCTACATAAATCATCAATTTGACTTATATCTTTGATTATATGCTTTCTATAATTTTTAGTATTAATGACTCTATCTTGAATGGCAAGCATAAATCCTTCTATTTCTGCGCTCAACTCTCCAATACTCAACCATTTGTTTGACGAAAGTTTGTCAACATACGTTTGGTTGAGATAATTGAAGTGTTTTGCGTGAATAATTTTATTTGACCAGGAATCTAATAATTCCTGGTTAGTATTTATAAGAATGTTGGCATTCTCGTCATATAAATTTAAAGGTGTAATATTTCTATCTGCCTTGCAAATTATTTTGTGCATTTCTGAGCTATTAGCTTTCCTATGGAAAAAATTTCTAAGCATTTCTACCTGATTGTGTTTCAAAGATGTTATTTTGACTACACCTCTACCTCCTAAATTTCTAGGTAAATTAATTCGTTCTATAGCTGAATTTGGATGATGGCAATTAAATTTTGTTAACGTAGTTCTAATTAATCGTTCTAAACTATCTAAATCTGTATTGGACCATTTAATTATGCCAAATGAGTACGTTAGTAGAGGTATTGCCCAAGTATTTATTGCTTTTACTAAATTTTTAGCATATAGATTGCATTTAAAAATTTTTCTGATCCTAGTTTGAAATTTAATCCTAATATCATTTTTAATACTAGTGTGATCTAATCTATTCGATTGCGGGTATCCTAAATATTTATAAACCTCATCCCCTTTCATACTTTGAATTTTGAAATTTCTAAATATACCCTCGTCTCCATCTACAATTTTGCCTTTCTCTATATGGATAGTTTTACATTTATCTAAACCAAAAGTCATTTTAATATCATCTGAAAAAATTTTAACTACCTTAATCATTTTCTCTAAATTTGATTCAGAATTTGAAAATAATTTTATATCATCCATATATAATAGATGTGAAACTATACTACTCTCTCTTGTATTACCCTTAATTTTTATTCCAAACTTGCTTTTAATTAACATTTTAGAAAGGGGATTCAATGCTAAGCAAAACCAAAGAGGGCTCAATGAGTCTCCTTGAAAAATCCCTCTTTTTATTGAAATGCCCGGTACTACTATTTTCTTACCTTTTAAATTAACTTGCAAATCTGTATTCCAAAAGGACATAATATTTTTCAAAAAGCTAATTATAATTGGGTTAACTTTATATATTTTTAATATTTTGATTAGCCACGAGTGCGGGACACTATCAAAAGCTTTTTGATAATCTATATAACAAGTATGTAAATTACGCTTTTGATTTTGAATTTGTTTTAAAATTACAGAATCAATAACTAACTGTTCTTTACATCCCATATGTTTTCTGCGACAACCTTTTTGTTGTTCAGATAAAATATTTTTTTCATCCAAATGAGTATATATTAAATCTGTCAAGCAAGAGGTTAAAATTTTGTATATTGTCGGTAGACATGTAATGGGTCTATATTGAGAGGGATTATTAATATGTTCGCTTTTAGGCAACATATAAGTAATGCCCTTAGTTAGAAAATTAGGAAAATTTTGAGGTTCTCTGACAAGTTTTGAAAGATTTTTTGCAAAAAGAGGATGTAAAGTAGTTAGACGTTTGTACCAAAAATTATGTATCCAATCGCAACCCGTGGCTTTCCAATTATGAGTATTTTTAATAATTTTGGCTAACAATTCAACCGATATATCAGAAAAACTCATTTGTTCAATGTCTGAACAATTGAGTTCTTCATTTTCTATCCAGTTACTGCCTCATTATGTTTTATATCTTTACTCCAAATGTTTGTCCAAAAATCGCGCATATCTGATTCAGATGGCAACGGAATATTATTATTCGAAATAATATTCTGTTTATCGTCAAGTTTGGAATAAAATATTTTCTCATTTTTCTGAAATAATCTATTATTATTTCTTTTATCATACGTATAATTATATCTTTTTAATCTACTAGCTTTTACACCGAATTTTTGTTTTAATAAATCTAATAAATCATTGATTATATTTTCATCATTATTACTACCAAAGCTATAACCAAATTTTCTCCCAATTTCATCTACATATCTCAAAATATTCCTACTTCTATTTCCATTTTTATATTCAATTACTCTAGCTATACTACTTCTTAAAAATACTACATCATTTTCTAATCTAATCTGCCATTCTGGTTTACTATAACTATATGATCTATCATCAGAGGACATTAATTTAACTCCTAACTTATTACATATAGTGATAGCACTAGCGTACACTATTGTATGAAGATCTAAAAAACTAATATCGTCAAATATTATTTTTGGTAAAATTAAATTATTTAATTCAGAAATTAATTTAGATAATTTCTTTGACGTATGAAATTTTGGTAATTTTGGTCTAACTGTGGGCTCTATATCTATATATCTATTTATATTATTTTGAAGCAAGTTAGCTAATTCTATTACATTATCATCTAGTAAGTTTAAATTTGCAATATTGATTTCCCTAAGATTATGAATAATGTCTAAGTTATTTGAATCTACTGTAATATCATTGGATTCTTCTACTAGAATATTATCTAAACTATCTTCATTCAATGCATCTAATATAACATTACTACTCGTATTAATTTGTTCTAAATTATTCTCTAATTGCAATCTATCTGCTACTTCTTTTCTTATCTGATTTAATGTTACTACAGGAATTAAATTATTTTTGAATATAGTTTTATTATTATATTATATTTAGGTATAATAATATTTTAAACCCGTGATTATGCCCGCTCATTGCATACAACCACAAAAGGCCGTTCCGTTAATTCTTCATACACGACCGCACTGCGCGGCATCTGTCAAAAAATTAATTCCCCCCCCCCCCCCCCCCGCCGGCCCACGCCTGCCTACCCGCTTCACCCAGGATGGAATGTTTAGGAAATGTTTTCCGTCAACACGGGAAGTTCGAAACACAACAAAAATTGTCAATATTTATGATGTTGATGACAAACATTGGATGGTGTTATGGGACTGTCAAGGCAAATTTCAAAGCTATGGACCCGACTTAATAGATATAAGTCTGACAATAATAGAAAAGGCGATAGAACGAGTTTTATGAGGACGATATAGCACTTTTAGAATTTGGTTACCAGTTTGATTAGAATTTGTTTCGTTTCTCGGAATAGTTAGGTACTTCGCAACCTTCATTTTTCTCTACCCATTTCCGCGCGCCTCTTACTGAAATTGGGGGAAAATCTGGGCCAAACCAACAATCTACTCGAAGCAGAAATATCAAATTCTTCCTCCACGTGAAAACTCGTGAAAAGGCCTTTTTACACCATTCAACGCATTAGTTATTTTTCCCGTAGCTATCAAAATCTATCTTCAATTTTTTATTTTTTATTTATTTATTTTATTTTTAATTTATTTTATTTTTTTTATTTATTTATTTATTTTAGCATATAAAATATAATATACATTTAGATAATGTAGTAATTTGCGTACATGTTCATTTTAAAATACGTTAATACCACTCTTCCATGGAAGCATTAGCTTGTGTCTGGAAGAGTAGTGTACATTTTTAATGCTATATTTAAGTTCTTAAATTACAATGTGAATGTAAAAAACAATAAGTTGTAAGTTCTGTGATATGTAATTAGTTGCTAAAAACAATACAAAATTTAACTTATTTGAAGAACAGATTATCACTTGGAAACTGAGTTATAAGTAGTTGTTCTTGAGATTAGATTAGTCGGAAACTTTTTTTTTAGTTTTTTTTTTATATTATCTTTAAAATATTTTTTAACAGAGTTTATTAATTGGATTTTATCATTAATTTTTCTAATTTCATCCGGTAATCGGTTGAAAATAAGTCTTCCTTGATAAGTATAATAATTTTGTGCAAAGGAAGTGTTTAATTTTGGGCATGAGAAAATATATTTATGTCTAGTACGGTTTTCAGTTATAAATTGATATTTTTCTTTTTCTTTTATAGTTTGAATCAATGCATTTCTATTGTATAGATCTTTGAAAGATGGTACTTGGAATTCCTTAAATAATTGATCCGTTGGGTAGTCAGAAGGTTTTTTCAATATGATTTTAATTATTAGCCTCTTGTTATTTATTTGTTTATTTTTTTTTACATTAACTCCACACAGGAGGCCCTGAGGAAAATAATTTCCCTCAGGGCCTGTGTCATCTGGGATGCTGTGTGGAGGGTCTTTTTGAGGAGAGGAAGGAATGAACATTGGTCTTGAAGAGACCCATGTTGTAGGAAGGAGGAAACACAGAGGCCGGCAAATCATTCCACAGCCGAGCTGTTGAGCACAAGAACGAGTCGAAGAAACGACCCGTTCTCATGTGACAAATGTCAACTGTGTACAAATGTTGGGCACGCGTTTGGCGTGTTTCCCGACTATGCACCGGTGCCGAAGGGATCAATGATGCTAGTTCCTCGGAGCATCTTCCATTGTAATACCGGTAGAACAAGGATAGCATTCCCACCCGACGCCTGTGCTCTAAAGATTGCAATCCGTCTGTTAAGATGGGAGAATCTATCAAACGGACCGCCCGTTTCTGCACAGAGTCGAGGGTATTTTTCAGGTATTTTGGAGCTCCAGACCACAGGTGGCTGCCAAATTCAACCGTGGGGCGCACTTGCGATTTGTACAGGGTTAGCAGTTGTGTACTATTAAAGTATCTGCGGGCCCTGTACAGTACGCCCAGTTTTTGGGAGGCCAACTTTACTCTGGCTTCGATGGAGCCCCCATACCTGAGCTGGTCACTTAGGGTTACACCAAGCATATCAATGGAGGGCCTGTTCGGAAGATTGCTTCCGTTGAAAGAGACTAGATTTTCATTTCGATCCCTTTTAGACGTAATCAGACAAGATTGGGTCTTTGAAACATTAAATTCAACGAGATTATTTTTACCCCAAGAGAAAACACTCTCAAGGTAACCGTCCATTCTTTGCTTCAAAGCCTTACGAGCTGTTGGAGTTTGTGAGCCCTTTGGGGGCTTGTCAAACAAAAAGCTATCATGAACTGTACTGTCATCCGCGTAACAATTAATTGGTGCACATGACAAAAGGTCGTTGATGTGCAACAAAAACAGAGTCGGAGACAGAACCGATCCCTGCGGGACGCCAGCATTTATCGAGTGTGAGGAAGAGGTGAAACCATCGACTACCGTCTGAATCGACCTCTCCCTCAAGAAGTCGGCAATCCACGTACACAAGGATGCGGGGAGTCCGTAAGAATGCAGTTTGTTGACAAGTCCTCGGTGCCAAACCCGGTCAAAGGCCTTGGATATGTCCAGTGCAACCGTTTGGGTCTCACCGAAACGTTCCAGGCATCGCCCCCAAACATGCGTCACATACGCGAGAAGATCACTGCACGAGCGGTTCCGCCGGAATCCGTATTGACGGTCGTTAATAATTTTGTTCTTCTCGAGGTATGTGAGCAGTTTGTCGTTGATCACACGTTCCATCACCTTAGACAGAGCTGATGTGATCGCTATGGGGCGGTAGTTGGCCGGGTTGGAGCGGTCACCCTTCTTTGGAATAGGATGGATAACCGCTTTTTTCCAACCAGAGGGCACAGAGCCAGTCTTCAGGGACAGTTTAAAAAGCTTCGTCAAAATTGGAGCTATTTCTGCAGCGCACCTTTGCAGTACCAGGGCAGGTATTCCGTCAGGCCCACTAGCTTTATTAACATCAAGCCTTCGTAAAACATGGAGTACTTACCGATGCCGGATTCTCAGCTTTTTCATACGAAAACCGCAGTGAGGAACCGACGTCGGGACAGCACCTCGGTCATCGAGGGTTGAGTTATCCGCAAACATTTTACCTAGTAGGTTAGGTATTTAGCACAATATTATACATTTATATACATAATTTATTAAATTTTAAATTTATGGAGTCAGTTAATATATTACACAATCGAGGTATATTATTTTATTTATTTATGTTAGGGAAATCAACAGTTTACAATTTGATTAATTTACACACGTTTAATTTACCTTACGGAGAAACCAATTATAGATTTCTTCATTATACTATTACATTGTGTGTCTAGAAATTAATAATTAACTCAAACTGAAATCTTACAACAACTAAAAGATATTACATATAACAGGAGGTAGGTAGACATAATATATGTCATTAGTCATTACATAATATATCATAACATTTATGCTTTTTTGTACTCATTTATTATAGTTTAATTTGTACGCCAAAACCTAATGTCGGATTCAATATAAAAAGAAAAAGTAGATTATCATGCACATGGCACTAGATTTAGTAAATATTAGGGTTGGTCCATTCGGAATTGTTATATACAGACTCGAGTGTAGGCTTGGGATATTTGCAATGATGCGCGATTTGGCGAGATGAACATTTATTGATATTGTTGGCTATAAATACGTCCTATCTAAAGTGCTGGCGGTAGGAAAAGAGGGCGAGGAGATGCCTGCATCTCCTTTTATAGTGGGATCACCTGTCTCGCTCTTGCGTTTACGGAAACAGGTGAACCACCCCAAAAACCTCTCTCACAGGAATTTTTTTTACATTGTTTAAAATGATCCCGCTGTCTGTGCGTTTAGAGGTTTTAAACTCGGCAACGGATTTTCATGCGGTTTTTGCCAGTGATTCACGAGGAAAGTTTTTAAGGCGATCCAATAGTTCAGGAAAAAATCGAAATCGGAATTCACGCCCTTTATGGGAGGAGTTTAAAAATACTTGAGAAAAGGCTTTTGGAAAGGTTGGAAAAGGTATTTGAGATTTTTTTTTAACAGGTTGATTTCGTAAAGGCCTGTAAAAAATATTAATTCCTTTTTTACGCATTGTTTATTGTAAGAAAACGGAAATTTAAAATTAATTTCACGAAACTAAGCGACGCGGAGCAACGCGTTCATCTCCCACTCCGGCCGGGGCGTGACTGATACGAAATGGGTTGTGCCCAGTGCATGGTTCTTGTGCCCATGCCATAAGGATTACTTCAAGAATCTAAATTCGTAGACTGCGGGCCGTATTGATTGATGTCAAAAATAACAACGAGAAAATGCATATTTTATTTTATTTTGTGAAGTTCGAGCTTAAATATCAATTTTTTTTGCGGTTATTATAAAAGAAAATAAATTTGCCACATTATACTATAAAACCAAATACGAAAAGGGGTTTATAAATAGGAGAGTTTGGACTTGAAAGGGTTTTTTATAGACCTTATACTTTATTTTTTTATAGGCTTATTAAAATACTTATAAAAAAAATGACCGATATTTTTAAGGGCCAAGGTGTGTTCTACACGCAGTATTTAATTGAAGCATCTATAATACTTCTAAGCCATCAAATTTTCAAAACAAAAACATATGGTTTTGTATGATTTTGCATTATTTAGTATGGCTTCATCTTAAGGGTTTGTGTAAATTGGTTGAAATATATAAATAAAGAGAGCGGGCTGGCAAGCGGGCGGTGTGAATTTGATTTAACAGATGGCGTTGGGTTGGGTGATGGCGTGGTGTTTCATTAGCCACAGCAGCGTGTGGTCGGGTCTGCTAGTTATAAATAAATACGGGCAACGGACATTCACTTAACTTGTGCCGGTTCCATGACAGTTCATCCCGCGACCATTCATCCGGCGACAGTTCATCCTGCGACAGTTCATCCGGCCGACAGTTCATCCTGCCGACAGTTCATCCTGCCGACAGTTCATCCCGCCGACAATTCATCCGGCGACAATTCATCCTGCCTAATCATTTAGAAGATTTTTTCTTCAAGTAAGTATGCGAAGAGGATATACGGCCGTACAACCTAACCTAACCTAACCTAACTTATTTAGTAAAAATATTTTTACAGCGGATTTCCACTCAAGATTCCTTCAGATATAAGTATATCGATTTTGGTTGTACGGCCGTATATCCTCTTTGCATACTTACTTAATAAAAATCTTCTAAATGATCAGACAGGATGAATTGTCGCCGGATGAATTGTCGGCGGGATGAACTGTCGGCAGGATGAACTGTCGGCAGGATGAACTGTCGGCCGGATGAACTGCCGCAGGATGAACTGTCGCCGGATGAATTGTCGCAGGACGAATTGTCGGGTCACCCTTGTGCCTACCATATTTAATAAGACGCCAATGAACATAAAAATCGAACCAAATTGCGCAACCTGTCTCAAAAATATGGCTAATAGATCAAAACCATAGACATCCAAATGGATAGACAAGCAGTTACAGATGAGGGGTAAAACCAAACTATGGAGAGCGAAGAGGGGGAAAGATGACTGTCATTCGTTGAACAATCAATCTGACAGTATATAGGCATCTCGCATTACAATATCACCATTTAGTTCTTAAAAGCAAAATCTGCTTTGAATGAATAGACCTTTTTACATGGGAGCGCGAATTGCTTGCCACGTTCAAAACATATTTGCTAAGGCCAAATGCTCGCCCCAAAAAGACTCGCGCCAATACACATATCAATATTTTGTTTCCGTGTTTAGTTAAAACACTTTTAAAAATGTTTCATAATTTACTTACCCCTGTAACCAGCGACGAGCACATTGGAGTACCGCCCACATTCGCTTTGTGTACATTGATACGTAGATATATTGTATAGCACAAGCTGCCGTTATTTCGTTAAATGTATGGATGTCAGCTTCTCGCTGTTCACGGCAAGAATGATGACGTCACAAATTTTAGATTCAAGCGAGGCTATATCCCCTCCCCATGGAGCGAGCTGGTTCCAAGGAGGAGCTACAGCCGGCGCCATGTGGAGGGGGAAATAATACTTTTTTATCACTTAGGGCAGGTCCAGATATATTCATATGTCCGTGATCAAGACTTTTTTTATACTGATATTGTTTACCTGTGTTATATTATGCCTTTTTATTGTATTTATTTACTAGTTATTCATCTGTATCAATTTTCTTATATTGTGGTTTCTTGTTATGTTTGTGTTTTAGTGTTATATTAAAATTATTAAATTGACCTGCTGACAAACCGCTTTGGCAGTTTAACGGGTGCCTAAAGAGAAAAATAAAATATATATATATATATACAAATCTTCCATTTGGTGGGCGGTATGGGTATCGTATATTCTGAGCCACCCCCAGTACATTTTAACTTACTCTCGTTTATTTTCTTAAAAATACCATCCACACAGCATTCCCTAAGATGACATAGACCCTGGTGGGAATTATTTTCCTCGGCTGTGGAACTAATGTAAAAAAATTAAGGAAAATGTCACTGTCTACGAGAGATTTCGAAAAACCACCCCCTCCCCTTCTCCCACTCTTCACCACTTAGAGTACAATTTTGATAGTTGATGAAATTTTGCACGCTTGAACAATGAAAGGAAAATTACTGTCTTCATCTGATTTTGAAAAACTCTGTGTAAGTGTAAAGACTTCATCTAATCTCTACATCTCTACAAATTAAAAATTAAAGTTCTCCGCCGCGTTCTGTTCGCGGTAAACTCAAAAACTACTGAACGAATTTTCGTGTGGTTTTCACCAATAGATTCATGAGGAAGGTTTACCTGTATAATTTGTCAAGGTTTTGTGTAAAATGGTTGAAATTTTAATCGGATTTGATTTGTACGTAGATGGCGTTGTGTTTTGTTAGTCTCAGCAAGGTGTGGCCGGGTCAGCTAGTATTGGATAAATCACGACAACAGCAAAATTATGATAATAAAAACTTATTCCCTTCCAGCACCAGTCCACCAGTGAGTAATGAATGGCTTTTAAATCATTTCAAAACTTTCAAACAAAGGAATTAATGTAGGCAGGTACTTGAGTAAACGAGTACATAATGATTAGGGATGCAACGATATATCGGAAAACCGATAAATATCGATACATCGTCCCCTAAAAATATCGATATATCAATATCGAAAAACTCAATATATCGTATCGAAATATCGAAAAAAAATCTTTTTTCAAAGGCAGAAGCCACTATAACTCGAAGCAGAATCCGGCTACAAGGAAGCAGACTGTCAAAGTTACTATTTAATACATAGTTAATTAATAAATAGTTACGAATACAATATATTGGATTTATTTTAATTTTTATAATATTATGAAGAAAAAAAACACATTTTATATACCACATAGATAAGTATAAAAAATTATATACATACGATTACATAATCGATAAACGTTTGATATATAACTAAAACTACATTGGATTTCTGTAAGATTTAAAAAAAAGATGAAATATCGATATATCAATATCGATTTAATTCGACATATATCTATCGATATATTGATATTTTTAAAAACCTTGCATCCCTAATAATGATGATGACTTCTGTGTTTATAATATGCATAGGATTAATAATCAATTTATTCCATGTGTTCAAACAATAATAGTGCAATCTATCAGAGATTATAGTTATTACAAAATATGATAATCGTTTTAAAGTGTTATAATGACACTGCGTCCTTATCATTGTTGATTTACTATCGACGTATTCATTACAAAGTAGTCTCGGGCTTGTTTTAGTTCATTTTTAATTTGGTATTTTATTCAATAATCTGGCATCTCCAATTTGGGGTTTGTTATGAGGCATAAGGGAGTGGGGACGGAAAGTGAATGAGGAAGTTGATGGCTGGGAAGTAGTTGGTTTTTATTTTCCGTCAGCAAAAACGGTTGATGGCGTTTCAAGCAACATTTCGATTCTGGAATGCGTTCCACCTGGGCGATACTGAGAGTATTTGCTGCTCCTCGGAAACCCGGTCGCCGTCAAATTTGAAAAAAAGGTATTTTACCAAACTGTTGCTATCATTGTCGCTCTTACTCCCCTAAATACTGAGCGAAAGAGACAACTGCACGTCGGGCTGATAATACCTAACAAAATCGTCAAAATCGAGGTTTTGTAATCCTCATTTTTCTCTTCCAAAACTGGACCGATTTTAAAGTTTTTTTTACTAACTACATGAAAAGAAAATACTTTACGTCGCTGTGTTTTGCTTTTAAAAAAATACATTGTCTAGTTTGTATAATGACATTCTGTTGATGGAGTTCAAACCAGGCAATTATAATGAATTTTGGAGGGAACCTAACTCCCATAAAAGTACCGTCACGCTAGTGTTCGATATCTATATTATGGTGACCGGCCAACTCGGAACGAAACCAACTCAGAAGCACCTCAGAAAGGTCATGAAGAGTGATGATAAAAAATATAAAAAAATTGGTTAAATAGGTTAAGTTAGGTTAGGGTTACCGGATATTTAAAAACAAATTCATAGCTTTTAATGACCTTTCTGAGGTGTTTCTGAGTTGGTTTCATTCTGAGTTGGCATGGAACCCTATTTTATATATTACTAGCTGGTTCCCGGCATGCGTTGCTATGCCATTTAATAAATAAATTGTTTCTCCCTGAGTCTCCTTTCCCATTCGTCACCTCCACCTTCCCTCCCCCCACTCCCCCGTCCCGAGTTCCCCTCCCCCCTCCCAGGCCCCTCTCCCCTCTCCCAGGTTCCATAGCAATAGCCGCTTCCTCGCATGCCACCAATAGCAATTTTTTTATACAAATTTCATAATGCCAGAGCTCACTGGAAGTTTTATAAAAACCTTGTCCTAACAATAACGAACACACAAAAAAAAGAATTATCCGATTTGGAGCAGTCGTTCGAAAGTTATGCGCTTATAACAAGTACTAAATTGCGCTTATAGTAAGTACTAAATTGCAGTACTAACTTTCCACGTTTATACTATATCTTAATCTTGTATAGTAAAATTATTGTCGCATGCCTGAATTTGAACCCGCAACCTCCTCCAACGGAGATTCGTAGTCGTGTTATTTCACAATTTATTCATTTAAATATATATATAAATACTTGCGGCACTTTCCGGAGTGGAAAGTACCCTCAGTATCCACCCTGGTGTAAGACCACCATTCAGAATTGAAACGTTGCTTGAAATGTTTAGTGACCAGATTTGAATAATCTGGTTCTCCCCTACTTTCCATTCCCTCATTGGGAGTTGACGGATTGGATTCTTGTGCGGTACCTACTCTCAAAAAAACATCAGTAGAAACCTAATACAAAGCTACATTATCGCCACTGCTATTTACTCAGATGTATACAAAATCTATCTATCTATCTATATCTATATACATCTATATACATAAATAAAAATGAATCGCCGAAATGTATGTACACGCATAACTTCCCAACGATTGCACCAAATTGGATAATTCTTCTTTTTTTGTGTTCGTTATTGTCAGGACAAGGTTTGTATAAAACTACTGGTGAGCTCTGGCATTATGAAATTTGTATGAAAAAAATGCAATATTTGGCACGCGAGCTATTTGAAAACTGAATATACCGGGACTGAATGTATGGAATGCGGGAGGGGGGAGGGGAACCTGAAAGGGGAAGGGGAACTCGGGAGAGAGTTTCGCGGGTTGGGGGAAGGGGGGATTGGAGTGGGGAGAGGGAAGGTGGAGGAGGCGGAGTGGGAACGGAGAGGGGAAGGGGACGCGGGAGAGGAAGGGGAGGGGAAGAGGAATGGGACGAATGGGAAAGGACACGCAGGGACAACAACCAGCTGGTAACATATTAATTCGTATTAATTTATGTACTTAACATAAAATAAAACAATGGAAATAAAGTGGTAAATGAAATAAATCAGTGCAGGTGGCTAGGTACCAACTGCACTGTTAAGGCACGTGACTTGTCTTTTTTATGGGAAATATTTTTTTACTTAACAAAATCTTTGCCATGTCGTCACTTGTCACTCAGCCGAGTAACCGTCTAACTCTTCACCCCGAACCTAACTGTCCAATACCTACTGATTTATGTAAAAGTTTTTATAAAAAATAAAACAAACACTTTGTATTTAACCACGAATTTATTATTTTATATATCGACCGGTTTCGCTATAACGTAGCTTCTTCAGGATATAATAATAACTAAATATTAAGACAGAGTGATCAGGTATATATAATGAGCGATAGAGGGAGAAAGAACATATTTAGACAGAGACAAAGTATTTGAAAGCGGTACAATAGATAATCAATTAGAGGGAGGGAGACAACAATACATGTCAAGGACTGGGATGGATTGAAGGGAACAAGTTAAAGATAGGGCTATAGGCTGTATTTTTTTGATTAGATAAATTTATTTGATTATTTAGTATATATCCTGAAGAAGCTAGGTTATAGCGAAACCGGTTGATATATAAAATAATAAATTCGTGGTTAAATACAAAGTGTTTGTTTTATTTTTAATAATATAATGTCTAACCACAAAGTAATTGCTTCTTATGAAAAAAAAAAATTATAAAAGTTTTTAGTTGGAAAAAAAAACACAAAAATGTGTTTTTAATAAAATGTGTCACCGAAGGCCAATATATATATATATATATATATTTAAATACCTCCACACAGGATGTCGAATGTCATCTTGGAAGATGCTGTATGGAGGGTCTTTTTGAGGAGATGAAGGAGTGAACATGGGTCTTGAACAGACCCATGTTTTAGTTGGGAGGAAATACAGGGGCCTTTACATTTTTTACTCCAAATAATGTAAGAAATCACTAGTTAAAGTGAGCCAAGTACGTCCCTTAACATCCTGTACAATAATGTAATAAATAAGGTTGTCAAACATTACAATGCATTAATTAGCATAAATATAACTATAAATCCCTGTGAGATTGTCGACAATAAATTAAAATAATACTATCTAGGTACCTACTCCGTACTAGAATTCATTTTTTTTAATATAATTTAATAGTTTTCTATGGCAAAGTTTGTGCATAACGTAAATAATATAGAGCATAATCTTTACTTACATATACATTTTAAAAGTTATAATTTACATCTTATATCTAGAGATTCAACTTTTTTTCATGCATATCAATTTAATATTTTTTCCGATAGCCAATTTTTCACCATGTATTTAACCTTATTCATAGAATTACATTGCTTTACAGCAGTGTTTTTCAACCTGTGGGTCGCGACCCCCTGGGGAGTCGCGAAACCTCTACAAGGGGGTCGCAGGGGGTCCAAAGTAAAATATTCAAAAAACAATAAAGCTCAAAAATATTTTTATTGTGAAAATATTAATTATAGGACATTTTGAAGTTAACATGAAATTTAAATTATAAAATTTCTATGGGTCAAAAATCCGTTAAGTCTCATACACATTAATGTGAAGGTTGCGCCTGTTTTTCGTCAATCAATTTCTGCCATCGCCGATCTGTTTTTGCAACATTTAGAATTAAGTCGTTTTCTAAATTTAATCGATTCCTCTGTTTGTTTTTTATTTGGGCCATTGACAAAAAAAAACAAAAACGAAAACGTCAACTCGCACAAGTAAGAGGTGGCAAATGGAATCAAGCACTTCAAAGCTTCTGTGGTCAATTCTGGGTATTCTAATTTTCTTTTTAACCAAAAGTTATCCAATTTAATAGACTTGAACAGTACAGGCCTGTACGTTGTACGAATGGGCGATAGCTCTACCTACTATTCCTTGGAGACGTTTGGCGAATTAGTTTGACAGCAATTTCCCTGACATGTCCGAAAATTTAGCGGTCTGTCAGAGAAATTTAAAATTGTCAGGAATTTTGAAAAATATTGGAAAAAAATTTATAGAATTTTGTGGGCAACGGAATTCACAGGATTGCGGATTTCCTGGCAGAATCAAATAGAATGCCAAAACATGATTATACAGGCGAAATTGCCCTGAAAAAATCACAACCTGAAATTCTCTAGCCACCCCCTGTTGGTGTACACTGGGTGTCATTCTTTTTTCATTTCATTCAATTTGTGATTCCTGAATTTCTGGGGGTAATTGGGGGACGCGAAATATTTTTTACATAATAAGGGGGTCGTGCCATGAAAAAGGTTGAAAAACGCTGCTTTATAGTGTCAGGTAATAAATGAAATATCTTCGGTATGATGTATTCAAACATTATCTGTCCGTACTTATTATTAATTTTCGGAACTATTAACCCGTCGTGCTTCGTTGCGCATGAATCAGTGCTGTATTTATGTTCCAATTTCTCTTTCTGCTGCGGGGTAAATATATGCTGAATTGTGCCATAGTATTACCTAAACAGGTGAAAATTTGGCACTCTGAAACAGCAACGGTGTATTATGTCTCTGTGTGAAAATATTAGGGACGACTCATAATTTTACAATTGCGTTTTGTAAAACTTGGCTTGTTTCAGATTGGTTATAATAGTATTTCCCCATATTGTTAATCCATATCTTATAATAGATTCTGCCAGTGACACATAAATTATTTTAAGTGTTTCAATTGATAGGAAAAATTTAATGTGTACATTCTGCCAGCAATTGATCTGAGTCTTTTACAGGTTTTTAAAAAAAATATGTTTGTCCCGTTTAAAAAAACAATCTACTGTACCTCTAAGATACACGTATTCCATTACTAATTCTAAGCGTTCAAATTTACAATTAGTTTGAACATTTTTATGAATGCAATTTAAATTATGAGAAATAATATTAGGAATTAATTGAAATTTGGCATTAGGTGATCTTATATGCATCACTTTGGGTTTTTTAGCATATATTAATAGTCCTGCATCATGTGACATTTACAAAGTTGATTAAAGTCAATTTGCATGAGTTCAATTGCAATTTTTAGATCTTTATGTGATATGGCCAATGCCGTATCATCTGCGAATACAAAATGTTTAACAAAAGAGAAAAGTTTTTTCATCATAGTTACATAAAATATTTATAATGTAGGTCCCAACATGGAAACTTGTGGAACTCCTGCAGATACATTTTTTGTTTTACTAAAAGTATTATTTATTTTGGTACATATTTTTCTTTCTCTATGATAATAATCTAACACATTTCCTCTTATTCCAATTTTTCTAGAGTTTTTAGCAGTTTTTTAGAGACAATTATTTCAAAAGCTTTAGAGTTATCGTTAAATAAAACAATAACATGTAATTTATTATTTAATTGATTATTTATGTAATTGGAAAAATCTTGCAGTAATTTTTCAGTACTTTTTTTCTTTGGAAGCCATATCGATTTGGATCTATGATAGAAAATTTTTCAATGTAATTATTTAATTTATTTGATAAAAATTTTTCGAGAATATTTTCTAATGCTGGTAGTATACTAATAGGCCTATAATTTCTCAGTTCAACGTGTTTTCCACCTTTAAATATTGGTCTAGTAATGCTACATTAATTTAAATTCTTGTGGATTTTTTGCTTGTTTATTATCATATTGATTAAATGAGTAATTATTGGCCCAAGAGTTTTTATATTTCTTTTTAAATCAAACATTCTTATATTGTAATACCTGTGCTTTTAGAGTTTTAAAATTTTTTTAACAATGTTTTCGATATCAGTAGTAGCACTTGGTATATATAAACTGAGCAAGTTCTTCCAGTACTATATTAGTAGCTTTGTGATTGCATTTATGTAACATATTGCTGATGCTATCCGAGAAGTAATTTGAAAACTGAATGTACCGGGACTAAATGTATGGAACGCGGGAGAGAAAAGGGGAACTCGAGAGAGGGGTTCGTGGGACGGGGAAGCGGAAGAGGGAGAGGAAAGGCGGAGAAGATAAAGGAGGAGGCGGAAGGGACACGGGATAATTAAAAAAAAATGGTTTTCGAGATACAATCCCTTTAAACCGCAATAAAGCAGTTTGTAAGCAGGATGTTAATGTTCAATTACAATTTAAACATAAATACCCACTTACTATTACTATACAGATTGTCACAATTAACACACATGAATTTATATAAACTATCTCTATTTAGTAAGCATTGTTTCAGCATATATCTCAATCTATTTGTAGAGTCGCAATTTTTTGGCACGTTAAATATTTATGGCACGTTCAAGGGTTCGCCGTCCGTAGTTATTATTATATTTTGGAACAAGTATTCCTTCATTCTTTGTGAACATAGTATTATGTTCATGTTCCACTTTCCTCTTATAATTAGACTCAGACATATGCTGAATCAATATTTTGTACCATAATAGGTCCTGCACCGGTAATATTGTTAAATTCTGATACAACAATGATATGTTTCATCTCTGTGAAAAAATATGTTTTTGAACTAATAACTTAACCATAGAATTTTGTACTGATTGTAGGTGGTTTAAATTAGTTTTATAAGAGTGTCCCCAAGTGGATAATCCATACCGTAAAGTTGATTCTGCTAGTCATAAGTAAATAATTTTTAAAATATTCACCGGAACGAAACATTTCAGTTTGTACAGCCTATGTAGGGTTGCCATCCGTCCGGGTTTCCCCGGATTTGTCCTAGTTTAGGGGGCGTCCGGGGAGCGTCCGGGCGGGGTTTCATTTGATGTCCGGGTTTAAAAAAAAATTTAAAGTCTTAAAATTTAAAGTCAAACGTATACGTTTGCCCTGAGGAAGGAACGGTCGTTCTGAAACCGGTCTGTTTTAAACAAATATAAAAGTGGTTCAAACAAAGTAACATTGTTTCATTTATCTTTAATTAAAATTAAATTCAATTTCCAAGAATACAGCTGCATTGATTTTTACAAATTCCTTTTAAAAAGGCAAGATATTCTAAAAGCTATCGGAAACAGTGATAAATACAAAAAAACTAAAAAGTAAAAAAAGGCGAGAGGCTGGGGGAAAAGCTTTAATAGCTAGATAATCAAATAATGTACTTATGAGTGCAATAATTTCTTTTTATTTTTGTAATTAAAGTTATGATTGTTTTTATTACGTAAGTGATTTATGACATTTTCAACTGTTTTTTATTACGCTGACTATATTTAAAAAAAACCTGTTGACATGTCCGGGTTCTGGGCCCTAAAATCCGGGGTTTTCACGCGTCTTGTCCTGGTTGCAAAATTTAGGAGATGGCAACCCTAAGCCTATGCACTATTTCCCTAAGTCTTTTACAAATTTTGTTTATTTGTATATCCCATTTGAAATTACAATCAACAGTCACTCCCAAATAAACATATTCATTAACAAGTTCAACACTTTCGCACATGCCGGGCTGCAAAATGTTTTGATGAATACATATAAAGTCATGAGATATTATTTTAGGCGTTTTCTGAAATGACGCATGTGGAGATCGTAAGTGCATCAATTTTGTTTTTTTTTTGGTATTATTGATTAGACCTGCGTCATGTGACCATATTATCAGGGACATGAAGTCATGTTGCATACATTTAATCACAATGGATAATTATTCATCAGATATCACAAGTGCAGTGTCGTCAGCATATACAAAGTGTTTACATATAATAAATAGTTTTTTCGTTATTTATGCAAATATAATACAAATGGTTGGTCCCAAAATTGACCCCTGCGGGACTTCGGCACACATTTTTTTCTTCCCTGGAAAAGTACATGCAGGGAAAACATCATTTTTAATTACTTCAAAGGGATGTTGAAAAAGCATGATTCTGAGTTGTCATGGAACCGGTTTGTCTAGGTCTTGGCGGCGGATGCGTTTGCTCACCTTCTACGTGGCGGGCCAGATCGGGAAAGACTAGTTGCAGAAGACCTTTTGCTCCCTGTAGCTGGACACCACCCGTCGCCTTGCACCACAGTGGGAGGGATGGATTCATACGTCCGTCACTACTGGACCCCAGATTCCTACACAATCCTCATAACTTTTTCCTTCCCAGAACTTCTTCTCCTACTTCACAAAGCATCCCCAAAAATGACATAGACCCTGAGGGATTTTTTTTCTCAGAGCCTCGTGTGTGGATCTAAGTAAAAAAAAAACAAACTTTCAATGTGATTTTGGGGTACGAAGGCTATGTTTTTTTTTTTGCTTCTATCTCTTGGCAAAGGTCGTTTTTTCCAATATCTACCCCTTCTTCAAACACCGCCTTCTCCCTTTACAACCTGGCTCTGTCCCCTTGTGTACTTAATGTATACAGGGTGTTAATTGACTTACTTTAACTAGTGGAACCTCTCACTCCCACCCAAAATGTCTAATAACTATTGATTTTTTGTTGAAAAAAAAAATCTGAAAAGTCACCGGAGACCAAAATTACATTCACATTTTTACTCCTAATAATGTCAATATGTAGTATTATATCAAGAACGACCCCTCAAGCCTCGGGCGTATTCTGACAGAAGGTCAGAATATGTCGCTTTGCAATTAAATCTAAATAAATGGAATATTTCAGAACGCATCCGAACGCTAGTAACTATTTTTGAAAGTAATGAAATAAGCTTTATTTATTTTTTTAAAATAAACATAATTTTTCTAATTCTCAAATTTGAATGCGTTCGTTGAAAAGTTTTAAAAATAGCTCACACTATATTTTTTCTAATTTATAAAAACTCACATTTTATTAGACAAATGTATTATAAACAACTGTCTATATTTTCGTTATATGTTTTTGGGGTGTTATGCCGTATTGCGCTACACATACATACACCCTCACATACATATATGTATCCACACGCGTACACAGCATGCGTATACGTGACACGCATACATACATTTACGTATACACACAAGTGAACACACACATATATACAGACAGTTACGTTTTAAGATTTTCACGGCCAAATGTATTTTCGTTATTTGTTTTTTTTATTTATTTATTTATTTACGCCTATTTAGGCTTTTACATACATATATATATAACAATATTAACAAAATTATACTGGTAAATAGTGCAGGAAACTACTGTTTAAAACACTTGCACAAAAATAAATACAAAGTAAAAATATTAGGTATTGAATTTAAACCACACAGTATGTAGGTACAAAATATAATAAATCTGAAATAGTTTTTTTTTCTTTCAGCCGACAAAATACTGCCAATGAATTAGACAATTTTAATAGCTTTATCAAAGTATTATTCCCTTATGTGATGAAAAAAACTTCAATAAGGTGCGCTTATATAATAAAATTGATGTACTAAAGATATCAACAACTTCAGAGTATTTGTTTCCAAGCTGTTGAATCCGTCGCATAGGAGTATAATATTGATTTGTTGACTTAGAATTGCTGCAATAATATGGTAGGTACTGTCTTGTGACTGACCTGCCTGGAGTATGAAAAGAGATTTCATATAATAAATCAGGGGTATCAAACATTGAATTAACGATTTTATACAAACAGGTTAAATCGGAAATGATTCTACGATCAGATAATTTTATTAAATTTAATGAAGAAAGTACGTTATCGTAATTTAGGCATTCACTAGGAATGCCCATTTTAAAATTCACATATCTTAAACATTTATTTTGGATTCTTTCAATCGCATGTGAATGAACCTCATAATTTGGGGACCAAACCGTGGAATTGTATTCTAGATGGCTCCTTACGAGTGACATATATAATGTTTTTACAGTATTGACATTATTGAAATCACTAGATAACCTTAAAATAAATCCCAACATTTTCAAAGCTTTATTGGTTATTATTTCTATATGCTTGATAAAGTTGAGTTTCGTGTCAAACCAAATACCTAAGTCATTAATTTCCGAGACAGATACTAACGACATATTGTTAATGGAATAATCGAAAAATATTGGATTCTTTATTCGATAAAACCTCATAATTTGACATTTGCTTATGTTAAGTTGCAAGCGGTTATCATGACACCATATAATAAATCTCAACAAGTTATTTGACAATATGTGGCAATCATTAATGTTTCTGATTGCTTTGAATAATTTCAGGTCGTCTGCAAACATTAATACTTGAACATCGTTGAAAATATATAACACATCATTAACAAATAATAAAAACAGGATTGGACCTAAATGTGACCCCTGAGGAACACCACTCGTAGCAGTGAATTTGTACAAAAATGTACCATCAATTTTAACAGCCAGTAATCTGTTGATCAAGTAACTGTGAAACCACTTATATAGTGAACCACCTATGCCGAGTTTATGCAGTTTATTCAGCAATAACTCATGATTAACCTTATCGAATGCCTTACTCAAATCGGTATAAATAGAGTCAACTTGACATTTACTAGACATGGAATCAGATATATAGTTTTGATACATTAACAAGTTAGTAAGGGTAGATTTACCAGTAGAGAAACCATATTGTTCAGGAGAAATGACGTGGTTCAATCGGAAAATAATTTTTTTAAGAAGAATTTTTTCAAAAACTTTAGGAATTGTTGATAAAAGGCATACCGGTCTATAGTTAATCACCTCGTGTTTATCCCCTTTTTAAAAATAGGTGTAAGGTAGCTGAATTTCCATTTAGTAGGAAAACATCCTGTTTGTAAAGAATGATTAAACAGCAAAAATAAAGGATACGCTAGATTGGTAGCACAATTATTCAAAAATACAGGAGGTATTTTATCTGGTCCACCGCTTTTACTTTGATCTAGTAATTTTAGTTCAATCAGTATATCATTATATTCTATGTGGATACAAGATAAATTAAGATTATGATCAGTGGTAAAATTTGATGCTGTACTGGTATTAACTGGTGAATCACATTCATAAACGCTTTTAAAAAAATCAGCAAAAAGGTCAGCGATACTTTGAGTGTCTTTGGCCTTTTTACCTACATATTCCAAGTTAGGGGGTACACCAAAGTTGTTATTTTTCATTGATTTTGCATAGTTCCAGAAATACTTTGCATTGTGATTTATTGAAGTTTCAACATTATTAATAAAAGAATTGTAGCAAATTTTTGATAAGATTTTGCAATCTTTTCTAACGTTTTTAAATTCAATATAATTTGATACAGACCTGTCTTCTTTATATTTCTTATGTAAATCTTTTTTAAGGGCAGTTAATTGAACAAGTTCTTTATTGAACCATCTCGGATATTTCGATTCTTTGAAATGAATGAGTGGGATTAGATCTGAAATAATTTTATCCAGCAAATAATAAAACGATTCAATATTTTTATTAATATCGCCTTCTTTAAGAAATGACCAATCTTCCTTGTGGAGACGATTATTTATGTCCCGATAGTTCGCATTTTTAAAGTTAAACGTAGGAGTTGAAATTTTTTGATTGTCTTCTTTAGTACAAGGGATAATTATTGCTAGTGGGGGATGGTGGTTGTCTATCGGAAGAATAGACTCCAATGATTCATTTATAATCACATTGCTCTCATTCGACAAAACTAGATCAAGAACACGATTATTAATATTACGTACATGGTTAAATTGGGTTAAATTAAAAATTAAAGACATATCTAGAATTTCTCGTTCGTAGGCTGTTGCTGGTATTGAATTAAAATTACTGTCTAAAACGTTGAAATTGCAATTAGGTAGGTTGTAATCACCGCAAATAATTATTTTATGACTTGGGTATTTTGTTATTACTAACTCAACATCTTCACAGTGTTTTTTATAGATTGATATGTTAGAATTAGGAGGAATATAAACAGTACCAATAATAGTTTTCTTAAAATCACCACTTAACAATACAAACATTTGTTCCACATCAGTATTTTTAATTTTAAGTATTTTCGAATTAATGTGTTTGCGAACCGCTATCAGGACTCCACCTCCTCTTGTATTGGAGCTAGTATTCTGACTCCGGTCTGCTCGGTGAACATGGTGACTATGTAGTCCAAGCTCCGCTGAGAAGATCGATGATGTTAGCCAGGTTTCAGTGAGTATGATGACATCGTTAGAGAAAGATGGAGCATTTACTCTGAACTCTTTTAGTTTTGTTCTGATGCCCCTGACGTTCTGGTAGTAGATGAGGCGTTTATATGGCTGGAGTTTTTTGGTTGAACATTGACAATTTTAGGTGAGTTATTAATATATTTTATAGTTAAATTATTTTCTCCCTTATTTTTCCGGTTTTCTAATTCTTTCCATACATTTTGAATTTCTTGGCGCTGAGCCCACGTTAAGTCTTTTTTGGTCTTAATACTAACATTTTGGTAGTCTATCGCCTTTTTTTGAAGAACCAGTTTCACTTGATGTTGGTCTGACAGTTCAATCTTGATCGGACGTATTTTATTAATTTCTTTTTTACCTAAACGGAACATTTTAATTTCAGAGATATCAACATTTTCAACTTTGTTTAGGATACTCAAAACTTTGTTCTTATCCTCCCTCATGCAGTCAGTTTGAGTACCAGCTGAGCACTCGGGTACATTAAACATAATGATATTCTTGGATCGTAATTTTCTCTCCTCAATTTCCGCTAGTGTTTCGCAAATTCCAGGTAGGTCTTGGATGGATTGTTGCACCTGGGGTGGTTTCTGTTGTGAGATATTTGTATAGGCCTTCAGTTCTCCTTCTAGGAAGCCCACTTTCGCACCAACTACACTAATATTACCCAAAAGTTCCGAAAGTTTAGGGGTTAATTTAGCCATTTGTTCTTTGGTAAATTTATTAGATGGATCCATAATGGTACTGTTTAAAGAGTTTATAATATTACTTGCCATCGTAATAAAGTGGTAGGGATCGCACAAATCCATAATTAGCAGTTCGAGGTACAAATATAATATCAGAAAAAGTTTAGCTCCCCTGGACACGTACTCGGGATAGTATGCGTAAATGTGAAGGTATAAAGTTTCGTACACACACACTAGAAGCAAGTTCAAATTGACAGTTCTGATGACAGATTAATAACTATTTTGTTTTTGATATATACTTTAACTGCGAGATTGGAATACTTAGAATTCTATCACCACACTAAAACTCGATTTGCACTTGTAATTTAGTATTTCCTATGCGCACAGGTATAAAATTAAGTATTCTTATTTATGTTTTAAACTGGAGCAGAAACAAAACCGTGCACTGTTTACATGTAGTATTGTTGTAATTTTTGGGGTGTTATGTGAGTTATGTCGTGTTGCGCTACCTCCTTCTTTAGCCAACGTTTCGGACATCGTTGCAGTGTCCATCATCAGGGCAGATCCGGTAGATGTCATACATCTACCGGATCTGCCCTGATGTCACACATCTACCGGATCTGCCGGATCTGCCCTGATATGGACACTGCAACGATGTCCGAAACGTTGGCTAAAGAAGGAGGTAGCGCAACACGACATAACACCCCAAAAACAAATAACGAAAATACTTTTGGCCGTGAAAATCTTAAAACGTAACTGTCTATATATATATATGTGTGTTCATTTGTGTGTATACGTAAATGTATTTATGTGTGTCACGTATACGCACGCTGTGTACGCGTATGGATACATATATGTATGTGAGGGTGTATGTATGTGTACATGTATTTAAACATGTATGCACTCATGGACACATATAAAACCATAAACAAGAATTATGTTTTTGAGTATGATCTAATAATCTTGTGCATAACTTTTCTCTTTTCATTTCTATTTTCTAGTTTCCACTAAAAAAATATTCTCGCTATAAACTTTCTACTTTAATTTTTACAATTTTCAACATATTTATATATTTAATCCATTTGTTTACACTAGACACCACAAAGTAACTATATTCCACTGGTCACCATGAAACAGACAGCCGCCTAGTCTAGTATGGTGATGTAATGTATCATACCTGTATATTAAGGTGGTCCAGGCCTACATAGTAAATTTTATTTTTTCAAATATAGATGTAGCCACCCATTTTATTTGTTACACCTATCATTCCTATTATATGTAAAAAAATTCAGCCCCCAATATTACATACAAGGGGGTGCTCATCGAGTTGGAAGTTTCTGACAAAAGTTCTGAATTTTAAGTAAAACACGTAATTTAAGGTTTATTAATATTACAAGTATTTTAGCCAAATAAGTATAAAACGTATTTAAATTTTAACAAAATTTGGTAACAAAGCAATAATTAACATAATATTAGTCGCAATCTTTCAAAAACATGTTTGTTAACTCCTTTTTGAATGTTTCAGTAGAAACGATTTTTCTGTTCTGTTCAACGATGTGAAGTAAAAATTGCTTTTGTTACTCATTCTTAGTGAGTATCGTATTGTAATCTTCAAATAGTTTAACACCTCTCTCCTTTGACTCAGCTTTTGCCTTGAAGGTAATCAACATTGTTAATCCAAGTCTCAGGATTTAATTACAAGAAAGAGTCCTTGACATCAAGAACTAAGAGCGTTTCCAACGTTGTTTGTGTTGCAAAAGCTTCTAATGTAACCTCTGAGGCAAGCTTAGCAGAATCACCTCGTACTGAACGATTACTGCCATCAGAATTTATTTTTTGAACAATGGCCTGTTTCTCAGCGTCAGGCACCTTCTCAGTTAATAAGGTAAATGCGACTAGTTCATCTGACAAATACCATAAGTGACGCTCTAAGACACCCCTAGCTGCTACACTGATTTCGGAATCAATGACTTCGTACAATTTTAAGCTATTCCAAAGTATTAAGTTATTTACAGGTGCATCTGCTGCCAAAGACGCTTCGATTCAAACTTTAGTGTAGATGATAACTTACAAATCGAACAATTTGTTTTTCTTCTCTCCTGATTAGTTTAAATCTTGTTACGATCAAGCGCACTGGTAACGTATTGTGTAAATATGTCACTTGTAGACAACTCAACGCACTACAAACTCATCTTTGGACTTATCCTCTAATATGCTAGCATTACTTGAAGTGCTACTGAAGCTGCACTCAAGTTCTAACTCTTGTCTCGACACCACCGAAGATGAAGCATTACTTTCAGTAGCCATTTCTTTCAATTCTTCAGATCTTTGTTTCCATTTTAGAGAACTTTCTTTGACCTTTTCTAGTTTCTTGTCAATTGAGGTCATTATCATCTTACGTTCTCATCTTTGATCGATGAGAAACGCTCTTGTCTTCCGTAATTTTTTATCAAATTCAAAGCGCTTGCATGGGCAATATCAAAAAGTTTGTCTAGTTCTTTTTTAAACAAATACTCTCCTTTTCTTTGTGCTTCAGAATTTCTTCCTCTATTTTTATTTAATAGCAGCCAGTTCTTAAAAAACTTAATCAGTTTTTCAATGCAGTGATTTTGTTGTCTGGTCGGAATACTAGATTTACTCCATACTTTTATAAGTTCTTGAATAAGTACAAGCGCGGAATCTTTCACATTTTTGGAATCATTTAATATGTAGTGATAACGGAGTAAAACTTGCCGAAGAGTAGGATGTTGGTTAAGCCTTAACAATGGCTTAATATCTCGAACCCCAAGTAGAAAAATTTCGTATTTTTTTCGAGTAGATGAACACATTTTACTACACTGATTCACTTCACAGTCTACTAAATAAGTATCAAATACTGTTCAAATGTGTCTATAAAACTCTTTAGTAGTTTATTTTAATATTTATTAAATAGTTTAACACACGAAACTGGCCTGTAGCAAAAAGTAAAAATTCAGCATTTTACACAAAAAATTCAAAAACAACACTCGATTGAGCACCCCTTTCTACTTGAGCTATCTCGCTGAAATTTTACTATGTTATTTCTATGAATACGTGTAACAAATTCACGGGGTGGCCAAATGAAAAATAATATAAAAAAAATTTTGAACCACCTTACTGTATATACAAATGTTTTATTGTGTTATCATGTAGATAATTTATAAATAAATAAAATAAAAAAACATTACCGTCACCTCACTTTTTTGTAGTTTCATGTAATAAAAAAGAATAAAATATTTACGTTGTTAAATTTTTTTTGAAGTGAAACTTCTTTAGCCCGGAAACGGGACGACACTAAAAAGAGACGAACACGTACATCTATAGGATTTAGTCTGCGAAAGAATGATATAGAATGAAAAATTACCTACCGCATTGGCCGCTTTGATTATGAGCTCACTTTTCAAGGCTCCTATTGGTTGAGATTGTGTGTTGTCACTTCTACCTCGTGTTAAGGTTTTACTTCTACCGCTTGTGAACTGCGCTCGTTTTTTTTTAAATTGCGACAGGAAACTTTGTCTTTATAATACAGGTGTACATTTTAATTATTCTGTGGTTAATTTTAAAATTTGAATATATATTTTTTTTTATTTTAACTTTTTATGAGCAAAACCTCAAATTGTAATATTTAAATAAATGAAGACAATATAAGCGAAACTCAATCGAAAATCTGGAAACAGAAAAATCAGAAAAACATATTGACACCTCTGGGACTCGAACCCAGCAAGAGGTCCTGGGTTCGAGTCCCAGAGGTGTCAATATGTTTTTCTGATTTTTCTGTTTCCAGATTTTCGATTGAGTTTCGCTTATATTGTCTTCATTTATTTAAAACTAGCTGGTTCCCGGCATGCGTTGCTATGCCATTTAATAAAGAAATTGTTTTTCCCTGCGTGTCCTTTCCTATTCTTCCCATCTCTCCCGCATTCCCTTCCCCTCTCGCGTTCCCACTCCGCCTCTTCCACCTTCCCTCTCCCCACTCCACTCTCTCCCTTCCCCCGTCCCGCAAATGCCCCTCCCGAGTTCCCCTCCCCCTTCCCCCCCCCCCCCTCCCGCGTTCCATACATTCATTCCCGGTACATTCAGCTTTCAAACAGCTCTCGTGCCACCTATTGCAATTTTTTTATACAAATTTCATAATGCCAGAGCTCACCAGTAGTTTTATGCAAACCTTGTCTTGACAATAACGAACACAGAAAAAAAAGAATTATCCAATTTGGTGCAGTCGTTCGGAAGTTATGCGCGTACATACATTTCGGCGATTCATTTTTATTTATAAAGATTTGTATATAAAGCGTGGTGTTTTTAACACCGTTTAGATTTAGGTCATATTTCTCACCATCATAGTAAGGGATACGAAACGATTTATATGAGACCTATATAAGCTGTTCCCAAAAGAGAATAAATTGGATACCCTGGACACACCCCGTAAGTATTATACGAACACAACGTATAGTTTTACTTCGTTATTGCTATCGCTATAAATGACGGGTAAAGGTCACGACCGTAAACTGTAGGTAAACTGGCAACCAACCTTCGTCATAATTGAGAAGTTGTGAATAGAAGAGAAAATTCCGAAATTTGTCTAGAAAGGTAGTTGAAATTTGCGTTTATAAGTAGATGAAATTTGTGTAGATAGGTTATTGAAATTATCACATTAGGTATGTTGTGTATCTTGTAGAATTAGTTGAAATATTTCATATATTCACCGCAAGTTTTTCTAATAATTGGTTTGGTCATGTTTATGAGTAATCTGAGTATTGTAAAAGATAGAGGGTAGGTACACTTTTACATATAATTACATACTTAAAACATTTAAATTTCAGATAAAAAGCTGGATACTAAATATAGGGATCAGAAATAGAAAATATACTGATATCAAATACAGACTAAAACCGAATCTAGTGAACTGAATTATAAAAAAAACACTCTCTTATATACTTTATAATTAAAAAAAATACTACATGATATATGTTTATAACCACTTCATTTTAATTTCTTGTAATTAAATTATAATATGTAAATGAAATCCTCAGCACGGGAGATCCCAGTGAGGATATCATCATTTCTACATGTTACTAAGAAATGAAGACAATAAATCATTATTAATATTATTATTATGATGTAGTGAAAGATTTTAAATTCGACTTGAAGTTGATATAATAACTTAATAACCTTCCGCTTTCTCAAATTTCTGCCTATCCCACATAGGCTTGTTGAAACGGTATCGATATTTTTAATTCAATAAATCGATATATTTTGATCCGATATATCGATACTCTCTCTCTCTCTCTGGTTTCAATCCTGGGATCGGTTTGCAGCAATTTCATCTATTCGTTTCTTCCACTCTTCCCTGTCTTGTGTGGCTCTTTTGAAGTCTGCATATGATAAGCAGCGCACGTCCACCAGCAGGTCCTCCAGGTACTCTCGGCGTGGGCGTCCCCTAGCGTTTGTCCCCTCGGTCATACCCTCCATTATGGCATGCAAGAGGCCTTCTTGTCTTATTGCATGGCCGATCCATCTTGCACGCCTTTCGGACAAGGTCCTGAGCAGGTGCCTTCCTCCTAATATCGATACAAAATATCCTATATCGAAAATTGTATCAAAAACGATATATTTTATTTATTTATGTAACTAAAGTCACCAGAATCCAAAACCATAAAGGAACGAACAGAAAAAAAAGTAACTGTATTGGGTCATGACATCTGGCGGTTTAAATTTTATGTATTAATAGCTTACAAATTTATTGTCTTTGCATTAGTATATGCGATCACTAATACTATCTCATATGTATAGGTGCATTGCCTAATAAAAAGAGATACTGATAAAAAATACCTTCATTTTGATTGAGATTTTTGCACATTAAAATAATGTACAATGTGTATAAAAAATACTATTGATAATATTGAGCTGAATACACTTTTATTTTAAAAACGCAAAATCGTTTGAAAATTTGACCGATATATCGATATATTGATATTTTTTCCTCGAAATATTGACGTCGATATTGATATTTTAATAGATATCGATACATCGATATATCGATATTTTTTTTCACTTTCGACATCCCTAGTATCTTAGTGAGAAGTCGTGAAAGATAAAAACAATAGGCAAGATCGGTATAACTTAACTTGGCAGTTGCAAGCATCGCTGGTGTAGATTTCGTGGTACAAAAATTCTATCTAACAAACTTTATTTTTTTATTTATTACTTCTAGCAAGTACCCGGAACGCGTTTCAATGCGGCTCAAAGAAAAAAAATGTTTCTCCCGCGTTTCCCATACACTTTCCCCCCCCCCCTCCCCCCCCCCCTCTCCCCCCCCCCCCCCCCCCCCCCTCTCCCCCCCCCCCCCCTCCCCCCTCCCGCGTTCCCCTTTCACATAACCTAACCTAACCTAACAAAAAATGGGACAAAAATAATACAGACATCCTGTAAAGACAATAAATTATTATTGTTGAAAATAAAATATTGATAAAAAATTAACAAAAATAATTCAATAATTATTATAGACAAAATCCTCATGTACCCTTAAAAATTGAAAACAACCACCTGCAAATCCTGATCCAGGAAAAATATCTTGGGCAGTGCATTGATCAGCATTTGACATTTAAACAACATATACAAGGTATTAAAGATAAATTCATCCCCTTAATTAGCGTATTTAGCCGGCTATCATATCCGTTGCAAAATAAATTAAAAATAGGTTTATATTATAGTCTAGAACACTCACATTTAAATTTAACACACATAAATGAATTACAGGTAATACAAAACAAGGTAATCAAAAAACTATTGAATTACAAGCCCAGAACATCCACAAAAATATATATATGGAAACAAAACTATTAACATTAAGAAAACTATATAAATACAATACATGTCTCCTTATATACAAAAGAATCTCGTACACACAAACACAGAATTCATTAAAACGTCCGAAGTACATAAACACTTTACACGTCAACGAGTTAACATACATTTAAACACCATCCACACTAACTATGGTAAACAATCCATTGGTTACGAGGGGGGCAACATATATAATTGCCTCACAAATGACATTAAAAACTAAAAGAAGCTGAGTAAATTTAAAAAAAAATATTTATATTTATTCTTGATAAACAAAATAATGAAATAGAATAGTGTTGTATTGAAATATTTATTTTATCTTAAAGTTTATAATTATTTCTAGTTAAATGAGTGAAAATGTAATTTTTTTTAACTGGAATAAAAATATAAAAATTATTATACTTTTAAATTAACTATAAAAATTTTGTTTTTAAAAAAATTATTTTCATTTAACTATAAAAATTATTGTTAAAAAATATTCGAATGTAAAATAAGGTTAGGTTAGTAGGTATTTTGTTGAAGGATATTTTGTCGGGGATATTTTGTCGCTGGATGAAAACGCGCGGTACCCTCCAATCCAGTCCTCTTTATAAATTTGTAAAGCATATAAATTGAAAATAATACGTCTCTCATTTCATTTCGCGCATTTCCCCCAGTATTGGAGGTGCCATAATCCCAACGGCTATTAAGGTCTCTGCCCACTACACCGTTCCATACCATGACCGTAACCGTTGCGGCGCATGCAAAAAAATATTCTGTGTATCGATCAGTATGAAACGCTGCCCACTAGCCCGTCCCGTCACCGACCAACACCGTCGCATACCATGACCGGACAGACGGCGAATTCTCGATGACAATATTTTGCAGGTGCCGGTTCGCTCTATGCATGGCACCCGACGGTGTTAGAACGGGGACCATACGCGTATGATCCCCGTTCTAACCGCGTTACCACTCTGTAAGTTCGTGATTTGTGTTCAGTTCTTTGACTACAACCAATAGAACGGGCACCGTACGCCTACTAACCCCGGTGTATACGGGTATCATACGGTCACTAAACCCGTTACGTACGGGTATCATACGGTGTTAGCACGTTCTAGTGGGCATAGTAGGGCGTAGCGTGTTTATTTCGTGGCTGATACATTCATAGTACGGTCATGGTATGGAACGGTGTAGTGGGCAGAGACCTTAAGCAGTTGAAACTATTTTATATTGTGTCATCACATAAAAAGGTCACTAAAAATAAAACGTAATTATCGTTCAATTGCGCTTCCACATAAAAGAATACAATGTCGAAAGAGTAATCGTGATTAGTAAATTGAAGGTGTTCGGAAAATGAATGATTGCCCTAATGACTTCCTGAACCTACGTTAAGACGTGACCTGAACAGGAACAACTCATTCTTTAGCGTTGCGTAATATCTCTTCATCGCAAATATGAGAACTCAAAAAACATTGAATACGTCCGTAATTATTTTAATGAATATCATGTATCTACTTTGTAAAAATTATTTAGAAATATTTCAAGGTGGGCAGGTACCTACTATTCTTTCATGGTACATAAATGCATCATGTAAAGGTCAATTTAATTATTTTGTTTTGTAAATATCTCACAAATTTCCCAAACCAATTGCTGCTTTGAAAATTTTCATGGTAAGGGTACGGGGACGGCAACGGCTTGCGGCGTTTTGTTTCTTTAATTCGAGTAAGAGTGATTTTTTGATAGATTCCTTCAAAGACTTTAGTTTTTAGTAAGAATCCAAAATTTCAGATGGTCCGGCAGCATAGAGGCTAAGAAACGGACGAATCGAGAAGCCGAATCGAGAATACATTACACCCGTAAAAATGATGATTTTCAACAAATTTTTCACAAATCTGCCAAAAGCAGTTTTGGCAGATTTGTGAAATGGAATTACAAACAATTACAAACATTTGTAATTCCATTTGCAATTCACAAAAATGATACCCCTAAAAACATTGACATCATCATCCATGATAAGGGAACGTACCCAAACTACGTGACCAACTTTTTGCAATTTTTAACCCCCCCCCCGGTGACCAAAATCCTAAGGAACCCGCCGCTCATTTGTATGGAGCGTGACCTTTTGAAGACCCCCCCCCCCCTAAAAGTGTCACGTAGTATGGGTACGTTCCCTAATTCCAAAACACACAAAAAAAATATTGTATCCCAAACTGCACAATATTATAAACAACAAACACAGTCAAATATTTAGGAGTTATTATCGTTAAAAATTTGAAATGGAAGGAACAAATTTGTCAAGTTGTAAAATAAATTAGAAAACTGATTTATATATTTTTAAGAATCAGGAATTTTTTATCTGTAAAAAACTTATATCTAATATATTACGCTGTGGTTCTATCAACTTTACAATATGCTGTCATTAGCTGGGGATCCGCATACAATATAAAATGAATTAACCTGTATTTTACCGTTTATCTCATATTTGTAGGATTTATAAAAAAAAAAAATTTATAACCTCGCGAATCCTGCGTGGTTGTTACTTTGAAACTGCCGTGAGAGGTACTTATTCGAGTCAACGTAGAATATATTCGATTTCTGTATATTTTCTGTGGTATACTTGATAATAGAAGGTGCGCATCTGTGGAAAAGGACTTAATTTTAGCCGTAAAGAGCCGATCAGAAATTCTGCGTGATTATTTTTAACATCGTTATAAAATAGTCTACGAACGTCGGATTTGCGACATCTATGGTCACAACAGATAAAGCATTTCAATAACTTCGTTTAAGTCCAAAATAACAAGTGGGAGCTACAAATATATTTTTAAAAAAATTGCCGAATCAAGGAGAGAGTCAAAAATCAAGGCTCAATCAATCGAGAGCCTTTTTTATCCGAAAAGCAATCGGAGACATTTAAAATGGTGCCAATATATGGCAAAAATCGCTCCAGTGGTTAGAGACCATCGTTCTTAGTAAGAATCCAAAATTTCAGACGGTCCCTGGCCTGAGACTTTTAAGATTCGACCCCAAGCCATACACTACGCCCGTAAAAATGATGATTTATCCACAAATGCTGCTTTTGGCAGATTTTTTGATTGATTCCGAACAATAAAGACCGTAGTTCGTAGAAAATGAAAATTATTCCTTTTTTTCCTTCGGAGGATGCAGGCTAAGTACATATTTTATCTCATCCTTTACCTCACTAACATTTAGTGTGTAAGAATTGCAGTATTATTATGATGAATAACGTATGTTTATTGCCATTTTTGTGCCGTTGTCTACCGAAAGTGTTGTAATTATAAAAGCAGCTAACGGCTGCTCTTTGGAGGAAGCCGACATACATATCATTGTTTTTCTCACTACTGTTTAGTGTGTAAGAAAGAGCTGCAGCATTATTGTTTAAGGGCCCACAACCCGGATTTGTACCGATTTATTACATTATTTCCCTTAAACACGGTAAGTTTTGAAGCTCTTAAAAAATATATGTTATTCTTGAAGATAATATCTAGACTTTGCCAGCGCCGAAACACAAATTATATAAAATTCCCTCGATAGAAAAAATCGCAAAATATGCTCCAAAAATTATTATTAACAAGTTTGTTTCAGTTATTTTACAAAGTTATATGTATGAAAAATTCCACAGTGTTTCTTTAAATGCTGTTTAATACAATGCCCGTGAGATTTTTGCTCTATTTTAAATGAGTAGTGTTTTATTAAACATTTTCGCAATTTTCGCATCGATTTTGTCGCTGTAAATGTTAGCGCTCTCCTCTAACATTCGTAATTTCGTATCTCTCTATCTTCTTCTTTTCGGGCCCGGTTGCAGAGCCTTAAGGCCTTTTTTGTGCTTTCCCGTGCCTACCGGAATTATAAAAGCAATCAATGAGACTATTACTAATGCGTATCATATGTGGATTGGGTAGGGGAAGGAGTTGCGGAAGAGCCATTATTTTTGTACGTATTTCAAAACATATTGTGGGTAAGAGGATACTGAAAATCTAAAATAATTTAAAAAACAGTATTTAATAGCATTTTTCTCGCAGCCCTGAATGTCGATAAAAGCTGATGGTTAAAATTGATATGGTGTGATTTGATAGCAATATTAACGACTGGTTAAGGATCATTAACTTCTGATCGTAAATCAATTATAATCATTGTTCTTCATTGCAATGACCTCTTCTGTGACACATTGGGTACACTTCATTGCAATTGTCTGCATTGTTAGGTTTTAAGTACCTTCCTGAAAACGTGAATTATGATTTTATAACCTCAATTTCTTGCGCGTATAAGTTTATTTATTTATTTATTTATTTACGGACAAATAGTCCAATTAACAATATAACAATAACATGAACAGAAAAGAAAAAAAGAGAGATCACAATGAAAGGAGATTACATATAGATGAAGAGCATTGACAAAATACATATAATATAAAAGTACATCGAGAAGATAACTACAAGTAGCTTGAAGATGGATTTAAAAAGACTTTAAAAAAACCACATTGCGTAACGACTGCCGAAAGTCATTTAGGCTTATACCAAAAATTCAATGCTTTGATTTGTGTTGACAAGTCTCGACATTCTGGATAAAGGAGAATGATATCCATAATTAGTAGAATGTTGATTGAGGAACAGCAATTCATTATTTCGGAGTCTACGGGAAGGAATGTTGAACTGGATGAGTTGTAACAAAGCAGGTGTGTCAGTAATACTGTTGATAATTTTGAAAATGCATATTAGATCAGAGTCCTTTCTACGTTTTTCTAAAGAGGAAATGTTTTAAAGTTTGTTCAATTTCATCATACGAGTATTCTCCTCTTTCAAGTCCTAACCAAGGGCGGCTGGTGGAACAGTGTGTTTGTGTGCAGCACTGGTAAATTATATCGTCTAAAATTACTTTATAATATCTTACCGAAAAATATAAAATCTATGAATTTCATTAAAAATATCACCTACCAATATAATGCATAATATAATATGAATCAGGGAGAGCAAATTCTCACAGTTCCGCGCGAATTTACCCTGTCCGGTGTGCAGGCCCATTGCAAGCGGAACGAATTATGTTTTTGTATCGAATATCCCAAACATCGCCAGCGCGCAACACCGGCCATATGTATGAAAAATTAAGTTATATCGGTGTGCCACCCAGCGGCCTTTATCATACAAACTTAAATTTGGATTTAAGGCCAAAATACTTAACCAAATTGAATAATTATTTTTTTAATCAAAAGGTACAGCAAATACCTAATTTTTACTTAATTTGCTTTTTTATTGATTGGTGTTTTAAATTATAAAACGCAAATCATTAAGGAATACAATTTTTTCATAGGTAAATTTGACAATTTTGCCCTCGTGCTGTTTATACATTGTTTATAAATACTGTTCGTATCCTGCTTAAAATGAAATATAAAACTAACTAACCAACCATCACGCCGTTACCCCACAGGGGTAGGCAGAGAGGAAGGACCGCCAAATAACTCGGTCTTGGCACACACTCTTTGCCTCACTCACATTCATACATCGTCTCATACATTCTCTTCTATTATTCCGACTTTCGACATGGCCCGACTCAAGCATCTGATTCACTTGCTCGTGCCATGTCTTCCTCGGGTGTCTCCGACTTCTTCTACCATTCACATTTGCATCGTATATTCTTCTTACACTACTTTCAAATTTATTTTATTTCATGAAATATTTTTTTTTATTTTATAAAATATAAAATAAAATAAATAAAACATTGTAAAAAAAAGTTTTTTGGGTTGAAATTGAAGATTTAGTGTTTTTATTTTCTTAGTAGGTACTTACCGAAAAATAAAAATTTTAATTAAAAAGCGATATGTAGAAGTTTTCGCACTTCGAAAACAGCTTACAATAGATCTTCTCTCCAAATAAGATTAGTGGGATCATTTTTACCTATTGTTGCTTAGTAATCGGATTATCAGTGAACCACCACGTTTTCAGGGCAGCGGCCGCCACTGGTCCTAACCTCCAAGCAATTCCTCGTAGGAAGCGATGTTGTACAGATTCGATGTAACAAATGTGGACAGCATAAAAAGGAGACCAAATGACACTAGCATATTCAAGGTGAGGGCGGACCAGCGAACAGTAAAGAGTTTTAAGTGTATTTATATGTTTAAAGTCAGAGGTAATTCTATGAATGAAGCCGAGTAGTTTAAGTGATTTGTTTACGATGTTATTAATGTGATCCCGGAAAGAAAGTTTACAATTCAGAGTGACCCCAAGGTCCTTGATAGATGTGACAGTAGAGAGACAAACATTATTTAGTTTAAATATTATTTATAAGTGTGACGTATTCAAAATAAAAACTTGTATTGTATAATAATAATAATAACTAGCAGTTAACCCGCTCCGCAGGTTTTTACTGCTAGGCCCTGCGGGCAGTTTTTGGTTCGGCTTCGCCCAGTTAGTGTTGGTGATCATTTTATAAATCCAATAGGAACTGGTTCCAAAATTGGCCCGTTCCTCGTATTGTCAACGTGTCAACCAGTGATGGCTAGTCACCGCGACAAAGTAACCGGGTCGGGCGATGACGTCGCTTGATACAACTGAGTATTACTGTCAATCTTTCTAAATCCGGGAGATAATCCAGGTTCACAAATTCGTCGACCTTATACCTAGGAAGGACACGTCCCTATGCATCTTGCCGACGAAAGTGGCGACATCTTGTGACGAATTCTTGAATTAGAAACCGAATTACAACGGTACTTTGTCTGAAAAGTAGGTACACACATGTAAGGCGTGGCGTCAGACATGCAATCGAAACCGGATTCTGAAATTCAACCACACAGACGCTACGGTATTAATAACGTTCGATCGTTAATAATAATAATTGGATAATTTGTAGAGCGCCGTTTTTGTGAAAAATCACCTCAAGGGCGATGTACAATGTATTAAAAATTCTTAGATTCTATCCAATTTTAATATTTACAGGAAACTTCCGATAAACACACTTTAATTAGAAAGTTTATGCTTGGAGAAGATACGGCTTTGCACGCGGGGGACATTATAATATTTAAAATACTGTACACTGCACGATTTTACATTTGCTTCCCCCATCACTACTAGTATTACATCTATGAAAATATTAGTGGCAAAAGTTATATTAGTTGATATTTATTTTGAAAGACTGGAGAATTTAGGACAGTGGCGAGAATTTAGGACACGAGAGAGAATGAGATAGTATAGTCGGTCACCTCTTTGTGCGGTGCTTCGTATTCTCCCCACTGTTGTTTACTTATTAATTTTCTTATATCTTTGGCGCCCCCCCCTCCTTGGGTTTTTTCTGTATCCGCCACTGCGTTAGGGCTGGGGAATGTTTATGAAATGACCTTTACAAACGCTACGTGTTAGGAAAACAATCAAGAATATTTTCAAATCTAGACAAGCGATGAAGTACGAAGTACCTACCTATAAGATAAAGATTATTATAATTTTTTATCTGTACAGGTGTAACGGCAAGTACCTACCCGAAGGACTTTAACCAGTGATTCCTGAGAATATTTGGAGTTTTTTTTGTTTTTTTTTTTTATTAGAAAGAAAAAGTTATGCAATATTACAGGAAATCAAATAAAATAAAATATTACAGAAAAAAGGAAAGGTCCCAATGAACTACTTTTAAGTAGTTTGTCAATGGGTGCTTTTACTTTGAAGTTTTTTTTTTAAATAAAACTTATTTTGCAGTTAGACATTTTTTTGTGTTATTACAAAAAGTGTTAATACAAACTATTTCTTTCGGCGAGCCAATTTTTCAATATATATATATTTTTTTTACATTATTTGTACATTTTTTAATTTTAGCAGGTAACATATTTAAGCAAGTAGGTATCATGTAGTCCAGCGTTCTTTGTCCATATTTGTTTAAGTGCTTAGGTATGATTAGTCCTTCATTTAACGTAAATCGAGTATTGTAAGTGTGGTCCAGTCTATTTATTTTTATAGGGCTATTCATATGCTGAAAAATAATTTTATGCCAGGATCAACAGACTCGGCTGGACGCCAAGCGGAATCCTTTGCCCTTTGCTACGGATTGGAGCAAATGGTTCAGGAGCCTACAAGGGTTCCTGATGTCCAGACTCACCGTTCCAATCTGTTAGACCTATTTTTAACTACTGTGCCACACGGTTACAGGATTGAAGTCACAGCGCCTTTAGGATCGTCCGACCACTGCCTGGTGACGACATCAATCCCTGTAAACTTCAGACCACCAAACGAGAGGCTGAAGAGAAAAGTGTGGAACTATAGGTCAGCAGATTGGTTCGGTCTGCGGGCACATTTTAATGCTTTTCCGTGGTCAGCTGTCTGTTTTCGGACTTCGGATCCCTCAAGATGTGCCCAGGAAATTGGTGAAGACATCACATCCGCGATGGATGGCTTCATCCAATCTACTGTTAAGGAAACTGGTGTGGGCTCAAAGCCGTGGTTCAGTCGACAATGCGCTGAAGCAGTGCGACGAAAAAACGCGGCTTATCGAGCCTACAACACATCTAGAACATCCGAAGACAGAACATCTTACAACAAAATGGCAAAGGAAACCAAGAGAATCATAAATAGGTCAAAATTCGAGCACGACCAGCAGATCAGCAGAAAGCTGACTGCATGCCCGCATGGCAGCAGGCAATTCTGGTCGCTTGCGGGCTCAATAGGTCGCAATTTCTGCAAATCCAGTCTGCCACCTCTTACCAGACCTGACGGCTCACTAGCAAACACCGCCACCGAAAAGGCTAACTTACTAGGTAAAATGTTTGCGGATAACTCAACCCTCGATGACCAAGGTGCTGTCCCGACGTCAGTTCCTCACTGCGGTTTTCGTATGAAGAAGCTGAGGATCCGGCATCGGGAAGTACTCCATGTTTTACGAGGGCTTGATGTTAATAAAGCTAGTGGGCCTGACGGAATACCTGCCCTGGTACTGCAAAGGTGCGCTGTAGAAATAGCTCCAATTTTGACGAAGCTTTTTAAACTGTCCCTGAAGACTGGCTCTGTGCCCTCTGGTTGGAAAAAAGCGGTTATCCATCCTATTCCAAAGAAGGGGAACCGCTCCAACCCGGCCAACTACCGCCCCATAGCGATCACATCAGTTCTGTCTAAGGTGATGGAACGTGTGATCAACGACAAACTGCTCACATACCTCGAGAAGAACAAAATCATTAACGACCGTCAATACGGATTCCGGCGGAACCGCTCGTGCGGTGATCTTCTCGCGTATGTGACGCATGTTTGGGGGCGATGCCTGGAACGTTTCGGTGAGACCCAAACGGTTGCACTGGACATCTCCAAGGCCTTTGACCGGGTTTGGCACCGAGGACTTGTCAACAAACTGCATTCTTACGGACTTCCCGCATCCTTGTGTACGTGGATTGCCGATTTCTTGAGGGAGAGGTCGATTCAGACGGTAGTCGATGGTTTCACCTCTTCCTCACACTCAATAAATGCTGGCGTCCCACAGGGATCGGTTCTGTCTCCGACTTTGTTTTTGTTGCACATCAACGACCTTTTGTCATGTGCACCAATTCATTGTTACGCGGATGACAGTACAGTTCATGATAGCTTTTTGTTTGACAAGGCCCCAAAGGGCTCACAAACTCCAACAGCTCGTAAGGCTTTGAAGCAAAGAATAGACGGTTACCTCGAGAGTGTTTTCTCTTGGGGTAAAAATAATCTCGTTGAATTTAATGTTTCAAAGACCCAATCTTGTCTGATTACGTCTAAAAGGGATCGAAATGAAAATCTAGTCGCTTTCAACGGAAGCAATCTTCCGAACAGGCCCTCCATTGATATGCTTGGTGTAACCCTAAGTGACCAGCTTAGGTATGGGGGCTCCATCGAAGCCAGAGTAAAGTTATCCTCCCAAAAACTGGGCGTACTGTACAGGGCCCGCAGATACTTTAATAGTTCACAACTGCTAACCCTGTACAAATCGCAAGTGCGCCCCACGGTTGAATTTGGCAGCCACCTCTGGTCTGGAGCTCCAAAATACCTGAAAAATACCCTCGACTCTGTGCAGAAACGGGCGATCCGTTCGATAGATTCTCCCATCTTAACAGACGGATTGCAATCTTTAGAGCACAGGCGTCGGGTGGGAATGCTATCCTTGTTCTACCGGTATTACAATGGAAGATGCTCCGAGGAACTAGCATCATTGATCCCTTCGGCACCGGTGCATAGTCGGGAAACACGCCAAACGCGTGCCCAACATTTGTACACAGTTGACATTTGTCACATGAGAACGGGTCGTTTCTTCGACTCGTTCTTGTGTTCAACAGCTCGGCTGTGGAATGATTTGCCGGCCTCTGTGTTTCCTCCTTCCTACAACATGGGTCTCTTCAAGACCAATGTTCATTCCTTCCTCTCCTCAAAAAGACCCTCCACACAGCATCCCAGACGACATAGGCCCTGAGGGAAATTATTTTCCTCAGGGCCTCCTGTGTGGAGTTAATGTAAATAAAAAAAAATAAATGCCACAGAATTGCTCTTACTGAGAGAATTTTAAGATTCTGGTAAAAGTACGGAACATTGTGCCTTTGTTCGTATAAACTTTTATGAGCTAATAATTTAACTAATGAATTTTGAACTGATTGAACATGATTTACATTTGTCTTGCAGGAAAGTCCCCATGCTGTAATTCCGTACCTTATAATAGACTCAGCTAATGATAAATAAATTATTCGAAGTGTGCATATTGGAACATAGAATTTAAGTTTATATAATCTACTAACAATAAATCTCAGACGTTCACAGACTTTATTTATTTGTAAATCCCATTTGAAAAAGCAGTCAATAATTACACCTAAGTAAACATATTCTTTAACCACTTCAATATTTTCGCATGTACACAATGCAGGGATACCAACATGTAAACAATCTGAACCGTGTGTTTTTATTTCTGGTGTAATAATACTTGCCTTGGCATTGGGTGATCTAATGTGTATCAATTTGTTTTTTTTTGCATTTATGATTAAACCAGAGTCATGAGACCATTTCAAAAGCTCAATGTAATCATTTTGTAAGAGTTCAATAAAAAAAGTAGTTGTCTTTTGCTGCCTGATGGAAAAGTTTTCTATTTTAAAAATATATATTTCAATCACACGTTACCACTGATTACACTCAAAACAAGAGGAAGGTCACTGTCTACATTTGATTTCGAAAACTCTGTGTAAAGGCCGGGCATCGCCGGGACTTCAGCTAGTAAATTATAACTCTCAAGTCTGTTTCTTGTTCTCTAATAAACTTTTCCTATAATACGATATCATAATTCGATTATAATTAAATTGAAAGAAGTTGATAGCCATCTCGACTCGACGCCAATAATGATTTACGTATTTCCCCGATAAGCCACGGCTGAATGATTCCGATTAAAATAACGGTGATTGACAGAAAAATCAATCGCCATGTGACGTTTTTCAAGGTTATTACATTTAAAAAAAATCATATAATATACTTGTCTTATCCGCGATCTGCTCCTTTTTTTTATTAGTTTCCTACTGTTTGTTACTACCTGGTTTCAACTTCATTGCAATGTAGTTGGACGGAATTTAAATCTGAAATTAATAAGGGCGTTGGTAGAAAGGTAGGTAAAGTTTGTAGAAATTAACCAGCATGAAAAACCAAGTTTATTTATACTACCTGTAATACATATATTTTCAAATGTTTGACGGAGGGTTGAACCTTCCTTCTCAGGAACTGGAATCAACCACGCTCCCAACTGAACCAAATGCCAACTTGGCCAGCCGAGGAACCGATCACGCGACGTCTGGGTGGGAACCAAACGCGATGCCAACTCAGCCACTGACCGGTCAAGTTTCATCCCGCGACTTTTCACAGATAACAACTTTAAAAAATATGATCTATTTTTTGAAACACTTAATTTGGAAAATGTATTATTAGACAATATTATGCCTCAGTAAAAAGCCGTAGTATTCTTATTTGTGCAGTTAGGTGGCATACATTAATTACGTGAGCAGTTTTTCTTCCAATCTAGACCCCCTCCCCTTGGTGAAATAAATTTGGGCCACTTCATAATTCTTTTCAAGTAGACATTTGATTTTGCTGGACCTCCCCCCCCCCCCTCCCCCTTTGAGCTTGTATACTTCCTTAGAACCGATCTATGGTTAGGGATCGTACCCATACTACGTGACACACTTTTTGCAATTTTTTACCCCCCCCCCCTCCCGGTAACCACGTGTAGTATATTCCAAGACCCCCCCCCCCTACAGTTTTCACGTAGTATTTCATAAATATGGTTTCGAATCATTTTTTGCTAACAAAAAATAAAAAATGCATTATTTGGCTTATATTTATCTTTATTAATACGGCGCTTGCTGCGTGATAGCAAGAGTGCATGCATTACAAATTACAAGTGGAAAAAATATTATCAAGATAAAACTTATGTCAAAATATATTGAAACCGGAACGTAATTTATGCAAACGAAAGTCTTGTTATTTTTATAAACATTTGTCATCTCAATCATCTTCAACAAACACGTTCCCTGAACTTTTTCACTTATTTGAATGTACGAGGGTGGGTTTTTAAGTTTGCGGATTGGGTAAGGAGTGGAAATAAAAACCAAAATTATTTTTCCTTTTCAACATATTCACCTACTACCCTAATACATTTTTCCGATCTTTAAATTAACTTAAAGGAACTTTACAACAGCGCGGAACTCAATTTTCTCCACATTTCACAATTTCTTCCCGATTGAAGTGTTTGGTCGACGATAGCTCAAAGACTAATGACCTAATTACGATAAAACCCGGTGTTTATCCTAAAAATGAGTTGTTCTATTAGTACCTAATTCAGCGGTACCCCCATTAATCACTTACCTTCCCATTCCGCGAACTTAAAAACCTCCCCTCGTAGCTCGAAAAAAAACGCGAGATTTCTAGATTGACTACGTGATAAAGACCTAAGCCCCCCCCCCCCCCCGTTGTGACCAAGCGTGGTATTTTGATGACCCCCCCCCCTGAACAGGTCACGTAGTATGGGTACGTTCCCTTAGTAACAAATATTCTAGAATAAACAAATTATTATTATTTGTTTTTTTTAACAAGGTCAATGAATTAGCATGTGGAAGACATGAACCATAAATAAACACGTGAACAAAGAAGATATAATGAAGTGTTAACTAAACAACAAATAATCGATCGTCACGAGAAGCCATATTCGGGGATTTACTTATGGTATCAAATTGGTGCAATGAACCAAATACTTATTCTTGTCTGTGACTTTTCTAATCTATACCAGATCTATATTTACACCGCGTTTCCGGATGGTACCGTGATATTTCAGGAGGTGATAATTTACGATATTCTAGAGAAAATACTTGTACCTAAATATGATGGAAAAAGTGTATCAATCAAATAGAATAGCAGTAGCAATAATTGTTATTACTATAAATGAGAATTATTTGTTTCCAAATTGGTGTTAGTTGGTGTTGCCACAGTCATGAAAGTGCTATATTTCGTTTTACTAAATTTCCAGACTTTCTTGGCAGATGATAGACTACCTACTAATGTGAGAAAGATGCTGATTGCTAAGGCTGCGTGATGAATTTTGGGCATACCGCTTCGGGACAAATTTCTTGTAAAAGTTTTTCAAAATCTTAATTGATTCGAAGATCAATGTCGTAAATTGCAAAAATTGAAAATGTGGCTTTCCTACTTCTGGCGTGTTATGGTACCTACCTAATGCCGCTGGAAAATGTGGCTCTGCTACTTCTGGCGTGTTATGGTACCTACCTAATACCGCTGGAAAATGTGGCTCTGCTGCTTCTGGCGTGTTATGGTACCTACCTAATGCCGCTGGAAAATGTGGCTCTGCTACTTCTGGCGTGTTATGATACCTACCGAATGCCGCTGGAAAATGATTCTGCAAACTCGTCCCCTGACAGTTATTTTCTAACTGTATGTTAAAAAATAATGTTATTATTTCTTAACTGAATATAATATTCGTCTATTGTTGGTTATGTTGACTTTAAACATACATTTAATTTAAAATAAATTAAATGCCCGAGTTATATGTAACCTTGTATGCCATTGAGGTGATTTTTCACAAAAAAAAAACGCTCTAGAAATTATCCAATTATTATTATTATTATTGCTATTCTTTGTAAAAAAATATCGCTTTTGCAATGCATTGGCTTTTGCCCAATTTCTGCAAAATAAATAACTAAGTTAAACTAATAATTAAAACGATTTAAAGTATAATTACTACTATACTAAATTTACTACTATTATTATTTATTTAAACAACCATTTATTTATAAACAAGTTCTGAAATGTAACGATGTAGAAAAGCCAACAATAAACAATGGAGTTTTTTAAACATGTCAACAATAAACCACAGAGATTTTAGATGAAAACGATAAACCACAGAGTTTTAATAGATGACAACAATAAAACATAGAGTTTTTATTGATGATAACAATAAACCGTAGAGTTTTTATAGATGACAACAAAAAAACACATAGCTTTTACGGATGACAACAATAAACCATAGAGTTTTTTTATAGAAGTCAACAATAAACCAGGGAGTTTTTGTATATGACAACAATAAACCATAGAGTTTTTACAGATGACAATAATAAACTAGAGAGTTTTTATATTTTTTGGCACATATTTTGAGAAAATGAATTCCGCAGTTACTTACAAACTACTTACATTATGTAGTATCTACCTAATATTTAATTGGGACATTGGCAAATGTAATACCAGAAAGCTGCATGATTATTCCGTTACCTACATTAGCAGCATTCCTTTCTTCGCATTAATGGCCTGTATGGAGTCGCTGTTATTAGAATGGATGCAATTACAATGCAGTAAGTGCACATTATATACCATTGAGGCACACTCTGTTCATATAATTACATTCACTTACCGCGTTGCTCCGGGCGTCTTTATAATATTATACTTACTCTATATTATTCGTCAGTAACCAATAACACAAAACTATCTACTCACCTGTAATGATATAGGTGTGTAGTGTGTAGTTCTAATAATAATTCTAGAACATTCTAGACCCGTGTAACATTTGAAAACACGACAAATTATAACATGGGCGTAGCCAGGGGAGGGGTTTAGGGGGTTCAAACCCCCCCCCCCCCGAAAAGTTAAGATATCAACACCAATAATATTAAAATAAGGAGAGTTAAGAGAATGTTATTTTTAACACTAACATCTCAAAATGATATTTTAAAAGATAAATGGGGTCCTCTGAAAGAAAAAAAAATTAACTTGTAAGTTCCATTTTTCGGTTGCGATTGCGGTTGATTTTTTATTTTGCAACGTGATTTTTATTTGGAATTCCGTTTCTAATTTCCGTTTCTAATCAGTGGTAAGTGTATACGTACTTTGAAATTATTATTTCACTTAGCAAAAAGTGTTTAATAAACATATAACAGGATTAGTGATACAGTCAGGTGAATACGTACTTGCATAAATGTGATTATTTGACTAATTTGACTGCTTAAACTGTTATAACATGTACAACTAACGTTTATTTTGTTTTGAAAAGTTTTATTTTCTATATACAGTTCTTACTTTCATTTTATTAAAAAAAAGAATTAGGTAACCAATGTACATAGAAAATAAAAGTTTTCAACACAAATACAAAGTCCGACAATACCCCCCCCCCCCCTCCCCCGAAGAGTTTTTATTTTTATTTTCTTAAACCCCCCCCCCGAAACTAAAACCTGGCTACGCCCGTGAATTATAATCATTGTAAGATTTGCGAAACTGAAGATATTTATAAAACATTTGCATTTCAAAAACAAATAATAGTATTTTTTGTTAACAAATTAAAGAAACGATCAGAATTGAACATTTACAAAATCAGTTTCATATGAATGAAATCCTGTTCCCTTAGTCACGCCATAACTTCAGAACGACTTTACCCATTTCATTCTCCTTTTTTTTAGTTTTTTAATATTTTGTAGAAGGTTCTTAGGGGGCGTTCGAGTATTACGTAACGCAATTTTTGAAGATTTCCCCCCTCCCCCTCCCCGCCCCCATGTAACGCGCCGTAACGTTTTTCCGTACCCCCCCCCCCCCTAAACGTTACGTAACGCCCAAGTGACAATTTTTACCTGAAAGTCACGATTAAGTTGCGCAAAGTACTGGAAAGTCGCTAAAATACATTTTTCTTGTTTTAATCGCGTTTGCGGTAATAAATAAAACAAGAGATTTCAAGAACGAAAAGGATTGCCAACTTGGAAGATTTTAATTCCCTAGTTTTTTTTTATCTAAATAAAGAAAAACATGTTACGTAACGCGTTGTTCGAACCCCCCTCCCCCCCCCCCTCGTAACGCACAGTAACGTTTCACAAGACCCCCCCCTCCCAAGTGCGTTACGTAATACTTGAACGGCCCCTTACCGAAAGAAAAATTAAGAAAATTGCGCAGAAAATTCGATAATTTCAGAAAACTTAATGACTATTTTAACTTTTGACGTTTGACGGGCAGCTGTTTTTTTTGTAACAAAAGGATTGTCTATGGAGTTTTTAAATTATAGATATTTTAAATAGGTACCTATGTTAGGTGCCAAATTTGGTTGATTGTTCTTATAACATACAAAAATAATTTTTTGTAATTTATGAAAAATGAAAATTTGAATTAAAAAATTGCCATAGGCGGCACGCGAGCTGTTTGAAAACTGAATGTACTGGAACTGAATATATGGAACGCGGAAGGGGGGTTGACGGGACGGGGGAGCGGGAGAGGAGTGAGGGTAGGCGGGGAAGGTGGAAGGGCTACGTGGGAGGGGAAGGAGATGCGAGAAGGGAACGGAGACGCACGGGAAAGGACATGCAGGGAGAAAAAATTAGCATTTTTAATAATTATTGTATCACCTACCTACTACCTATTTATTTACATTGCAAATTGATTTCGAAAAATTTATTTCGAAAAACATGTCCGCTCCCGGCTCGAAGGACCATATGCAAGGGCGGATTTAGGGGAAGGTATTTTTGTGTACTGTGGAGATTCCAGCACAGTACAGGAAAACTGTCTTTATTAAACATTTAATTTTTCTGTTGTTTTCACACTTTCATAAACCTCCCTATACATACTTGAACTTGTACAAATAAACTTGAAGTATGATACTTCAAGTTTGTTTCTAACAGTAATTGTTGATTTTTTGCCCGTCCGCCCCTTGTGCCCCTCCCAGATAAAAATCCTGATCCGCCCTTGACCATAACATGTACGGTCCTTTGGGGGTCTCTGGAGATCTGGAGTCAGCAGCCGTAAATCGAGCTCCAATGTTGACTCCTTCGTCTTCCAAAAAAGGGGTTGCCGCACAAGTAATGTTGGAGGTTGTACTCGAATAATAACACTTGTGTTCATAGGCGGATTTAGGGGGGGGGCACGGGGGCACGTGCCCCCCCCAGACGGTATTTTTGTGTACTGTGGAGATCCCATCACAGTTCATACTTAGAAGCAGAAACTTTCTTTATTAAACACTAGCTGACCCGGCCACGTGTTGCTGTGGCTAATAAAACACTTTGTAAAATCCAACCTTTGTAAACACCGCCGTCTTTGAGTTTATCGCGAAGAGATAGACAGATGCCGCGGAGGACTTTAATTTATAATACGTAGAGATGGTGTGAAAGATTATAATAATATGAATGAAATGCTTGGGGTAACTAACGAATTTAAGTTAATAAGGATTAATACTGTATCCGTCTAAATAACTTTCCAATTATCCCATTGTACGTGACCATTTTTTTAGAAGAATGGGTATAGTAAGTTATCCGTAAAAGATTCATGTATGCGATCGAGGACTTTTTTGTAGATCTGCAAAAGAGGAATATCCCACCATGCATTGTTTTGTTATATCTCAAATGGATTAGGCAGTGTTTTTGATGAAATATCCCAGGCGCGGCTTGACTTTTTCCGACACTTCTAACAATTATCGTTATGTTTCAACCAATTTACACAAACCCTTGACAAATTATATACCTAACCTTCCTCACAAAACACTTTATCTATTGGTGAAAACCGCATGAAAATCGTTCAGTAGTTTTCGAGTTTTTTTTATCTTCATTATTATTCACTGTAGAACGCAAATCTGCCGTACCAAATACCAATACGAATGTTATCAGTTATCATTATCTGTCTCTCGCTGGTCATCAGTGCGGTTTGCACCTGAGGTAGCTCGTGGCCCATTTGATTGACTTCGACGATCTACGTCAGCTCGTCTTTTCCTTGGCATATTAAAACAGTAAATATAGTTCTCACGCACTGACAAACTGATGATAGAAGATTTTTAATAGTAACAGAATGACAGGTAACGTTTGACAGTATGACAATATGACAATCAAATTCTTTTTTTTTGCATTCCAATTCTAGATTACGTTGTGCTTCTGAAAGTAGGTAGAACAGTAGAACTGTTTATACGAGAAAATGAAATTTTTGTTTTTACTATCTTCCTCACAATTTTTTCATATTATCTCACTGTTTAAACCTTTCCTGGACTACGACAAACATTTCATAACCAAAATCACCTAAATCGGCCCAGCCGTTCTCGAGTTTTAGCGAGACAAACGAACACCAATTGATAAGAATAATAAGATAAGAAGATAGAATGGGTATCGTAAGCTATCCGTAAACGATAGATATATGCCTTCTTAAACTTTTTTGTAGATCTATAAAAGAGGAATATCCCACCATTAATTGTTTTGTTATGTCCCTAAAGGATTAGGCAACGTTTTCGATGAAAGCTACCAGGCGGCTGGACTTTTTCCGACACTTCTAACAATTATCGTTATGTTTCAATCAATTTACACAAATCCTTGACAAATTACATACCTAAGCCTTCCACACGAAACACTCTATCTATTGGTGAAAACCGCATGAAAATCCGTTCAGTAGTTTTCGAGTTTATCGCGAACAGACAGACAGATGGCGCGGGGGACTTTACTTTATAATATGTAGAGATGTAGAGATTAAAAAAAAATTCAGTTAGATTTTTTAATTTTTTCTTTAATATAACATTTTGTCAATATTTGACCTCTCTTAGTCTTCTGTCTCATTCACGCACTCAATTTTCATATTATGACATTTAAAAAAAAATCCGTTTAATTTTTTAAAAATTTTCTTTCATACAAACCTTTTCCTGACAATAACAAACACAACAAAAAAAGAATCATCCAATTTGGTGCAGTCGTTCGTAAGTTATGCGCGTACACACATTTCGGCGATTCATTTATATTTATATATACTAGCTGGTCCCGGCATGCGTTGCTATGCCATTTAATAAAGAAATTGTTTCTCCCTGAGTGTCCTTTCCCATTCGTCCCGTTCCCCTTCCGCCTTTCCTTCTTCTCCTGCGTCCTCTTCCCCTCTCGCGTTCCCACTCCGTCTCCTCCACCTTCCCTCTCCCCACTCAACTCCTCCCCCTTCCCCCGTCCCGCGAACCCCCCTCCCGCGTTCCCCTCCCCCCTCACACGTCTCCTTCCCCTCCCGCGTTCCCCTTCCACCTTCCCCGCCTTCCCTCTTCCCTTTCCCGCCCCCTCGTCCCGTCAACCCTCCTCCCGCTTTCCATATATTCAATCCCAGTACATTCAATTTATAAACAGCCCGTGTGCCACTTTTTACAATTTATTCAAATTTCCATTTTTCATGTATATTAAATTCGGTACCTAACATAGGTAGGTACCTATTTAAAATATCTAAAATTCTTGATTCGATTCAAACTTTTAAGGGAGTACCTACTTTAAATAAATTTTTAAACTTTTCAAAAATAGAATCCTGATTGAACAATCATTCATTGTTTTGCAAAATGTCATTCTCTAATACGCGAACTGTCAAACGTGCGATGTTTTCTGTAATTATTTAATTTTCTGCGCAATTTTCTTAATTTTTCTCTCCGTAAGAACCATCCTCGAACTTCAAGGAATATTCTAAAAAAAGAATTAGCGAAATCGGTTCAGCCGCTCTCGAGATTTGCGCTTACCAACAAATTTAGCGATTCATTTTTATATTATAGTTAGATAGATAGATAGAAGAAGATAGAAGAAGAAAGATAGAAGATAGATAGATAGATAGATTTAATTTTTCTATTGTTCTGACACTTTCAAAAAATCCTCCTATATATACCTGAACTTGTAACCGTCCGCCCCTTGTTCCCCCCCCCCCCCAGAAAAAATCCTGAATTCTTGATTTTTTTGCCCGTCCGCCCCTTGTGCCCCCCCCCAGAAACAAATCCTGGATCCGCCCCTGCTTGTGTTAGATTACTTGTACATTGGTCAATCATTACATCATCATCATTATTTTATTGTAATACTAATAACATAGTATAAAATGAAGTCGCTCAAAATGTATGTGCGCGTTAATCTTTTAAACTACGCAACGGATTTTCATACGGTTTTCACCAATAGATAGAGTGATTGAAGAGAAATGTTTATATGTATAATACATGTAAATTATATTAGAGAAAAGCCGAGAAATTCAAAGAAAACTTTTGTTTGCACAAAAAAATTTTGTGCGATTTAAAACGGCTGGCGGGCCGTACTATTATAGTCACTTTTGAAATTCTATTCGTTCTACGGAAAAAATTGGAAAATAGATGTCCTTGAGTAAGCAGGTATTTGATTTGAATTATTTTATTTGATGAAGTCGCTCAAAATGTATGTGCGCATAGATCTTTTAAACTACGCAACGGATATTCATGCGGTTTTCACCAATAGATAGAGTGATTCAAGAGGAAGGTTTATATGTATAATAACATGCTTATTATAGCAGAGAAAAGTCGAGAAATTCAAATATTCAATTCAGGCAGCGGGCAGCGGGCAGCTGGCAAGAGGGTGGTGTGTATTTTATAAAGTTTGGGAAATGGCGTTGTGTTTCGTTAGCCACAGCAACATGTGGCCGGGTCTGCTAGTTACGTATAAATGGTTCAGATAAACTTGCAGTAAAATATTATAATTTTAGATGTGTATGTAAAAGGCTTTTAGAAATGGATCGATTGAATTTAAGCAAGGAATTGAAGACATAAGTTAGATGATTTTTCAATTTTTTGTATAAAAATAAAGATAAAATGTGACACAGACGTGAAATTGAAAGTAAAAGAGTACATAGACGGAAATGAATCAAGATTAATTAAAATACAGGTGTACGGGGGTAAAGTGCATTAACTTCGGGAGGTGATTCTACATGATTTAGGAGTAAAAAAGAAAAACGACTTTTTCCGAAATTCCAACATTTTTTTCCCCTACCATCATGTAGAATCGGACACCGTGTATAAAATGGCAGGTGGAAAATGCAGTTAAATATTGCAAATACACAAGAATAAGAATAAACAAAAATATTTTTTTATCGATTTTATCGTTTGTTTTATTTTTCAAGCAAACAATAGTTTATTACAGAAAAGCATTGAACTACGGTAAGAAACACTGATTGTTTGTTTTATTATGGTTCGTTCTTAATTACGAATCGTTCGTAGTACTACTTGTTAGTTGTTTTCGAAGTCAAAAAAATTGGATTTGTACACATTTAAAAAATAATTAGACGCTAATGGCGCATTGGCCCTTCTCAGATGGAATCGTATTCTGATAAATGATCAAAGGCTGAAAATTACGTAATATATTTTTAAATAGGCGCATTTAACCTTCTTCTGAGCTAAGTTACTTTTAAATACAATGTCCTTGGGTAATGTTTACCTACGAAAGATACACTATCTAGAATGTGGGGATACCTAAACACTAGTGAATACTAAACGTTGTATCTTATAGGTAAGGCTTCGCGTATTACGCGTGATATATTTATTATAATATGTAGGCATGCACGAAGCCAACAACCTTTACCTCTTAGTTCTATTTTTAATCTATATTGACTGTGTCAATACAAAAGGTGGAAAGAGGAAATAACCAGAGAAAACCGGAAAAGTGACATTTATAAATCATATTTTAGATGTATTAACTCTTTTCCACAAAAATTATAAATTGATTTCGAAAGATTGTTCTTTTGTATCTAGTAAAGGTATGTTTTAAATTTGTTTATTTTTAATACAATAAGGTTTTACCGTAAGTCGTTGACGGATTTGTTAAATTTTCAAACTATATTTTGTATTATACAACACATTTCAAATCATATAATCATGCAGTAAAATAAATCAATACATTATCTGGGAAAGCTGTGTTTCAGAATTTTAATTTTAGTTAAATTAAACGCTGTCCGAAGAAACGTTGGCAAAAGAAGGAGGTAGCGCAACACGGCGTAACACCCCAAAACCAAATAACGAAAATACTTTTGGCCGTGAAAATCTTAAAACGTATCCAAATAAGTAAGTTATTTTTATAGAAGACCGAGCGTAGCGAAATTCTGTTTTAATTCTATCTTTTAGAATTTCGTCTGTCTGTTAATTTGTTTGTCTTTTTAATGGTTCAGTAAAAATTATTTTTTGAAATGTGAAATGTCGTGTTTATTTGAACTTTCTTTTCCGCATTTTTTCAATATTATGAAACCTACCTGCCTGAAAGAAGAAACTTCTAAAAAGAATAGTTATTGAGATAGTGACCTTTCTTTGAACAAATTATTGTGTAATTCCTTCTTTGAAATAAAAAAAAACACACATAATACAGGGTATATAATGAAAAATTAAATTTTGGTTTTGATTTATTAATTAAATAAGAAAACATTAGTAACGTACTTTTTGGACCCGAAGTTCACAGAACTACCAGTTGACAATAAGAGCGTACATAACAAGTAAGCAGGTGTTACATCCAAACTTCTCTTCTCGATTCAACGCTTATCATTAAATTTCTTTTCTACATTTCTTACTTCTAATCTCTAAACGTAACCAAGTTATCAGTAATGCAAAAAACCGGTTAAATCATGTCACAGTCTACAGTAAAGATATATTTACCGCCTCAGAGGTGTAGATAGAGGATAGACCTGAGCAATTGATAACAATCACAAAATAAATAACAGTAACAAAAATAGTTTTTGGTCCATAACACTTCGTTCTAAGAAAGACGTCCTCTATTTATATTATTTCGATTGAAAAACTTAACTAGGATTTATTTCTAGAATGTCGTGAATAATGAAACCTCTCCTGTAGAAGTATCGCGTATTCCTCTTATATGTATAAAGTATCACCCCTTAACGTGGTGTATATAATATAGTCAATAATATGTAAAGAAAATATATTATTATTATCGAAAGAATCAGTTTGGAGCCCCTTTTTTATATTACAATTACTTTAATCCTTTGTGACTAGGGATGCAACGATATATCGGAAAACCGATAAATATCGATATATCGATTTCTAAAAATATCGATATCAATATCGAAAAACTCAATATATCGTATCGAAATATCGATGAAGATATAGGTTAATTTGACTTTTGGAAGCACCATAAATCTTTGGCTCACATGCAAATAAAAAGAAAAAAAAAACTGACGGTGACGACGAGCTTACGTTTTATCTTTCTGCTCCTGTAAATGCTCTAAAAGTAAACAATCTTTAAACATGGCAAGAGATGTAAGGCGTATATCCCAATCTTTTTAAAGTGGCAATGAGTCATCTACCAATTGCGGCAACAAGTGTTCCTTCTGAACGTCTTTTTTCAAAGGCAGCAGCCACTTATACCTCAAAACAGAAACCGGCTACAAGGAAGCAGACTGTTAAGCATACAAAGTTACTATTTTAAGTTCGATAGCTGGTATAAAATACTGAAATTATATTTTTTTATAAATTTATGAAAAAAAACATATTTTATATACCTAACCAAATTTTGTGATTATTCACTTAGGTAAGTATAAAAAATTATATACATTCATAATCAATAAATGTTTGATATAATTATAACTACATTGGATTTCTATAAACTTTAAAAAAAATAAAAAATATCGATATATCGGTCTAGTAGGCCGTTATATCGATATATCGACTTAATTCGATATATATCGATATCGATATTTTTAAAAACCTTGCATCCCTATTTGTGACTGACAACCTGCGTAAATATATAACATGTAAATCATCTTAAAGGGGATACCTTTTAAGTTAGGTATTTTTGCGCAGTATCACAAGTTCAAAAAAAAGTTTTCGAACTTGCCCGTAGTCCAATTCCTATACCTCAAGTAAAGATAATTATTTAACATCACAACATAGTTTGTATTTATTGTATACTGTAAGTAAAATGTATGTTATAAAAATGAAATAGTGTAAAATAACTCCTATGCCAAGCTCTAGAGCTAGTACTCTTGTTGTAGTAATGTTGAGCTAGTAATGTTCTTTTCAATAAATAAAATAAATAAATAATAAATAAATAAAAAATAAAAAAATTAAAAAAAATACTATACGCCCATACAGACTTTTACGTGGAACAGAAATCGAGAAGTTAAATTTACTTTAGAAATTATAAAATGGAATGTGGCGTCATCCTTCTTGTAGCTTTTGCCTTTTTCGTTTTAAAAAAAGCGTGAGAAGGAAGAGGACGAACATCGTTTTGCCCTCTCTCGGGACTGGTTTATATTCCGCGCAGTTGGACACATCTACTATTTCTGAGAAATGTGAGAAAGTATTGCCAATCTGGGTACAAGCGAGTATATATCTGTCGTTTAAATTGTAAATAATTTTTGAGCGAGCAGTTCTAGTTGGTATTACGGAAAGTAATTAGGCTGAATAAATCAAGAATATCGTAAATTGGGAGCGACGTTTATCGATTCTGTTTAAATTTAGACTGGCGATTCAATTCGACAACGACGCATTTGAGTTTTTTGTTTCATTCTTCAGCTTTCTAACAAAAACAAATTGAATTAAAATGTTGTTTTATCAGGCATATATATCAAGCCCCTAAGATCTTGGCCCATATGAGACTCCCCAGTTTGAGACGGGCTGGACATGTACAGAGAATGCCGGATACACGCGTCCCAAAAAGAATTATGACTTGACACCCAGGTGGAAAGAGAAAAGTGGGAAGACCCAGACTGAGGTGGAAAAAGGAGGTAAGAGGGGATGCAGCACAGCTTCTCCAGGTACCAAACTGGAAGTCAGTCGCTGAGGACAGGAGGAGTTGGAGGCGAATGTTGAAGTAGGCCACAGCTCTATATGGGCTGTAGCGCTATCGAAGAAGAAGTACACCATTAAACAAGCGAGGGCCTCTTTAAAATTAACGATTTACCTACATGTACACGTCAGAACGTCTTTAATAGTGCTATTTTCTTCACTTTAACAATATTCAACTTTATTATTGTTCCAATCATACAGAATTAATTGATTTCGTGAAACATTCGTGGTCCATTGACATTTATGCTTTAGCGCTCATAAAATTCTAATCTTGCCACATCCCATCTAGCAACTACAAATCAGTACTTGATGCAGCAGTCCTAGAGAAAAGTGTAACGAGCAAAGAAGCAAGCACTTGGTTCATAATTCATAACTATGTTAAAGCTAATCAGGATTTGACACTTGACCCAGCAATGTCAATGGACCAGTCTGGGTCAATCGGGTTCTAATTTCTCAATGCGTGCTCCATGGAGCCGCGAGGGGGCACAGATTAGCGTGAGAAAACTATTCAATTTGTAATCTCTTGATTAGTGTCTGCCAAAAATGGAACAGACGCTCTCGTTATGGTTCTGATCTTAACACTAATTACTTAGGACAAGTTGTTTCAAAAAAATTGAGGGTTTCATCAAATATTTTAAGTTAATTTTCATGTAATATGTAAGTTCCATTCAAGTTGTATCGGTGTAATTATAGATAGTAACATAAAATGGAAATTACAAATCAATACAACAGTAGAACGGTTAAGAAAATTAATTTACATTTTTATTAGAATACGTAACATACTAAATATTGGATTATTAAGAACCATCTATTTTTCCCTAATTCAATCAGTATTACAATATGGAATTGTTGGCTGGGGTGGTGCTTTCAAAACTTCTCTTTTGCCTTTAGAAATTATCCAAAGAATATTAATAAAAATAATTCTAAAAAAGCCATACCCTACCCTACCATCAAATTATTTCAGGAATTCAAAGTCCTTTCACCTCATATTATTTATAAAAAAATTACGCTTTTACAAATACACAAAGATTGTCTCAATAATGTTAACACTCTTTTTTCGAACAGCAATAGAACAAATATCCTTGGTTCTCTCACTATACCTCGCTGTTACACAACCACAGCCCAACAATTCTACAAATATATTGGAGTTAAATGGTTTAACGAATTACCCTTGAAATTAAGATTGGAAACAAATTACAAACAATTCAAAAAATCAATAAAAACTCTTTTTATGTAACTTATCAACATAACAACTCAAATATAACATTAGTTATCCTTTTTCTCTCATTATTTTTTATCTCCTCCGCTTCAATCTGTTGTTTTTCTTATCTATTATTTGTTTTGTACATATATATATATATAAAAAATTATATATATGAACAAATATGATTTTTTCTTATTTTCTGTTAATTATCTATTTTTTGTTTTATATATTAAAAAAAATATTATTTTTCGTTTTTCTAAATTGTGTTTAACATGCGTTTATCCGCCCTTTTAACTCGAGCTTTGCTCTTAAAAAGGGTGTAAAGCGTTTTATTAAATGTATTTTAATAGAAAACTTTATTTAATGTATATAAACATGTAATTGATACTATTTTATTAAATAAAAAAATAAAAAAGTTCCATTATTATGTCATTATAGGCTAGTTGCTTCATAAAACTGAAATAATCACAGAACTTGATTAGAACTTACACAGAACGTGAAAATTAACTCTTTTTTTAACATTAACTCCACACAGGAGGCCCTGAGGAAAATGATTTCCCACAGGGCCTATGTCATCTGAGATGCTGTGTGGAGGTTCTTTTTGAGGAGAGGAAGGAATGAACATTGGTCTTGAAGAGACCCATGTTGTAGGAAGGAGGAAACACAGAGGCCGGCAAATCATTCCGCAGCCGAGCTGTTGAACACAAGAACGAGTCGAAGTAACGACCCGTTCTCATGTGACAAATGTCAACCGTGTACAAATGGCTTCAAATATTTGATGAATTACTAACTGGTTCCCGACATACGTTGGTATGCCATTTAAAGAATTTGTTTCTCCCTGCGTGTCCTTTTCCATTCGACCCGTTCCCCTTCCCCTCTCCTTCCTCTCCCGCGTCCCCTTCCCCTCTCGCGTTCCCACTCCGATTCCTCCATATCATACCTTATCTCTCCCCACTCCACTCCCCCTCTTCCACCGTCCCTCGAACCCCCCTCCCGAATTCCCCCCCCCCTCCTCTCGGGTTCCCCTCCCCATCATCCCGCGAACCCCTTATCCGATTTCCCCTCCCCCTTTCCCCCTCCCGCATTCCATACATTCAATCCCGGTACATTCAGTTTACAAACAGTTCGCGTGCCACCAATTGCAATTTCTTTATACAAATTTCATAATGCCAGAGCTACATATTGTAATTTTATTTGTCTATCTATAGATATTTATTTGTCTATACTTGTTTGTCATCATCGTTTCCACGACAACGATTTGTTTTGCTTTTCGTCTGACTTTAGCAATAACTCGCTTTTGTCAGGAAATTTATTTGACAGTACCTACACGTATTAATATTTATAATTTCGTAACGCCAGAGCTTACCATTATATATAGCCTATATGTTATTCTGATGTATGAGCTATATTATTGTAAAGTTTCATTTACATCTATTCGGTAGTTTTTGCGTGAAAGAGTAACAAAGATGCAAACATACAAACTGTCGATATTAGTAATAATAATATTAGTAAGATTAATGCGAATTGGACGGTTCCAAGGCCTCGAGTTCTTTTAGGATGTTATATTATAGCGAGCAAGTATTCAAGAGTGGGCTGGGTTATGTCCTCGTTTAGTGAAAAATAGCGTTGTTGCATATTAATTTTATTTATTTTAAAAAGTACACAACCCAAGTTTTAACCAACTCGCCGTGGAATATAGATGGGTGAGTTCTGCATTTTGCCGGAGGCCTCTGAGGCGTGCTCCCTTTTAAAAGAACTCGAACCGGGACAAGAACCCTTTCGCAAGAGGCTAGGACCGTGGACACGGGGACGCCGCGCGCCGCGCCGAGCCGGTGAAGACAATCGGTTTCCGGCTCCGAGTCCGGCTCTGAGTTTCGGATTTGGATCCGAGTCCTGGACCGGGTTCTCTGGGGGTAGTCGATTTGAAAAAGGAGTAGGAGTAGGATCCGGTTTCCACGAAGAACCCGGGTTCAAGAGCCCACTCCAATTGGACCTATCGCTACCATTATGCAGAACGTTTTTTTGCAAATTATATTTAACAATACATAATCATTTGCCTTAATTTTCAAGTTTTCCAAAAATGTTTTAAAAAAAAACATTAAAATTAAACGTCTCGATCATGAAGGTACTCTCAGACTACGCTATAATCTAGGAAGCGTTTTTGGGTTTAATCTATTTCAGCATATATATATATATATATATATATGTCGCAGGCCGATCGTAAAATCAGGCAGATCATGATCTGCCACCAGGCACTTCACTATGTGGCTAGGCGCGTCACGATCTGCCATATTTTACGATTGGCTTACGACGAAAGCATAACGCTACGGGCACACTTGCTCATTTGAAGCCATAGAGTAGGTATAGAGCATGCTACCTAGTAGCATGTGTGTCAGTGACATTGCTAGTAATTGCCACAAATCAACAGCCGTTTGATTTATGAACATGCTCATTGGAATATCGGGGGGAAGCCTCTAAGCATGTGTGAACAGGCTAGCTTGTGAGCGTGCTCATTTCAATCCGATCTCAGTTCGCGCCTGCGCATTCTTTGCAAAAATGTCAAAATAGCCTGCTGGGGAGACGAAAAAACCTCGTTTTACGTGATTTATTATGGGAATCACGAATATATTTGGAACGCAAGGTCACTAGGTCACTAAAATAAAATAAAATACCCACAACAGATTTCCGAATTCCCCAAAAGCTTCTTTGCCTCCAAAATGAAACCACATTCCATTGAAATTAGCATTTATTTTTTAATATTCAGTCATTTTCGGATTTCTTGACATCTTGGACTTGGATTTTAAGCGCTCTTGCGGCGATTTTTCGCAAAAACAGCGCTATATAAGTTGTCCAAATTTATTATTAAATTTATTATTGGACCCAAATCCACCGTGTTATTTTTTTACGTCAGAAGATTCTTAAATAATATGCGTTGATTCTTGAATATGCATTGCGAGCAATAATATTATTTTGTTAAGTTCTGAGCGAATAGCTGACTCCATTTAACATTTATTTGACATGAGCATGCTCATATTGCTCATTAAAGAGCATGTGTGTTCAAATGTTGGCCTTGAGCACGCTCATTCACAAGAAAGCTCAAACCAAGCCTGCTCATTTATGAGCAAATATGGACAGTTGTCATTATCTCTCATTTGAGCATGCTCATAAGCCGGCTTGTTTTTTTTTTTTTTTCTCTTTATTCATCATAAAACTTTTTATATAGTTTTTACAGGTGATTTGACCAACACGCTAGGCACATGCCCGTATTATGGTAGTCGAAAATAATGTTAATGAGCAAGTGTGTCAGTACCATAACGCACATATCGTGGTCTGACACAGGCATAAATTTTGATATTTTTTCTGCATATGGTATACCAGACTTAATTTTTTTTTTTTTTATTATTGAAAGAATAGATAATACATATTAAAATCAACAAACAAGTCCTGCTAAGCCAATTGAATTGGCTTGTCAACAGGTGCTTATATTTTAGTTACATATAGATTTTTTACATTTAAATTTTACATCTTATATCTACAGATTCAACATTTATTCATACATATCAATATCAATATTTTTTTCCGATAGCCAATTTTTCACCATATATTTAACCTTATTCATAGAATTACATTGCTTTATAGTTTCAGGTAATAAATTAAATATCTTCGGTATAATGTATTCAAATGTTCTCTGTCCGTACTTATTGTTAAATTTCGGAACTATTAACCCGTCGTTGCGCGTGAATCTAGTGCTGTATTTATGTTCTAATTTCTCTTTATGCTGCGGGGTAAATATATGTTGAATTATAATTTTGTGCCATAGTATTGCCTTAACTTGTAAAATTTTGGCACTCTGAAGCAGCAATGGTGTATTATGTCTCCGTTTGAAAATATTAGGGACGACCAATAATTTTACAATTGCGTTTTGTACAATTTGGACTTGTTTCAGATTGGTTATGGTAGTATTTCCCCATATTGTTAAACCATATCTTATAATAGATTCTACCAGTGACATATAAATTATTTTAAGTGTTTCAATTGATAGGAAAAAATTTAATGTGTACATTCTGCCAGCAATTGATCTGAGTCTTTTACAGTTTTTTTTTTTATATGTTTGTCCCATTTACAAAAACAATCTACTGTAACACCAAGATACACGTATTCCGTAACTAATTCTAAGCTTTCACATTTACAATTAGTTGGAATATTTTTACGAATGCAATTAATATTATGAGAAATAATATTAGGATTAAATTGAAATTTGGCATTAGGTGATCTTACATGCCTTACTTTGGTTTTTTTTAGCATTTATTAATAGTCCTGCGTCATGTGACCATTTACAAAGTTGATTTAAGTCAATTTGCATGAGTTCAATCGCAATTTTTAGATCTTTATGTGATATGACCAATGCCGTATCATCTGCGAATACAAAATGTTTAACAAAAGAGAAAAGTTTTTTCATCATAGTTACATAAATTATATATAGTGTAGGTCTTAATATAGAACCTTGTGGAACTCCTGCAGATACATTTTTTGTTTTACTAAAAGTATTATTTATTTTGGTACATATCTCTAAGATAATCTTTAAATAAATTTAATACATTTCCTCTTATTCCAATTTTTTCTAGATCTAATGATACTAAGTTTAGAAATAATGTTGTTACACTAATTTGTCCGATAATTTTTATGCATATTATTTTCGTACTCAATAAAACTGGTAATATATTTATATATTTAAAAAAAATTATTCCGACTATGCTAAACTTGTAATTAAAAAAATTGCAAGAATATTATAAAATATTGCGACCTCGTAACATTTTTTTGTTTACGTGCAAAAACAGCATTTTATGGATTTGGAAATACTTAGTAGATGTTATTGGATTTGTGCATACGTGCCGTATTGGTTTATTTTTGACATTATTTAATTAATAATTATTTATAATAATAATAATTTAATTAATTTAATTAGATTACTAATGTACTGCGTACTGTCAGTTTTCAAGTATTTAAATTATCAGTGATATTTATCGACAGTTTTAATATTATAACTCGTAGTGTGATTGACTAAGGTTGGGTTGATTCACAGAAATTCAAGTGTAACAATGTCATCAAATGGCCATTTTTTCATTGACACAATTTTTTTTTTAAGCTCTCCATAAAACAGTTATACACCAAATTATTACGGAGAAGATTACAAAATATAAGAGAAAAAAATGCCAAGGGGGCAGTTTCACTATGTTGAGACATATGTCAAAAGATAGTTACTGAACTCTCTATAGGTAACATTGAAGATGTCAATGCTTAATGCAGAATCGTTAAGCAGTTGAATTGCTCTATTTAATGGGGCATTCTGAAAGGAAGAAGTTCTCGCTTTCGGAGCATAAAAAAGTGTGTGGGATCTCCCACGAGTATACACGTTATGGACATATAGGTTAATCTCCTTCAACATAGGTGGATTCAGTGCAGTACAAAAAAATATATATAATATATATTTAAATAGTATTATATATAATATATAAAATACTATTTAAAAGGTCCCCCGTTAAACACTGTTTCTAGATGCGTTTCAGTTTTCTATCAAATTGTAATAAGCATAGTTGTCTTCATTCTCTGATGTCGGTCTTAGAATCAGCACATTTCAACTGTCAAAAAAACGAAATGGCGTTGAATGGCCATTTGATAACATTGTTACATTTGAAATTCCGAGTACACCCCAAGCTAACAATTCAAAATAACTCTAGTCATCTTTGTATGTCTACACAGGCTGTAACACGCACGTAGCCGAAGGATTTTAATCAGCGTTTTCTGAACATATTTGGAGTAAAAAAAGTACATGTCTTTTTGTTGTCCAACGATTTATTTTCCTATTAAAAACAAAAACATTTTAGCAACCGCACCTCGCCACTGGTCTCACTCCTACACGTCACAACGGGATCACGTAGGGAACGTACCCATACTACGTGACCAACTTTTTGCAATTTTTAACCCCCCCCCCCCCCCCCCGGTGACCAAAACCCTAAGCAACTCGCCGCTCATTTGTATGGAGCGTGACATTTTGAAGACCCCCCCCCCCCCTAAACGTGTCACGTAGTATGGGTACGTTCCCTAATAAGCGCGCTGTTCGCGTGTTACCGTGCTGCTGAAACGAGACGCAGCGTTTATCACGTGACCCACTAGGCTATGCACAATGACAACTCAGTTACCACGTGAGGTGGAAAAATATTAATTAAAAATATATATATCATCGGACAGCAAAATGACATCTACATTTTTAATCCAAATAATGCTCAGAAATCGCTGGTTAAAAAAATCATCCTGGTATGTGCTGTTACACGCTTTATATACAGGGTGTAACAGAACGTACCCGAGGGATTTTAACCATCGATTCCTGACATCATATGGAGTAAAAAATGTAAATGAAATTTTGGTCTCCGGTGACATTTTTGATGTTTTTTTTTTTCTACAAAAACATAAAAAAATGGTAGTTGTTGAACAGTTGGAGGCGGGGTAAGGGGTTCGTCGGACACCCGGCTGAGTGACCAGTGATGACATGCGGAAGAATTCTATTTTTGTTTGATTTTGAAGAAAAAAATTTTGAAAAAAAAAAAAAAGTTGTCAAAAAAAGTCACCGGAGACCAAAATTTCATTTACATTTTTTACTCCAAATATGCTCAGGAATCGCTGGTTAAAATCCCTCGGGTACGTCATGTTACACCCTATATTCACCATCTAATGTCTTTTTAGGATGTTTTGAGAGCATTCTTGGGGTTTGGAGTGCTTTTTTTAATTTTTATATGAACACCGCACAAGAGTCCCAACTGCTCCAGTCTGAAGCCAGTGAGACTATGGCATCCCCAATTGGGATATGTTGTGAGGCTGAAGGTAGTAGGGAGGGGAAGGAGATAGGGAAGAGGAAGGTGGAGAAGTACCTGGCTATTCAGATCTGGTCACCAAACACGGCTAATGCCATTTCAAGCAACATTTCAATTCCGAATGGTGGTCTTACACCAGGGCGATACTGAGAGTATCTTCTTCTTCTTCTTTGTGTGCAGTATCAGGTCCCCCCGACGTTGGCGATCACTCTTGAAAATTTCTCTCTGTCTTGCGCTGCCCGGAATAGCTCCTCCACACTTTTAATGCCGGTCCACTCTCGTATATTACGCAGCCAAGACATTTGTCTCCTACCAGGCCCTCAGCGACCCTCTATCTTGCCTTTCAATATTAAATGGAGCAAGTGACACTTCTCCCTTCGAAGTATATGACCAGATATGAAATTGTCCTGATTTTTATTAATGTAAGCAGTTCTCTATCTGCTCTAGCCCGCCTGAGAATTTCTGTGTTGGTGATCATATCGGTCCATGGGACCTTGAGCATTCTCCGGTGAAGCCACATTTCAAAAGCCTCTAACCTGTTCATGGTATTTACTTTCAAGGTCCCACATTCATAGAGCAAGACCGACCACACACAACATTTTAGCATTTTCTGCCTTAGAGTATCTTCCACTCCGTAAATGCACTATATATTATTTTAAATGAATAAATTGTGAAATAACACAAATTAATCAAATAAAATTTATTTGCCACGCCGGGATTCGATCCCGCGACCTTCGGTGTGCGAGTCAAGAGCCAAAAAAACTTGGACCCTATAAAAACACTTTTAAATCCAGACGCTTAAATTACTCGTAATTCTGTTATAACTTTCCTCGCAAAACCTTTTCGTGTTTTATTTAGCGCGCATGCTTTATTTAGTTTTATTTTTGAATGCAGATTTACAATTAGTTCAAGAACAAGAAAGAAGTAAACATGTAGGTAAGCAATGTTTTATACAGTCCGCCATCTTTTCCTTCTTCTCGTAAAATAATGGTTACTGGTTCAGTGGTTATGTTGCGAGAAACAGGCTGGATTCTGAACCCGGAATGCTACCTCTCCATGGTATGGGCGTTTTACACGGGACTTTTTTCCATACCGACCCCGTGTGGAAACCAAATCGGACCCTTTATGAAAAAAATTTGCTTTGAACGATCGTTTTTTTTTGTTGGAAACATTTAAATGTTAATAACATTACATACATTTAAAAAATCCAGTGCAGTTAACACGCGGTAGAAGCGAAACTTTGCCAAAACAATCTCAACCAATGAAGAGCCAAGGAACCTTGAAAAGTGAGGTCATAACCAAAGCAGCCAATGAGCCGTCACTTCGGTTGTATATCTCAACTAATAGGAGTCGTGATAGGAGTTTGATGCCTCGCAGGTGTTGTAATGCGTCATTTCAGATACATTCGAATTCCAAATCACAACGGGGCCATAGAAGTTTCATTTCAACAAAAAAAATCTAGTGCAGTTTACACGCGGTAGAAGCAAACCTTACCAAAACAATCTCAACCAATGAAGAACCAAGGAACCTTGAAAAGTGAGGTCATAACCAAAGCAGCCAATGAGCCGTCACTTCGGTTGTATATCTCAACCAATAGGAGTCGTGATAGGAGTTTGATGCCTCGCAGGTGCTGTAATGCGTCATTTCAGATACATCCGAATTCCAAATCACAACGGGGCCATAGAAGTTTCACTTCAACAAAAAAAATCGAGCGCAGTTTACACGCGGTAGAAGCGAAACTTTACCAAAAAATATAAAAATTAATGTATGTTTCCTTGCTTGCTTGTTTGTTTGTTGTTTGTGGATTGCTATATTAAGCAGAGGAATTGTTTGAATCTTTCAAAATATCTTCTTTCCACCCTCGCGAAGGTTTCTGGATTAATACAACCACGTGGCAATACTTATGAAAAGTTTGTTACAAAAACTCTTACGAAACTCTGAAACATGTCACAATTTGAGAATAACGTTTTGAAAAACAATCAATTGTTGGGAATCATTGGGACGGATGGGAAAGGACACGCAGGGAGAAACTATTTATTAAGTGCCGGGAACTTGCTAGTAATAAATAAAAAGACATTTTATTAACTTTTTTTACTTAATATTATATAGATACGAACTAGAAAAACTAACAATTAGATACAAGCAAATTACATTCTGTTTCCCCTTTTTGTAGCTGGGAGATAAAAAAAAAAACAAATAAATGTTTTCATTCTTACGATTTCATACAGATGGTCGCCATTAAATAAGAAATGATATTTTGGGACGGCACCAAATCGGACAAAAATCGCATCAATCGGCTAAAAAGGGCCATTGTCATCTTTGGGGATGCTGTTTGGAGGGTCTTTTAATTAAAGGGGGGAGAGGAAGTTCTGGGAAGGAAAACGTATAAGGGGGGAAGTAATCCAGGGGTTAGTGTGTTCAGGATTGACAGACGTATGAATCCATCTCTCCCGCTGCGGTGTAAGACAATCGGGTCAAGAGGGATCAGAATTAAGTCCCTTAACCGGCCTCTCCCGATCCAACCTGTCCAAAGATTAAATAATATTTTAAATATAATATGAAATAAACGTGCAATATTTCCATGTAGGTAGTATGGTTACGAAAAAAAACATTGACAAACGACAGATAATATCCGCACCATCAAATAATCAAATAATATCCACCATCACGAAAATTTGATATCAAAAGAAATCACGTAATTTTTTTCATCCCTAATTCGTATGAAATGACGAAAACGGACGATTAAAAGCATCGTGTAAAACGCCCATAACTGCGGTCGGAGTATCGTAAAAATCTTCACGCTTCATACAATACATAATGATATTTTTATTGTGATTTGTTTGTGGGGTACTTCGCCGTATTGCGTTACCTCCTTATTTAGCCAACGTTTCTGCAGCGTTACAGAGTCCATCATCAGGGCAGATATGTAATCTGTAACGAAGTGGAACTTGTTTTGTAAATTATGAAGAATATACAATTTGTGCACATATTTTTGGAATAGGTAGGTGCTGTGATAAACACCAGTGGCGTAGCGACAGGATGGGTAACCTATTAAATGTAGGTATATTAATCGATGTGATGGGCTATTCGATTGAATTATTAATTAGGTAAAAAATCAAATATGTTCAGCGGCGACATACATAAATAATTAATTGATCAAAACTCGTGAAAAACATATTGACATCGTTGATTGACAAATTTGGGTATTTGTTGATTCGTTGTGGAGGGTTGGGGACGGTTAATAGATTAATCGGAGAGATTGTCGCATATTTAATAATAAACATCCTGACTAAATAACTAATAATATCATTCAGTGGGTATCCAAAGGCTCCCGGAAACCCTTCCGATAATAACCCTGGATGGTTACCCAACTTTTATAAACAATGCCATCTGTTAATTTGCATACAAATCAAATCCACACCGCCCGTTTGTCAGCCCACTCATCCACCACATGCAGAAATTCTCCTTTATGTATAATATATTTCAACCAATTTACACAAAACCTTGACAAATTATATACCTAAACCTTCATCATGAATCACTGAAACCGCATGAAAATCTGTTCAGTAGTTTTTGAGTTTATCGCGATTAGACAGGCAGACGTGGCGGAGGACTTTAATTTAAAATATGTAGGGACTCGAGTTGTAAACAAAATCGAAACGACTCTGATTTTTTAATGTCAATTGTCAAATTTCATCAATCTCTGAATAAAACTGAAGATGATTTTCAAATTTTAATTAATAGTTTGATTTGCAGGCATTAAAAACAAGGCGAACAATGTATAATGTATTGGAACACGGGGCGGGACGGGGTACCGGGGCCGGACGGGATACCTGGGCGGAACAACGTTTAAGTACTTGCTGATGTTACTATGAGAATGCATTTAGTTTGAATTTTATCAAAGGTCGGAGAAAAAGCTTGCAAATTATATTTTTGCTTTGCGACCCTAAGGTGAATATACTACTCACTTTTTTTAACGTAAAATTAAAATTACAGGTTTGATTATACATACTTTTGACTGATTAAAAGTCTAGTGATAACTCAACGTCAACAAATGCAACATCTATAATACGTGTTTTAAAGAACGTTATATCGAACGGATATATCCAGTTTCGTACTGGATTAGAAGAATCTATAAAAAAAACATAAAATATCAAGGAACTGAAAGAAGAAAAAAATAAACAAAAACTGACGTTTACGGGAAAAAAAGCAAACCTAAAGGAATGAAAACTACACCAAAGAAGCAAAAACATGTAATTAATTAGTACCCCATTGTGCCTCTGGTTCATTTCCCATTGTGCCCCGGGGATGGGGCAGAATGGGAAAATTCCCTTTTTTTCAGACACAATTTTTCGATAGTAATTATTAATTTAGATAAGTTTAACTTTAGTTTCTCTTTGTAGATAAATGAGTAAATAAACATACAAATTGACAAACAATGGTGTTAATACTTTCAAACTCTCTCAAACTGTAATCAAAGCTTAGCTATCCTATTCCGCCCCGCGTTCCCCTAAATGTGTTTTTTTAAACATAAATACAAACACAAGTAATAGGTCACCCCGAGTGGTTCGCTACGTTTGGTGATTTAGCAAGGGTATCCGGGTTCATGGGGTGAGGTTTGTGTAGGTCTTGGAGGCGGATGACAAGGACACACTGAACCCCAGATTCCTTCCCACCCCTTAAACCCTTTTGCTTACCAGAACTCTCCTTTCCTTTAAAAAACCCTCCACACAACATCCCCAAAGATGACATAGGCCCTGAGTGAAATTAATTTCCTCAGTGCCTCCTGTGTGGAGCTCATGTAAAAAAAAAAGGAATTTATCAGAAAAAAAATCACCAGGTTTATTGAAATTATAAATATTTGTATGCATACATAAATGGTTTGCATTCGTATGGTATTCAAATATGTCATAGGTAATGCGTATATTAGCTGCAGATGTACGTAATAGATTTTTAAAGAAGCTGTTACAAAAATTGGATGACAACGCTACAAAAAGCCCACACTTCATTCATTAGTTAAAAACGTAATTGGTTATTACGAAATAAAAGGTTCAACCTCAAACCCATTTATTTACTTGAACAGTGTTCATTATTATCCGATCGTTGTCTCAGCCCACCCCTGCCCCCTGCCCCCTGGCCTTGTGTTATATTCGAAGACTGAACTTTTATAGGTCATGGCTACACCGCCACAATAGTTTAATAGCCCACGTTTTTACTGACCGACCAATGTGAACGAAATTTTCTTGAAAAATACGTATCTCCACTTAGTTACATTTGACACATTCTCAAATCGGATGCGAAATTATTAATTGCTAATTGCTAATTGCAATGCTTAAGTGATATTACATTTTTAAACCGAAGCAAATATTTTCTCTGAGGCTATCTTTTATCGAGGAAATATATTATATATAAATCCTTCTCAATTTTACATACACATATCGTTTTTAATAAATATTATATGTTATTAATTTATCCGCCTCGGAACCGACTTTGTCTAGCGCAGTGGTTCCCAACCTTTTTCTGACCCGGGACTACTTGTACTACGCTTATTTTTTCGACAGGGACCACCAGCAGTGGCGTAGCGAGGGAGGGCGGCGCCCCGGGTGCCACCCGATCGAGTTTCACCCCCAAGACCACAATTCTCTAGCCACCCCCCCCCCCTCCCAGGACGGAACATTTTTTTATGAAGTTTTACGAAATTTGTGTTCTTTTGTGTTCGAAATTTGTAAACTTAAATGGATGGGAGGGGGGGGGGTGACACCGCGTTATCCGCCCTAACCGTCCCAGGTGCCACCCATGGTAGCCTAAGCCACTGCTTGTGATCAGTGGCGTAGGCTAGCATGGGTGGCACCCGGGACGGATAGCACAACGGGAGGGGCGTAATGGGATAGGGTTTGACGATCTCCGTAGTCCAGTGGCTAAGACTCTTGACTCACATTCCGGAGATCGCGGGTTCGAACCCGGCATGCGCAAATAAATTTTATTTGATTAATTTGTGTTATTTCACAATGAATTCATTTAAAATAATATATAGTATATTTGCGGCATGTTCCAGAGTGGAAGATACTATTAGTATCGCCCTGGTGTAAGACCACCATTCAGAATTGAAACGTTGCTTGAAAATGGCTTTAGCCGTGTTTAGTGACCAGATCTGAATAGCCAGGTACTTCCCAACCTTCCTCTTCCCCACCTCCTTCCCCTCCCCACTACCTTCAGCCTCACAACATACCCCAATTGGGGATGCCATAGTCTCACTGGCTCCAGACGGGAGCAGTTGAGACTCTTGTGCGGTATTCACTGTAAAAAAAAAAAAAAAAAAAAAAAAAAAAAAAAAAAAAAAAAAAAAAAAAAAAAAAAAAAAAAAAAAAAAAAAAAAAGGGTAGGATGGGTTCTAGCAGAATATTTACCGTAACGGAGGGGGTAGAATGGGGTGGGGCGAAACGGAATGCCATAATGGACACTGACCACAAGGTATAAATAATGATACACTGAATATTGTCCCGATTTTTTTATTCAGACTTTTCGACCTGGGACCGCCCGCGCGCTGGCTCGTTTATTGACCGGCGGACCATCGCGGACCATCTTCTACCCTCTTGCGGACCACTGGTTGGGAAACCCTGGTCTAGTGAGATGGGTAAAAGAAAACTATGGACATAAATAAAAATAAATTAACTTTGGGTTGCCGGCACTAAATCAAAAAATCAGAGTGGGGAGACCACGAAGAACGTTTTTTGTAATAAATGAGAAGTAAGATTTTTTTCAATATTTTTTTCGTCGAATTCCAATGCACCTTTTCCTATAAATATGGTCGTCTTGTTAATATTTGTGGTTTCTTCTTTGGAGTCGCTAGATGTCGCATCGCTTTCTTTTGCCTGTTCATTTTGGAGTGGTTTGAAGATTGGATTTGGATTTTTAAAAATATATTTTTTATTTTGAATTTCGTAGGATTCGATCGTTGGTCGGCTGAATGTCTGCAAAGGTTCGTCAGGCGCTTTATACCACTACAAAGGGGACTTGCGTGGGACTGTTGATTTATCGTATTATATTGGAACCGAGTAAATAAATACTTTATTGCTACCTCATTCTCTCGCAGGCCAAATCCTATAGTCTCTAGTTTCTCTCTTTTTAGTGTCGCTCGTTTCAGTTTCAACGAGTTTCAAATCACAACGGTGCTAAAGAAGTTATCACTTCAAAAAAATAGTTGCAATTACTCTGGGCAACTCGTACGCGGGCAGAAACACAAATTTAAAAAAAAAAGTTTTTAACCTGTAAATCTTTTTTTGGCGAGTTGGTACGAAAAGTTAGTTTGTTTGAAGATTCAACCTATGTATTAGCATTGCCGAGTTAGTTATAAATCATTTTTGTTATCTTTTCTTATCTCTTTCTTTATTTTTTTTCTAAAGTTAGTAGTTTACATTGTGGCGTTTACCTGTTTACCTGAAACATATTTTTAAAGATTTTAACAGTTGTGAAATAATATAACCTACCTTTGTTTATTAATGTACTTCGAATGTGCTTACTATAATTGCTGCACTTTAAAAAAATTATACTAATTCGCGGTGTTCTTAAACAGGTGGTAAAGGCGGGAAAAGGGTGAATCAACATTTCGGAATTTGGAATCGATTTTGTGGTGCAACTTTTTGATTTGGTCTTTCGTCTTCGAGAAATAGATTCCAAAATTTGCTTTTCGTAGTAAGAATTTCGAAATCGGTTGCTAATAATGAATCGGTTGCTGAATTTAATGTTTCAAAGACCCAATCTTGTCTGATTACGTCCAAAAGGGATCGAAATGAAAATCTAGTCTCTTTCAACGGAAGCAATCTTCCGAACAGGCCCTCCATTGATATGCTTGGTGTAACCCTAAGTGACCAGCTCAGGTATGGGGGCTCCATCGAAGCCAGAGTAAAGCTAGCCTCCCAAAAACTGGGCGTACTGTACAGGGCCCGCAGATACTTTAATAGTACACAACTGCTAACCCTGTACAAATCGCAAGTGCGCCCCACGGTTGAATTTGGCAGCCACCTCTGGTCTGGAGTTCCAAAATACCTGAAAAATACCCTCGACTCTGTGCAGAAACGGGCGGTCCGTTTGATAGATTCTCCCATCTTAACAGACGGATTGCAATCTTTAGAGCACAGGCGTCGGGTGGGAATGCTATCCTTGTTCTACCGGTATTACAATGGAAGATGCTCCGAGGAACTAGCATCATTGATCCCTTCGGCACCGGTGCATAGTCGGGAAACACGCCAAACGCGTGCCCAACATTTGTACACAGTTGACATTTGTCACATGAGAACGGGTCGTTTCTTCGACTCATTCTTGTGTTCAACAGCTCGGCTGCGGAATGATTTGCCGGCCTCTGTGTTTCCTCCTTCCTACAACATGGGTCTCTTCAAGACCAATGTTCATTCCTTCCTCTCCTCAAAAAGACCCTCCACACAGCATCCCAGATGACATAGGCCCTGAGGGAAATTATTTTCCTCAGGGCCTCCTGTGTGGAGTTAATGTAAAAAAATAAAATAAAATAATAGTTACTAACTAACAGCAAACAGCTCATAATTGTCACTTACTTTTTTTAAAATGCGTTAAGGCGGTACACAGTCCTAATAATTTTTGTTTGCTCAAAACTCATATTTTAATCATTTCCGGCGAATCCGTAACTATAATAACTTTTTTATTTCCATGCCGCACAAGAAATGCGAGTTATTTATATACTACATTAATAAAAACGGTACCTTACCGTGTAGGTACATATCTTACGTACAACGATTTCAAAACTTTATAACCCGCTTTTCAACTATAAAGTTAGCGGTAAGCACCAGATTTTATTTTTCTAGCCGATGAATTAATAACTTCGGGAGGACAACATGGAGACACATATTAAATATTTGTAACACGTTCTTTAGAATTAATTAAAATGAACGCGGCAGAAAGGTCGAATCTCCAGGCCTGCTTGGGTGAATTCGACCGTACGTTTGTACAATATGCCGTGACGCGGTATTTACACGCTTTCTTCACTACGTCGTTACGATTCCCACATTATTTATCTTCTTCTTCTTTTCTTTGATACGGTAAATTCGACAGTAGGTCCGTCCAGTGCACGGGTCGCGAGTCGCAATTTGTTTACACGGCTTCTTTACTTACGTCGTTAAGATTCTGAATATATTTTAGGGTACTATTGTCGTCTTAAAACATAGACCCGGCTCTAATATTATCGTTTCGTACTGTACAGAGTGTACAGGGCCCGCAGATACTTTATTAGTAACTTATCTGCTAACCCTGTACAAATCGTAAGTCCATCGCAAGATTCTCAAGGGAGCCACCTCTGATCTGAAGCCCCTAAATATCTGAAAAACCCTCCACTCTGAGCAGAAACGGGCGGTCCGTTTGACAGATTCTCATAGCTTGACAAGCGGATTGCAATCTTTAGAGCACAGAAAATGCTGTCCTTGTTCTACCGGTATTTCAATGGAAGAAGCTCCGAAGAAAAACATTCTTTCGACACCGGTGCACAGTCGGGAAACACGCCAAATGCGCGCCGCACATTAACTCAGTTGAAATTTGTCACGTGAAAACGGGTCGTTTATACAACTTGTTCTTGAGTTAAGAGGGTATTACCAGAGAAAACCAGAAATATATCATTTTCAAATCAGATTTTAGACGTATTGACTCTTTTCCACAAAAAATTATAAATGAATTTCGAAAGATTGATCTTTTATCTAGCATTCGCATGTAATAAATTTTGAGAAATTTTTTAAATTTTTAGTATAATAAGGTTATTCCATAGGTCGTTGGCAGATTTGTTAAATTTTCAAAAAGGATTTTGTATTATACCACACCCATTTCAAATAATATAATCATGCAGTAAAATAAATCTATACATTATCTAGCAAATGCATGTTTTAGAATTTTAATTTTAGTTTCAATAAAATCATTAAAAAATATGTACGTACATGTGTTTCTTGACGAAAATTGGTCCATTTGTGTATTTATTTGCGCAATTACAAACTAATATATTTCAGATTTTTTTAACATTCTTATTAAATTTAGACATTATTGAAAAATGATAAATACCTACTTATAATCAAAAAATAATTACAAAAAGTACATTATTTTAATAGTTTTATCATCACGCCTGTCAGCATTTTTGGATGAAGGTATAAATTAAAGCTAATTTGGATTGAAATAAATTCGATATTGAGTTATAATTTAAAAAAGCTGGTACGGAGAATAATTAATCTTTCTCATTGTAACCGCCCTGCACGATCGTAAGAACAACTTTCGACGAAATGTGGATTTTCGTCCGCTGGCTGGTTAAACGCTCTTAAACAGCTCGGCTGTGGAACGATTCGCCGGCCTCTGTATTTCTTCCCTCCTGCAATATGGGACTCTTCACCCAGATTTACTCCTTTCTTTCCACAAAAATGCCCACAACACACCATCCCTAAAGATGATGCCTTGAGGAAAATTATTTTCGTCTTGGCCTCCTGTGTTGTATTAATGTCGAAAATTAAAAAAAGGTGAAAAAAAAGAGAGACTTTTGTTTTTTGGGTGATCTGTGTGATTCTAATTCCACCATAAGAACCACTAGTTTCCGTAAAGCCTGTAAATTAATGTCCAGTGACAAAATCGCGAGACGTTGCTGGGCAAAGCGTTATTTTGATGTAAATTATAACTTGGGTTATTAAATGTATAATTTCCTTCCGTGGTGAAAGATACCCTCTCACCATCCGCTAACAAATTATAAAGTGAGCATGGCTCGCAATGCATTTAAAACGCAAAACATGTTGGACCTGTTCAATAATAATTGCCTCCCATTGGAATTCGGCTCGGTAAACCCTCTCTTTAGATTTTTTGTACTTATTCGCTGGTACACACAGTACCTACACAGGTAGTTTTTTCCTTGATGCACTTGAATGAAAATATGTTTAATATTTTTGTTATTCGGCGGTATATCCTTTCTGCACACACCCTTTCGGGGACACTTAGTTATATTGTGTGTAAGTTTGATACCATATTTTCCCTAAACCGATTGCATATTGTATAGAAATATGCCGGGGGTCAACTGTCGAGGGATCAAATGTCATGGAACCGGAATATAGGTGTAATTCCAGCAAGTAGGTACACTATTACTTTAGATATTCTTCATAGGGAGGCGTCTACTAATATCTACAGGAATTCCAAAAACTGAATTAATCGAACTAATATCTATGAGAACCAAAGTGTTGACGAATATCTACAGCTCAAACTGTTGACTAATATCTATGAGAACCAAAGTGTTGACGAATATCTACAGCTCAAACTGCTGACTAATATCTATGAGAACCAACGTGTTGACGAATATCTACAGCACTGGCAGAGGTTGGATTTGCAATTATGTATAGCATATTGGAATAGTGTAATATTGCGTATGCAGTTTAAAAAACTTAATTTATGTAAGTATGTATGTAAAAATCCCTAATATCGGAATATTGGACACATTTAGCTGATTAGTCCAACCTACGCTCTGTAGATATTAGTTCAACCTAAGCTCTGTAGATATTAGTCAACACTCTGAAGTTCGTAGATATTAGTTCAACATATGAGCTTTAGATATTCGTCCGACATACAGGCTGTAGATATTAGTATCTGGAGTCCTTCATAGTTCATCCAGTAGTGGGATGTTCGTATTTTTTTAAAAAAATTTTAAAATAATATTGGTAAGCATATTTTCACACGAAATTCGGTACCCCCTCAATTTCGGCGCCCTAGAGGTCTAGCAAAGTCGATCGATAAAACCCTATCCGTCATCTGTGGTCAATTATCAATATTTGCTAGCACGGTTCACGATTGTTGTTTGTTAAACACATTTATATTTTATATTCTACTATATTCTTCCATACTCTTTTATACTCGACTTGACGACCTCCGTAGTCCAGTGGCTAAGACTCTTGACTCACATTCCGGAGGTCGCGGGTTCGAACCCGGCATGCGCAAATAAATTTTATTTGATTAATTTGTGTTATTTCACAATTAATTCATTTAAAATAATATATAGTATATTTGCGGCATGTTCCAGAGTGGAAGATACTATCAGTATCGCCCTGGTGTAAGACCACCAGTCAGAATTGAAACGTTGCTTGAAAATGGCTTTAGCCGTGTTTAGTGACCAGATCTGAATAGCCAGGTACTTCCCAACCTTCCTCTTCCCCACCTCCTTCCCCTCCCCACTACCTTCAGCCTCACAACATACCCCAATTGGGGATGCCATAGTCTCACTGGCTCCAGACGGGAGCAGTTGAGATTCTTGTGCGGTATTCACTGTAAAAAAAAAAAAAAAAAATACTCTATAGTCATTTATTGTTTCCATACTCTTTAGTCATTTACATTCTTTTATATTTATTTGTATTCTTTAAATTTCTTTAATATTATTTTATATAATATGTATTTATAATATATATATATATATATTTTTTTTTTATATTCTCGCACATTTCTTTATATTGCGTCTGTTTATATACTGTATATGAAAATCGACTACCACAACACAGGCATGTGCCTTGTATGGTTGGCGAAAAATCCCTAATTCATGAAACAAACAATTCAAAGAATAAAGAAACTTTAAAATTTAAAAATTTTCCGACCGACCATTGATAAATTTTAGCGCGGTCTCCATAGTATCAGGTAAATTTCGGGTAACTATCAATAACATGTTTTTTTTTAATTATGTCGTTCGTTATGCAAAATTATTGGCTTGTTTAATTAACGTACTGAGCTAACGAAGCTCTTAGAAATTGAAGACATCGTATATGCTATCCATAAATAATGCATCTAAGACGCAATCAATTTATTCCGTTCGATTTTTGAGAAACGAAAATGGTTTAAATATTAATAAAGATGTCAACTAATTAACTCCCGTTTATTGACAAAATAATTATTTCAATTCAACATTAGCAATTTATTAATATTTTTACGTAATTGCTTGGCGTCTGACATTTCGTAACGTCAATTCATAAAAAAATACCTGCAGTGATGCCAGCGTATATCGATTTCTTATTTATTCCCCTCAATGTCAATATCGAATCGGTTGTCAACGGTGAAAGCCTGCTCGGGACATCGATATAAAATCATCGGAAGTTAGGCCTATCGATCCGATATCGAAAAGTTATCAATAGAGAACTCGAGTCCAATTTCTTTATTTTTTTAATGAATAATGACCTTCTAACTTACATAACTGCATTTTTATTTTTTATTTTTAGAGTTAGTTTTAATAGTCAAAATAATTGTCAAAGTTTTAATTTTTCAAGATCCCCCTAAAACCACCGTATATGTACGGAGAATCGTGTGACGTCATTACTCCTGAAAAATTACCATAGGATCGGGCAATCAGCTAATCAACTGCCGCATTTTCAAGCATTCTCCCTAGAAGTAGCATTACTATTTTTTGTGCTGTAGTTTTTGAATATTTTCAATAATAGAAACTAACTAATAAGAGATACCCTTATTTTTGAAACACTATTTAGGCCTGAATAATGTTTGGCTTGTGTCATATCATACATTCCCATACAATGACTTTACGGTGACGTCACGACACGTCGAACAGTGACGTCACCACTAAAATTTCAATAATGCCAACTTGACGGCGTGTTTTTACGAATCGATTAAAAATTGACTTTTTAATAATTTTTTAAAAACTCTGGAGTTAATATTATTAAATAAAACTTATATAATCAGAATCAGCGTTTATTGGTCTATAGTCTATATGAACATATTTTTTTAAAGCCATAATATTTTTCACTGGAGTTTCCTTATTGCCCGGTGCAAGAACTCCAGGGCGATGTTTCGGGTCATAGCACTCACGATTCGGCCCTGCAAGTTCTGCACTCTTATAGTAACATCAACTTCTTTTGCTTAACTTTTGATAAGAATCTTATCATATTGACTGCCTACTCAACTAATAACTGACGATTACTACTGAACTGACCCGCATTCAATGTTATCTAACACGTGGAAATAGAAATGTCAATAAATAACATTTATGCAATTATTTGCATAACAATAAGTTACGATGAAACGCCTATCATCTGAACTATTGTCACCTTTGTGTTGTCCGTAACATCCAAATCCGTGGTCGTCAAATTGCGGCCCGCGGCAGTGTCCGCCCGCGTGTCAAGCCCGCGTGTCAAGCCCGCGTGTCAAGCCCGCGTGTCAAGCCCACGTGTCATGCCCGCGTGTCAAGCCCGCGTGTCATGCCCGTGTGGCGTGCCTCCCGCACAAATATCTGCTGCTTTCTTTTTTATATATATTTTTTTAAGTACAATTTTATATTATCCTGATTTTTTTTCAAATATTTTGTGTACGTATAACCTTATGATTTTAAAACGTTGATTTTAATTGATTTGTCATATGATTTTAAAACTCTCAGCTGGTTTTTGAACACATCCTAAGTCGATTTTAAACGCGCGCATTGTGTACTTCATAGGGACTCCAAATACTACAGCCTGTATGTCGGACGAATATCTACAGCTCATATGTTGAACTAATATCTACGAACTTCAGAGTGTTGACTAATATCTACAGAGCGTAGGTTGGACTAATCAGCTAAATGTGTCCAATAGTCCGATATTAGGGATTTTTACATACATACTTACATAAATTAAGTTTTTTAAACTGCATACGCAATATTACGTTATTCCAATATGCTATACATAATTGCAAATCCAACCTCTGCCAGTGCTGTAGATATTCGTCAACACTTTGGTTCTCATAGATATTAATCAACAGTTTGAGCTGTAGATATTCGTCAACACTTTGATTCTCATAGATATTAGTTCGATTTTTTCAGTTTTTGGAATTCCTGTAGATATTAGTAGACGCCTCCCTTCATAGGTTCTCAACGTGGGCGATAACGCCCCCTTGTGGGCGTTCGAGACTTTCAGGGGGGCAGTAGAAGACCCAGAGAAAATTAGAGAGCGTTGAGATGGCACAGTGAGGGCGTGGGCAGATAAAAAAAATATTGTCTAAAAAGGACAAAAAACACGGTAATCTCGTACTAATAAAGCAAAGGAAACTTTAATATTAGTTCATTTTTGTTATTGTATGTATTGTAATCATTTTTATCACGTGTGCGAAAATTCACATATTTCGGTAGTTCGGGAAGTGGATGAAAATTGAACTGAAAGATTCCATTACAGATATACTTGTAATAATAGGTATCAACCCGATACTTTAATACGAAAGAATATCGCCCCCCCCCCCCCCCAATTCATAAGTGTGCGACCCGCGGTGATAACCCACATTGTCCTATGTGGCTAGTGTTGCCAGCTCCCATTTTATGTATTAGAGGATTTGATACGATTAAATAAAGGACATAGGATGAAAATAAAGGACATCAACATTTTTTTAAAATGCTGTTATGGTATCAGTTGCGATATTTATTAATAAAAAAAACATAATATAATATGTAATGTAACGTAGTTTGTCGTTAATCGAAGCCAAGTAAGTAGTACGACCTTTATTAATCTTTTTGCATTTAAAAGTATACTTGGTATTAGTTTTGGCTGCTCTAATGGCCGTTATACACGACATTTTTTTTCAGCCCGATTCCAATTAGACACAAAGGTCACATTTTTCGCTCTACGCGATCGCTATTTTCATATCTACGATTTCAATTATCATCACTGCAAACAACACACGAACCATGCTGTTCTTCTGTGTCTAATTGGAATCGGGCTGAAAAAAGATGTCGTGTATAACGGCCATAAGAGCTTCTTCGTTTTCTATAATGAAATTATAAAATTGTTTGCATTTCGTGTTGAAGTTCGACTTTATTTGTATTTCTGTTTTTACTGTGTCAATTTCTTACTTATTTCGGTTTTTGGTCCACGTATTCAAACAAGGAAAAAAATCTTTTCGGCTTGGGCGTTAGAAACTGGGATGGAAAATAGGTATTAAATTATTTTTAGCAGATTATTGTATTCATCCGTAGATTTGAGAATCTGAATCCAATTTTCAAGCACACTTTCGCACTTCTTATCGTCTATAATTTTCGCCAGGAGAGGCTTTAACATACAGAAACCACGCTGATTCATTTTTTTCCAAATTAAAGGACAAAGTATTGTCCTCTATTTAAGATTTCAAATTAGAGGACAAGATCAATTTTTGGGTCTGAAATACAGGACATCCTTTAAAATAAAGGACGTCTGGCAACCCTATATGTGGCTCTTGACCAGAAAAGTGTGACGACCGCTGATCTAAATTGTGTAGGTCGTAGGTACCTACCTACTACCTAGTATAATTATTTATAATTAGTGCTGTGTAGGTATCGATGAAATAACTTACCTATTCTAATAACGATTGCAATTTTTGTCAGCAATAATTTGCACGATTGTTGAATGAAGAATACGAGAATGTTTAATATTGTTTTATTTAGTAACCGAATAGGTACAATCATTTGGTAGGTACCTACCGATGAAATAAATTTTAAATGGTAATTTAAGACAATATTGTTGAATAAGTTTGAAGACAGTAAATTTGGGTCTAGTGAAGACGACAAATTCGATTAATTTAGTAAAGTTCTGGGGACTATCGCTAAATATATCAGGAATCGAGTTTATATTATTGTATAGTCGACAAATTCGGAAAAGAGGTTGGGAGAAGGTTAAGTTGGTTCTTTAGAAAGGAATATGGAAAGTTTCGGTTTTTCTTAGTAGACGGTGGTTGACATTGAAATTGTTTGTGCATGGCCAAAAGGGAAGATTATAAATGGGTGTTTATAATTTGTTAAATAAATTTCATTTTTATCGTGACATTAATTTAATGTTTCTAGTGCAAGGTATAGTATATGTACATATATAAAATAAGTATATTATATATTTAAAACGTTTTGAATATATATTTAAAAAGTGCATTGTTTTTTTGGGTTCAAGCGTTCTATCAAACTAGATTCATGCCCACATCATGACGGCTATCATGATAGTCCCCCAGGCAGCATCTCTAAAGATGACTTTTTTTCTGGGAAGAAAAAGAGTAGTTACTAATCTAGGGGTCAATGTGTCCAGGAGGTACGGACGTACGAATCCCTCCCACTGCGGTGCAAAGCAATGGGTCGAGAGAGCCTGGCTGGAGAGTAGGTGAACAAACGAACTAGACAAACCTCACCCAATGAACCCGGGCACCCCTGCTAAATCACCAAACGTAGCGAAACACTGGGGGTGATGACCTATGGCAAGGGTGTTGGTTATCAAAAAAAATGGTGCTCGGGGCAGCGGTAGCCATTAGAGGTGGGTAAGTTCTGCATTTTTCCGGAAGCCTCCGAGACTTGCTTCCTTTTAAAAGTACACGAGTTCTAGGAGCAGGTCCCGGGTCCGAGTTCTTAGGTGCGGACTGGGCACTGGGTATTGTTGCGGCGCACCGAAACGGGACGCACGGGTTCAAAGAACTCGGAACCAGGACCTACTCGTAGAACCCACACGAGAACTCAGAACCCCGGAGTCGGACAAGACCCGTACGAGGACAAGGACCCGTCACCCGTGCAATGTAGGTACATTCAATGTATCTACACTGCACGGTCTTTTATTGAGAATTTAAATAAGTAAATTAATAAGCTGTAATGCTTTACTATAAACTATTATTTTATAATGCACGTCACCCGTTGATTAACGATACCAGATAAGACGCTCTAATTAAAAACTACTCCGTGTCTAGCCGAAGCGGTCACGCACGTGTGTGTCGATCAACGAACAGCGATCGAATGAACGCCTAGCGCCCAGCTCGTGACTCAAGGGGAAGTGTCATAGTTGGCCGGCCGCGGGTAGCGGGGAGTGTCGGGAACTCACCGAGACCCGCGACTCATGAGTGGAATGGTGAGTGACGCCGGACGGTGGATCGCGGAGCAAGCCGGCGGCCACGGGGTGAGTCGAATGTATCGTAGTTCACGCGAGTCCGGGAGTGGGCGGAATGAATGGATTGTGTCGCGATTCACGTAGCTTGGAACAAGGCGCTTGGGTTTAAAGGAACCCGGGACTTGTATTCGAGTGCGGTTTTCGCGCTTCGGCGTTGAGTTGCTCGGACCGCCGGATTTATTTGGATGCGGAGAGTACTGGGACTGGGCCGGGTTCTCTGGGAGTAGTCGATTTGAAAAAGGAGTGGGAGTAGGAACCGCTTCCCGCAAAGGAGCGGATCACATGAGCCCATTCCAGCTGAACTGACACATCGCTAGTAGCCATACTTGTTTCCCAATAATGTGAATAGGTCCTTAAGGAAATTATTTCTCTCAGGGCCCCCCCCCCCCTGTGTGGAGTTATTTTAAATATAAAAGTCGAAAAATGATTTCTCACTATTAAATGAAGACAATATTAGCGAAACTCAATCGAAAATCTTGAGGCAGAAAAATCAGAAAAATATATTTTTTACACGTAAGCAGAAGGTCCTGGGTTCGAGTCCCAGAGGTGCAAATATTTTTTCTGATTTTTCTGTCTCCAGATTTTCGATTGAGTTTTGCTTATGTTGTCTTCATTTAATTAAATATTACAATTTGAGGTTTTACTCATAAAGTTAAAAATACAGATGTATCACTAATTACTAAAATATTCCCTGCATTTTTAATAAATAAGAAAATGTCTTTTACACAGCAATCTAACCACAAATATTTATAAATCACTTGAGTTTATTCAGATAACTGACATTCTAATGATAAATAACGTTTTTCTGCGGTAGTCTATATATAGGATTCGAGAGATTAAATGTCAGCATATTCATAATATTGTAGGTTGTAGGTGCCTACCGAATTATCTTTTGTATTATTTGAACCATTCTCGACAGTTTTAATGAAATCTGGACTTGGTTGATGTGTAATGGAGTGATGTTGATTACATTTTACTGAATAATCTACAATGTAATCAAGGAGTCATTGTGCTCAATTAAATTAAAATTAATAATAATATGCTGTCATGTTTATCTATGACGTTACATACTATTAGACGAGGGGTAGAAATCTCAAAGTGGGAAGACAAGAACAAGACAATTGCACCGATCTCGATATCTAGTACTTTAGTACTAAACTGCTACGCGTCGAGTAAGGTTGCGTCTTACCAGCACTTACCAGTAAGTAAATTGAATTTTAAAAAGTGCCAAAATGCCCCCCTGTGTGATGAGAAAATATTTCAATTACACGGCAAATAATAGTAAAGGCGAATGAATAACATTTCATTTGTAAGTACACGCAAATTACTGAAAATCGCTGAAAACAAAAGTGTTCCTTACTTTCCACATTATTTTGTGAGTATATGAGACTATGGCGAGTCTATTTCATAGCTAGTTTACTGTTCTGGATTATAGAAACACACGATTCACTTGTTTAATTTTTTTTTGTTCAATTTGGGAGGTCGGTGTGGGTATTGACGCCTTGAGAACCATTTAATGGATAACTAACACTCCTGCTGTAGGTCACTCCAAGTGGTTTGCTACGTTTGGTGACCCGGCAGGAGCGCCCGGGTCCATGTGGTAAGGTTTGACTAGGTCTTGGCAGCCAATGCATTTGCCCACCTACTGCGGGGCGGGCCGGACTGGGAGATTGGTTGAGGGAGACCTAATCTGGACCTCTCGTGCCGGACTCTTGACCCATCGCCTTGCACCATAGGTAGTGGGATTTTTACCTACCTACACCATGAATTTTATTGACACTGATGTTTTTTTCTTTTTTAATATAATAATAATAGATAATATATCTTTATTGAAAGAAATTTGCAAGATTATAACTAAAAAGTACATATTCAGTGTTATGTTTACAGTGGTTTAAAATTACATAAGTACAAAAGGATATCAACAGAAAAAATATATAAATATGAACAGTAGATAAATGAAAAATAGAAAATAGTTATAAATTTTGGTTTTTCAGTAATCTGCCTCACTAGGCTAGCCTGTGTTGAGGCAGTAATTTTTAAATCAATTTATAAGACTTATAGACATACCTGCACTTTTATTAAAAAAGTAATCACATAATAGATTGGTTACATTAATAATAATTTTAAATAAAAGCAACCAATACATTGCTTGTATATTTCCACTGTATAATACCAAATCATTAATAATTTCGAATTTGGGTGAGTGCACCGGTAAAGGCCCTATCATTATTTTTGATCCAAATTTTTATGTTATTTTTGAAAATTTTTTGGGAATCACATTTTTTTTATTCTATCTGGAAGAATGTTGTAAAGTCTTGTTGCAAGGTATCTGAAATTTCGTTGACCAAAAGTAGTATGCGTTTTGGGGATTTGTAGTAAGTCTTTGACATTATTTCGAGTACAGCGAGTATTTAATCTTTTTTCATAGTATTTATGTATATTTGTGTATAGATGAGTAAGGATTGTTTTTGCATATATCTGCCGAACGTCAAACACATTCATAATATTGAAGATTAAGTTCGAGTCTGTAATTAGAGGTAGTCTAAGAATCAATTTTATAATAGTTTTCTGTGCCTTTATGATTGGGTCTAGTGCTGATGCAGTACCGCCTCCCCATGCAATGATACCATACTCAATAATAGATTGACAGACTGCAAAATAAATCATTTTCAAGTGTTGTAAGTCGAGAAAGTTTCTTATCGTTCTGAAAAAGTGCATGGTTTTTCTTATTTTGTTTGCAATTATTTGAGTGTGTATATTCCATTGGAGATATGGATCAATTGTGAGGCCGAGATACTTCATCTGTGTAGTGCGCTCAATGTAAGGACACTGACAAGATTCATCGGAATTAAAACATTTGTGTATTCTAATGGAGGCATCATCATGAGGCTGACCTGTTATATTTATGCTTGATGTGACATATTTATTTTTCTCGGTGTTCAAGTGAGCGTATTTGTATCTAACCACTTTTTTACAATGTTTATATCCGTTTCAGCTTTTTTGTAGACATCTACCCAAGTGTCAGCTTCAAACAGTAAAACAGTGTCATCGGCAAAACTAACTATTTTTCCCTGAATATTAATGTTACATAAGTCATTGATATATAAAAGGAACAAAGACGGTCCTAATATGCTACCTTGTGGTATGCCATAGTTAGTTGAGCACTGATTGCTAAGTGTGTTCAATATTTTAACTTGTTATTTTAACTCTTTATTATTTGGAGCATACTTACTTTGCGATTATTGTCGAGGGAATATCATATAATTATTTTTTCAACTCGGCATCTGAATAGAGATTATCTTAAAAAATAACAAAATATTATTTATTTCAAAATATATATTTTAAGGGGTCTAAAGCTTAAAATGTTAAACTGAAGTATGTTTTCTATCGGTGGTACCTAACTCAGAAGGCGGGGGTTTAATAATTCTTAAAATGTTAAACTGAAGTATGTTTTCTATCGGTGGTACCTAACTCAGAAGGCGGGGGTTTAATAATTCTTAAAATGTTAAACTGAAGTATGTTTTCTATCGGTGGTACCTAACTCAGAAGGCGGGGGTTTAATAATTCTTAAAATGTTAAACTGAAGTATGTTTTCTATCGGTGGTACCTAACTCAGAAGGCGGGGGTTTAATAATTCTTAAAATGTTAAACTGAAGTATGTTTTCTATCGGTGGTACCTAACTCAGAAGGCGGGGGTTTAATAATTCTTAAATTGTTATTAAAAATTATGTATTTTTTACAGATATTAAAATGGCGACTTTCAAAACAAAAGACGGGAAGGAAGTGGAAGCTTTTGAGAAGGGTTCCCTCGGCAGCGTGCGGCTGAAGAGGGAGCTGGGCCTCTTCTCGGCGGTCAACATGATCGTGGGGGTCATGATCGGCTCCGGCATCTTCATCTCCCCTACCTCCGCCCTCTTCCACACTGGCTCCGTGGCTTTCTGCATCATCGTCTGGATACTCTGCGGGATTATCTCTTTGATGGGTAAACTCAATCATTCACTTTTACAGCATTTAGTCTGTAGATTCTTAGCTAGATTAGGCACTGTAAAAGTATTTCTATGCACAACAGTGATGTCGTCTCTAAAGCGCAGAATTCACACCGCCGAGCAGATCCGCTCGTTTCGGAGACGCAGAATTGCTCGGCGGATCTGGACGCATCTGTCCGCCGAACCGATTCGCCGATGGCAATCACGCCAGGGATGGTAGGCCCAAAATAGATTTCGAGGCGAAATATCCATAGATTTCGGGTGTACCAGCTTGGCAAATCATAACCCGCGCCCGGGGGGGAGGGGGTTGTCGGAATTCCTAATAAAAAATCAAAATTTGCAAAATAAAAATCAACCACAATCACCGTTTTTTTTTTTTTTTTTTTACCAGTTATTGTCATAATGTAAAAAAAAATTGCCAGAGTTCGAAATTTCCCTATATTTGGTGCTGATTTCACTTTTCCCTAAAAAATATTTTTCTTCCCTAGATCTAGGGAAATTTCCCTAGACATACCGTCGATGATGCACGCGGACATTCAGATATTCGGGCATCAAAGCGGCATTCGCATACAGTGCCGGTATGTCTAGGAAAATTTCCCTACAACTATGGAAAAATAATTTTTAAGCGAAAAGGGAATAAGCACAAAATTTTGGGAATTTTTCAAATTCTAGTTTTGTAGTCAACATTGTCAAGCCAATCTGGGGAAATTTTAAAAATTTCTGTAAATTCTCTAGAACCTAAAACTAACCCTCCCCCCTTCAGTCCCCAGGCTGTAAATAAATATTCAGGGGGTATTCAGTACTTGAGTACCTCATACAAAACTCATTCTGAAACTAGGGAAATTTTGTGAAAAAAATGTCACAACCGCTCTGCAGGACAACCGACTACGGGGTCTCATGCTCGGCGAGCCGATCCCTTGCATACACATTCACCCACCGATCGGTTCGTGGGACAGCGAACCGATGGACCCAGTCGATCCTGTCCGTCACAAGAATCACACACGAGTGGATCCGTGTGTGAATTCTGCGTAATACCCTGCAGGCCGCCTAAAACCGCCCGAAAACCCTTCTGAACACAAGAAGTGTTATCGTGATTAATTTATGGGTTGCTATGCCGTGTTGCGCTTCCTTCTTATTTATTCAACGTTTCGGACAATGTTGTGTCCGTCATCAGGGCAGATATGTGGATGTGGTGAAGTATGTTAATTGTTAGTGCTTTGTTGTAGCCGTCAGGACTAATACCGAAAACAGAAATTTTGTTTGTTCATTTTCCATGTTTTTTTTTTAAATAAATTCCCTTCGTGGAACACAAGTAATTAAATAATTGTTAAATTAATGTTGTGGTATTTTAAAAGAGGTCGTTAAATTTATTAATTGACAAGATAGCATGCGTTGAGTGGAAAATTCTGGGAAAACTTGTCTAATTAACGGTTTTTGCGATCTACACATGTAAAATGTCAACAATTCTAGACACTTGCTAAAAAGTATGTATGAAGTGTGATAAGATACAAGAATTTGTCATACTATTGAATGACCTAAAAATAATATCGAGATGATAATCGAAGTAATCAATAACTTATACAGCCTACTGTATAAGTTGGAAATTTAAATAAGTAAATGAAGCAAATATTTTGTTTTATTGGGACAGGATGTATTTTCCTTTCTTTGAATTGTATGTAAATTCATTGTGAGATTTTGAGATGTTTTTTCATGGTTTTGTAACATTGGTAAGTTTCTGAGTAAGAAAGAATTATTTTTGAAATTCATTTCTGGTACCCACAAATTCCGCACTACCTACTGACCGATACAAAATTAAAGGCAGAAACATACTTGCGTGTCGTGACTACAAATTAACCAATCATCGTCGTCGCTTGTCGACACGCCACAACCTACAAATATGTCTCTAACCATAATAAATGTATGTCATGTGCTTCTGGCGCGTCACGACACGCCACGACACGCAAGTATGTTTCTGCCTTAACTGTGTCTGACTGTACTGACAATATTACACAGGACCTTGATCAGAAGAGGCGAATTCGTTGGCGCCAATATAACACGACCATAAGCATACGCGCGTAAATCGCGTGTAGTACGCCAAACTCTCGACTCGCGCGAGTGGAGGTAGATATCGATCGATCATCATTTTTTTTACATGCTACACACTAGACAAATTAAAATAATTTTAATGTGGTGACGAAACAATAATTAGATGAAAAGTATGAATCCACTATAATATTTCAACTCACTTTTTTTCAGGAGCCCTCGCATTCGCAGAGTTGGGCACAGTTGTTCCAAGGTCTGGGGCAGAATATGCTTATTTCCAAGAAGCCTTTGGCCCCCTTCATCGATTTTGGGGACCACTACCTTCATTCATCTGCTCTTGGATTTACATAATGATTCTGAAGCCTGCGGAGGTCGCAGTTTTAGTGTTGACGTTTGCAGAATACACGATTGTACCGCTGGGAGTTCTATTCGACTACGATCACATGAGTACAGATCACCAGGATATGCTTAAGAAACTTGTTGGAATGCTTACACTTGGTAATTATAATTAAAATTCAATTTAAATAAATATTATTCATGGCGGTTTCAGGTTTGAATTAAAAATTTGACATTTTTCGATTTATTTATATTCAGTTACTTTAGACCGTTTTCCAAAAATTATTGTTTTTTATTAACTAAAATAATTGGTAAAAATAAATTAATAATGTCGATGAAAAATGCACATCACTACTTTTCGGAGCGTTGTCTATGGTTTCATTTCATTTCTCATTATTCAGTTGGCGGTCATGTCTGTCATCATCACTTGAATTTGAATACAAGCAAATCGCCAACGATTTCGTGGTTATTTTCAACGACTGTTTTGTTTCGGAAACACAATTTTAAATACTTAACAACAACGTAATTTCGTAGTTTATTTTCAACGGCGGGTTGTGCGATAGATTTATTTCGGAAACACATTTTAAATACTTATCAACAACGTAATACACAGTAAGTTAGCATTTATTTTACTTTATAAATTTTGAATAACTCAAAACAACCGAATAACATTGTTCAAAGAATCATCATCATCACTATTGGCTCTACAACCCCTGGTGGGTCTTGGCCTCCTCAAGAGTCTTTCTCCACTCATCTCGGTTCAAAGAATGCTCTGCTATAAGTAACAATATATTTTTCGGCCCCTAAAAACTTACTATTTCGCATTACCTACCTTATACCCAAAATGTTATAAGTTTTTCTCAAGTGACAAAGAAATTGGAAATTTAAACTGTTTTATTTTAATTTCCAGTTTTTATCCAAGAAAAAAAAAAATCTTGTATTTTTATTGAAATGGCTGCAGAAGCGTTTTCTGACGTTTTTACCAAACTAGAGGAGCAAAAGACCGCCATTGAGGAGAACTTACACGAGGCTTACACGGGTTTCGTCAATAACCCTCCTGGCAGAAATGAGGAAGACCAGTTCCAGAATGTATTTAACACAAGGGAGGCCAAACTGGCCCGGGGCATTGAGCATCTGGTCCTGGAAGACTATGATCCTCTAATGTTTGACGAAACTAAGAACTTTTTGGAATTCATCGGTATTCTACGCCAGGAAATCATCAAAACGGATGAACTTATTGCTTTTAAAAATGCTAGGAATGAAAAACTTAAAACCGATGCAGAATTGTAAGTACAAAAATAATCATTATTTTTTTTAAATTTATAAACTAACGTTTAAACAAGATTTTTATGCATAGCACAAAGGGTAACAATTATTATAAGCAATAACTGTCGCCAACGGCAAGTATCTTTTATCGGAAGATTTTTCAATGTAAATGAGTGTTTCAGGCTGACAGTTATTGCTTATAATAATTGTTACAAAAATAATCTTTAATCATTTCTGTAAAATAACCCTTTTGACACCATGGGGGCCGTTCAAGTATTAAGTAACACATTTTGGAGGGGGTGGGTGTCTTGTAAAATGTTACTGTGCGTTACTAAATGTGTTTTTTGTATTCAAATAAAAAACTAGGGTAACAATTATTATAAGCAATAATTATCAGCCTGAAACACTCATCCACATTGAAAAATCTTCCGAGAAAAGATACATGACGCCAACGGGACTTGAACCCGTGCCCTTCTGATTGCCGGTCAGCTGCTCTCCCAATTGAGCTATGGCGGCTTATCTTATACCCGCCAAATAATTCAATATATACTAGTGTTTCATTCAACAATTACTGCTTATTATATTTTTTCCACCTGAAAACAACCAACTTTATTTTTGCGAGAGAGACACTGTTAGTGTTAAATCCCTCGCTAAAAATAATAATTAATATTTGACAAGTTTAAGTATTTCCCCAATAAATGAAGACATAATTTGTCTCGACGCCACCTAGTGAGGGATTTAACACTAACAATGTCTCTCTCGCAAAAATAAAGTTGGTTGTTTTCAGGTGGAAAAAATATAATAAGCAGTAATTGTTGAATGAAACACTTGTATATATTGAATCATTTGGCGGGTACAAGATAAGCCGCCATAGCTCAATTGGGAGAGCAGCTGACCGGCAATCAGAAGGGCACGGGTTCAAGTCCCGTTGGCGTCATGTATCTTTTCTCGGAAGATTTTTCAATGTGGATGAGTGTTTCAGGCTGATAATTATTGCTTATAATAATTGTTACCCTTTGTGCTATGCATAAAAATCTTGTCTTAAAAACGTTAGTTTAACAATTAAAAATAATAAAAAACTAGGGAATTAAAATCTTCCAAGTTGGCAACCCTTTTCGTTTATGTTGAATTGATCCCTCGACTGTATTGTACATCATTTTTATTTTATTTTAAGGGACTTTCCAGTACTTTGCGCAATGAATTTAGAGCTAAACTTAAAACTCACCTTTTCAGGCAGTCGTATCCATAAAATCAAAAATCTTTCACCTTCACATTCAATGCCCGTGACACTGTAAATAACTCATTTGTAAAAATGTAGGAAAAAACCAATTTGTAAGCGTTCATATAGGTCATTTCATGAACATTCTCCAGCCCTAAAGAGTCCTAAATTCTCCAGTCTTTCAAAATAAATATCAACTCTACTTTTGCCACTAATCTTTTCATAAATGTAATACTAGTAGTGATGGGAGAAGCAAAAGTAAAATCGTGCAATGTCCAGTGTTTTAAATATAATGTCCTCCGCGTGTAAAGCCGTATCTTCTCCAAGCATAAACTTTCTAATTAAAGTTTGTTTATCGGAAGTGATCTGCCAGGTAAGTATGTTTCTGTATCCATTTGTAAATGGTAGAATTAGATAGAACCTAAGAATTCTTAATAAATTGTTCAGCACCCTTGAGGTAATTTTTCACAAAAACGGCGCTCTACAAATTATCCAATTATTATTATTAATTGTGACTTTTATCTAAAAATAGTCACTTGGGTGTTACGTAATGTTTAAGTGGGGGGTACAAAAAAATCGTTACGGCGCGTTACATGGGGGGGAGGAAGGGTCAAAAATCTTCAAAAATTACATTACGTAATACTTGAACGCCCCCTTATGCATTTTGTTTTTACTTGTGACGGTGATGCCTTTGTGACATGTCTCTGGGAAACAGCCTTTTCTCCTGCTTATGCCTAGTTTTTTTACACTAATCAAGTGTTTTTTGGCAAAATTATACTACTCTGCCTCATTCTTAACCCCTCAGGCCTCAGCCATGTTTTTTCAGAGCGTCAAAATATTTCCACTTTGCAACAAAAAAAATAATGTAATATTTGTATTGCGCAGTTTTGTGATATTTCACTTAAAGCAAATAAATGGATTATTTCTGAAAGTATTCAAAAACTAAAAATAGTTTTTGAAATGTTATAAAATACGCTTTCACATTTTATAATTTGAACCTATAATTTTTCAAACTTAAAAAATTTAAAAATGCTTCACCTTACGTTTTAAAACACATACATATTTTATTAGACAAATGTGTTATAAACATTATTGTCACCTCATTGTTTTGTCATTCCATGTAAAAATATTTATCAAAAAATTCTCAAAGTTGCAAATTTTTTTTTTCAAATTGTGATCTGAAACCTTGGTTTCATAAAGTGGTGTTCAGACACAGATATAAACCGCGAGCAGATACCTGTTAAACCGCGAGTGCTTGTGTTTTGTACCGTTCACATGACGCTATCAAATATTTCTTCCTATGGTAGGAGAGGGGGTCAGATGAATTAGTGAGCGGCCACGGAATGCACATTTTTTGCTCTGAATCTGTCAACTTGATATCTGTCTTCCACCATTCTAGGCAGCTCCGTGATTAAAATGACCCCCTCTCCTGTTTTCGTCGGAGTGTTGGGCGCTTAACTTTTGGCATATCACCTCAGGAGCGGTTACGGGGGAAGATGTGTATTGTCTATTGATCTGCGCTTAAACCGCTTAGGTGTGAATGGTCTGAAAGGATTGTATGGAGAGCGATATTTGGCGTGCTATGATCTTTTATAGTTAGCTGTGTCTGAACAGGGCTTAAAGCTGTACATTTTACTTTTTTTGTAGTTCATTTATAGATTTGAATATAAAGGGTTGTGTATTCTCTTTCTAACACCGCTTAGATCATATTTCTTACTACGATAGTAAGGGAGACACAATAATTGCAACGAGTCCTATATTTTATTTTTTTTTATTTAAAAAAATACATACGTATACAGATTCATAGTAAAACATTTGATTCTTAAAACTGATTACAATATATAAATTTCTTTTTAATGAAACTACCCAATTCAAAAGAGAAAACATTTCTCGTGCTTGAATTTTGGAGTGCCATTGTAAAATGCATAGGAACAGAGAGTATGTTATTACAAGTACTTATATTAACCGGTGACGTGCCAGGAACTCGAAAACACGGGCCTCATTTGCGCATGCGCGAGAAAATAATTCAAATATTTGAAATAAATTGTCTCTGAAAAACTTTTGGTCTGCGATTTTGACCCTCATATGTACGAATTTGTATGAAAAACAGTGTCTAAATCGCTTGCGCCATCATTATTCTTGGTAGTCTTAAAGATTTCACTCGAATTGCCACACTGGATTATTTTTAAGACGATTTCTTCTATGATGATGCGCTGTCAGATTTTGCCGCGGAATTAACGGTCGCAATTACTGCGTGTATCGCGAATAAAACGTCGTAAAACCTATTAATTTACGTAATAAATGCAAGTAATGTGGTTTTAGTGGATAGTTTATTGTGTTGTGAACGTGTTGCAGTCAATAAAATATACCATAGCTTAAAATTTATCAACAAAACATTCAATTCAAAATTCAAAGTGGTGCTTTGTTAGGGCAAGGGGAAGGAAGGAGGCCCCTTCAGGCCCGGCTCGTCACAGGTTAATAAAATATATATACATGAAGACAAGTCGACATAATGAACTTGTAGTAAATAAGAGTTAAAATTGGAATAAGATGCAATATAAGATAATACAGGCATAGCTATATCAGAAATAAAAATAATATTGTTGTATTTACTCAATAGGTAGATTGTAAGTAGGTACATATCGTTGGTTAAGAAAACATTGATATTTGAAGTGGATGGGCTGACAGTGTTGTAAAAGTAGGTAGGGTAGGGTGGGGCAAAGATCCGCAATTTTAGGTTTCAACCTTTTTTCTCACCCAATAAGTAAAAGGTCCTGCAGGTTTTGGCTTCACTGGAAATCTTAATTTATGTGCTACAATATACCATTTTATTACTAGCGAAATAAGCACCATTTAGGAAAAAAAAGGAAAGGTAGACAACCTTGCCTTTGCGGACCTTTGCCCCACTGTTTGGGGTAAACGTCCGCAGATGCGGGTATTAATTAATTTAAATTAAATTAATCTAAAAACAAGAAATGCACATTTGGCCAAATTATTGTCCATAGATCGCCTTTCAAAACTTGAATTATGGAATTGAACCAGTAAAAAAGTAAGCAAAGCGTATAGTAAATTACATTTTCAACTGAAGATGACCTACGGATTATTACATCAAAACAAGTAAAAAGAATTCTAACCTCATTGTTTTTGTTGTGCCGGTCGGACGCCATGTAACTTTTGTGAGTCGTCTTCTATCAATGTTGCCAGCATAAAAATGTGTCTAAAACCACGACAATATTAAGCGATCATTTTAAATTGACGGTGCGGATCATTTCCCACTGCGGATCTTTGCCCCACCCTACCCTACATATAATAAAGTTGTAACAATTTGGTGCTTGCAAATAACGCGTATGTACTTTGCTTTCAATTAGATATGGTGATGAAATATTTTTACAGAATATGTTCTAGTTTTTTTTTTTTGTTATTATTGTGATGATGAATTTAAAACTTATAATTAATGTCGGGTTGGTCTATTAGTTGTTTTATTTGGGATTTAAAAACTTTATAATTTTTTTCAGATTTGATTTTATAAGGGAGAGCATTGAAAAATTTTATACCTTGATAAGCATAATGGTGTTGGGAAGCACTCGTTTTAAATTTTGGAATTTCTAAATTGCCACGTGATCGTGGTCGGTTGTTTATGTTTGTGAATGTTGTTGTTGATGGATTGAAATGATCTTTATGAGTTTGTCCTAATGAGTTCTTTTTGAAAATTTTATTAAGACTGAGAACCCTAAAAGAGTCAAATAGCTGTGTTGTTGGAAATACTGATGGTTTTCGTAAGATGACTTTTAAAATCAACCTCTGTACCCTAATAATATTTGATATGCTGATATGATTTCTAGCCTGATGGGCTAATATGCATAACATATTGGAATAACACTCCATTTCAACCGAATTACAATATTAATGTCAGGGAAGAGGGAAAATAATGCATTTAGGTTTTAATTTTGAATGAATGTCTAAACATGCAGTTTCCCATTTTCAGTTGACACCATTTTGAATTTTATTACTACATATCTACTCATCTGATGATAGTATACAATGCCGCCAACTGCTTAAATTACATAAACACTTTCTAGGTTTTTTTTTTTCATAACTTTAGGCTGAATTTAGTCTTACGCTGACCGCACGCGCACCGTCGGCGCTGATGGTCGAGATATATGAACTTCTAGGAAGCGTTTTTGAATGACGCGTAGCTATCAGCGCGCAAGGTGGTCAGCGCTGATGGCTACGTGGCCATACGCGTCGCGCGTTGGCGCCGCGTAGCTGTCGGCGCTGACTAATGCACGAGCGCCTCTGCTTTCAGTGAGCGTTCTAGTGTCAAGCGGAGCGGACGTCGTCAGCGTGTACAGTCATGGCGAATCGTTTTAATTTTTTTGGGATAGGTTGTACAAAGCAGCAATAATTAATACACTCCGCATTTTAAGTCTTCGTCTGTACAGTAAGGCGGTCAGTACGATACTGAAACGAGCCACGCTGAGCCTCAGCACTGATGAACTACGCGCTGATCTATGAGCGCTGACGGTGAGCGTGAGACTAAATTCAGCCTTACGGTTGGTACTTCCGGCAAATGTCACATCATACTAACAAAGTCTACACAATAATAATAATTGGATAATTTGTATAGCGCCGTGTTTGTGAAAAACAACCTCAAGAGCGCTGTAAAATAAAAAATATATTTATCATGGTGTCAATTTTAACATTTCTTCATGAAGGCAATTTAATGATTTTTCATCCCTTTCCCCATTTTAAAACAATTTATTAATATTTCATCTGTCTTCCCAGTTATAAAAACAATTCATTAATGTTTCATCTGTCTTCCCAGTTATAAAATTTATTGATGTTTCATTTTTCTTCCCAGTTATAAAACAATTTATTTTAATGTTTCATCTGTCTTCCTAGTTATAAAAACAATTTATTAATTTTTCATCTGTATTCCCAGTTATAAAAACAATTTATGTATATTTCATCTTTCTTCCCAGTTATAAAAACAATTTATCTATGTTTCATTTTTCTTACCAGTAATAAAAACAATTTATCTATGTTTCATTTTTCTTCCGAGTTATAAAAACAATTTTGTTGATGTTTCATCTTTCTTCCCAGTTATAAAAATAATTTATTGACGTTTTACCTCTATTCCCAGTTGTAAAAGCAATATATCAGCCCTAAAAGCGGCCATGGATAACTTTAAGACCAAAGAGAACTCCCCGCAGGAGGTGTCGCACCGCAAGCAGCTGAAGAGGGCGCACGCCAAATTCTCGGAGCTGAAGAAGCAGATGAAGCACCTCCTGAAAGAGCTCCATCCCAAGCAGCACGCCGGCATCAGTGAGCTAATGGCTGTGAGTTCTTCAATAATTTATTTAAAAAATCTCAGTAAAAGACCACCATTCAGAATCGAAAGAAGGTTTGTTGGCCAGGTAGTTACTTCCCCTCTAAAAGGCGGGTATGGGTACCGCCGCCCCATAAACCATTTATTAGACAACCAACAAACACCCCTGCCATAGACCACCCCAAGTGGTTCGCTACGTTTGGTGACTTAGCAGGGGCGCCCGGGTTGCATATTTCCTTTTACGAGGCAACCATGCCTCGAAATCAACATAATATCGTAATGCCGTTTTTTCTCCAAACCCTTGTCCAGTAGAAGGCAAGCGGCATTCTACTATGCACGGGTTCGTAACGCCAATCCCTTCCCAAACCCTTGTTCAGTACGAAGCGTGCGTCCTCCAAACGTGATTATAACATAAAAAAAGGAAGTGTGTGCATAATATTATAATGAATGGGCAAAAAAAAGCAAACAGCTAACTCCCAGGTTTATGGGGTGAGGTTTGTCTAGGTCTTGGCGGCGGATGCGTTTGCCCACCTACTGCGTGGCGGGCCGGATCGGATGAGATTGATTGAGGGAGACCTTTTGATTTCTCCAGCTGGACCCTCTTAACCCATCGCCTTCGTACATCGGATCGATACGTCCGTCACTCCCGGACACATCGACCCCCAGATTCCTACCTGCCCCTCAAACCTTTTTCCAAAAAGACCCTCCACACAGCATCACCATCCCCATTGGCCCGAGGGAAATTGTTTTTCTCAGGGCCTTTTGTATGGGAGCTATTGTAAAAAAAAAAATTGAGGATGCCGTAGTCTCACTGGCTCCTGACAGTTTCTCTTTTTAACTAATGATTTATGAGCACACTGAATACATTTTTATCAGATCCGTTACCCCCCCCCCCCCCTTACTGCCACTGTGTAAGCCCTCATCTTGTCCCTGAGACCGTCTGCTCTCGTACCTCTCCAACATCACCCACTAGCGCTGATACCACACTTGAATTAATGTTTCTCTTTGTTTCAGAGTATATGTGCGCAACATTTTGCAGATGGAGGAACGGAATACGTCGAAGTAGATGCGAATTTAAATTCTAAAGTCTTGGAAGCACTCCTAACACCAAAAATAATCGCTGCTCATCCACATCAAAAGAATTTATTCAAACTATCCTTACAATGAATCCCTACAATATTACGTTACTTTTTGAATTGTCTTTATGTTTTAACTAGCTGACCCAAGACTGACGAAATACAACGCCATCTACTGGATGGTTATCCAACCTTTATAACCACCGCCATCTGTTAATCTCTACATATTATAAATTAAAGTCCTCCGCCGTGTCTGTCTGTCTGTTCACGATAAACTCAAAAACCACTAAGCAGATTTTCATGTGGTTTTCACCAATGGATAAAGTGATTCATGAGGAAGGTTTAGGTATATAATTTTTCAAGGTTTTGTGTTTTGTTGAAATATATAATATATTGTGGTGGATGAGCGGACTTGCAGCGGGCGGTGTGGATTTGATTTGTAGGGATATCTATAGTTTTATGCTGAGGATGATGAAATTTTGCACCTTGTGACCTTCAAAACGAGAGGAAGGTCACTGTCTACATTTGATTTCTGTCTACATTTGATGCTTCGGGGACTTCAGCTAGTTTGTATATAAATCAAAGTCACCGCCCGCTTGCCAGTCGGCTTCAGACATTCTCCTTTATATATTATATATTTCAACCAATTTACACAAAACCCTGACAAATTATATACCTAAACCTTCCTCTTGAATCACTCTATCTATTGGTGAAAACTGCATGAAAATCCGTTCATTAGTTTTTGAGTTTATCGCAATTTCTGTATTGCAAATGGAATTACAAATGTTTTATCACTATTCAGTGAAAGTAAATTTACATCGAAGAAATTCTTAAGAATATTTATGTCTTTGGCGGTTTTAAATGTTATGTTTTCCCAAGTTTTTTCGCTAATTATTAGTACCGTATCGTCGGCATATGAAGTAATTTGGCCGTGTAGTGGTTTAAAAATAATGTCATTAACATATATGATGAAAAGGATTGGTCCGATTACTGTACCTTGCGGAATTCCAAAATCTGATATTTCTTTATCACTATTAATCTGATTTATTTTTACGACCTGCGGTCGATTTTTTAGGTAGTTTGAAATCCACTTCTTTTACCAATATTGTTCAGTTTTTTCAGTAGAATCTCGTGAGATATGCTATCAAAGGCTTTTCTGAGATCAATAAATACACTTGCACATTTTTCACCTTTATCCAATGATTCGTTACTGTTATGAGGTTACATTAGCAATAGCATCTTGTGTTGTGTTGTGAAGAATTTTATTACTTTCTAGAAAATTGACCAATTGGTTTTTCACAATTTTTTCAATCTTTCCTATGCTTGAAATTAGATTATAGATTATAAAAGATTTCTAGCTGTGAAGATTTATATTAAATTCTTAGCACTCAGAATCTTATCCTATTGGGTATAAAATGTGACAAATTTTTGTATCAGCAGGTGGAGATTTTCTATGCTACTCGTATTTATGCAATATAAAACACTTTTGTATTGTCAGATCGTTTTACTTAATCACTTTATACACTAACACCTAAGGGGGCATACATTAATTAT